>OY283146.1:25597639-26197639 GCA_958299785.1 Medicago lupulina
TGAGTCCATTGCATACTCATATATTGTTGAGGGCTCATGCCCTGGAATGTTTATCATTCAACTGTTGAGGGCTTATGCCCTGGAACGCCTTGTCGTTCAATTGTTGACGGCTCATGCCTTGTGAATGCTTTAACCATTCAAAATGTTGAGGGTTCATGCCCTGGAATTCCTTGTCATTCAAACGCGTTAAATGGTACCACATGCATGTGCATTGTTGCATTGTCGTTATTAGTCGTTGTGTCATTGCATAGTCGTTGTCGTCGGTTGAGCTGCTGTTGTGTTGTTGTTGTTGGTTGAATTTGAATATGTTGAAAATGTTGTCATCCATGAAGTATATAAATATATTGAAGTATTTGTTGATATTTAGGGTGTTAGATTCAATTGATGAATTATAATTCTATTATTATTGTGTGTGAATCTCACCCCTTCTGCTTGAAAATGTTGCCCTTCGTATGGGTAACTTGCAGGTAGCGAAGACTAGTAGAGGTATTGACTCAAGTGTCTTAGGGCTCTGATACGTAACGGGATGAGGAATCGTCGCGATGTTTTCTTTCATTCCTTTATGTATCAAATTTTGAAACACGTTGTCGGAGTTTTATTATTGTTGAAGTTTTCAATGGTGTTGAAATAATGCTTTATGACTGTTGGTGGCCTTTGTGCCAATTTACTGAAGTTGTTAATGTTGAAAACAATTTTCCGCTGCAAATTATTAGTTGTTATATTTTGAATAAATACTATATTTTCTATTTACGAATTTTTGAAAAGCAACGTAATGCTCCGTTTCTTGATTTACTCTGATTTTATATTAATATTACGTTGTTGGGAATACGGGGTGTTACAGCGTCTACTCGCTAGGCGGGGAAAACATTCGTTGTGGCGAGTTGGGATCTACTCGCCAGGCGACTAAATACACTCGCTGTGGCGAGTTGGGAACTACTCGCCAGGCGACTAAATAAACTCGCTGGGCGAGCGATGACATCTGCTCGCTAGGAGAGATTGAGCACTCAGTGTGGCGAGCGACGACAGACAGGTCTGCGAACAGACCTTTGTTCTCACTCCAAAACCCCAATTTTGACAACCCCAAACCCAAAAATTGATAGGAAACATTACCTACTGTTATTCTACAACCTAGACATAACTTTCTTACGTTTATTCGTCGAATTACCTACACTTTCAACAAATTTTATGGAATTTAATCCTAATTTCTATAACATCAAAAATTCAACAAACAACAGCATGATTAAACCCTTTTCAGAAATTATATGCTTATGATTAAAGAAGGTTAGTCCCACCCTTAAGACGACACGAGGAATCAACTCACATCAGCGGTTACTCCTGGTTATCTGCACGTTACTCACGTAGAGGCAATATTGAAACAGAAGGGGTGAGATTTCACATTCAATAATAATAAGCAACAATTCATGTAAAGAATTAATCAATACAAAACAACAACAATTCAACATTAAGAATACTTCACATAATTCCAACAACAATCATCATTTAACTTCATTCAATAATGCATCAACAACAACATCGACAATGCGACAACAACGACTCAACAATGCAACAACAACAACTCAACAAATGCAGCGTAATTATGCATGTGGTACCAACAGAGCTACAACTCCCTTCGCTAAAGTCATTTTCGACTTGACAGGCTACAACCCCCTTCGCTTGACAATGCTTATGCAATGACACAACTTAAATGCAACAACAGCAACATCATAAAATTATATTAAATCAACCACAAAAGATTTGCACACCAACTCAAAACCACTAGAAAGATAAATCAGATATCAACAATTTTTATGTTTATGACAAAGTCCAACTCAAAACAGAAACGTGCAAAAAAGACACAAGAACACGAAAACAGGAAATCTGCCAATAAATAGTTCGCTAGACGAGCTCAATTACTCGCTGTGGCGAGCGACGTCGTCTACTCGCTAGGCGGGGAAAACATTCGCTGTGGCGAGTTGGGATCTACTCGCCAGGCGACTAAATACACTCGTTGTGGCGAGTTGGGAACTACTCGCCAGGCGACTAAATAAACTCGTTGGGCGAGCAATGACATCTGCTCGCTAAGCGAGATTGAGCACTCACTGTGGCGAGCGACGACAGACAGGTCTGCGAACAGACCTCTGTTCTCACTCCAAAACCCCAATGTTGACAACCCCAAACCCAAAATATGATAGGAAACATTACCTACTGTTATTCTACAACCTAGACGTTACTTTATTACGTTAATTCATCGAATTACCTACACTTTCAACAAATTTTATTGAATTTAAACCTAATATCTATAACATCAAAAATTCAACAAACAACAACATGATTAAACCCTTTTCAGAAATTATATGCTTATGATTAAAGAAGGTTAGTCCCACCCTTACCTCTAGGTTTTGCGAAATTGATGATTTCCTATGGTGAAATCTCTTTCTAGGTTCTTCTTGCTATTCCTCCTTGCCTCTTTTCTCCACAACCCTAGTTTTATTTTGCTTCTTGTTGCTCTCTTTATCGGTAACCCTTCTTCTCTAATTCCTTTCTCTATTTATAAACTTTAATTGAGTTTGTTACTAATCTCTTCATATTACTACCCGCACCTCTTGAATTTGTTACTATTACTTAAATCATTAAACACTACTCATCTCACTAACTACACCTCTCCTATTCTTCACCTAACAAATTCTCCTTACTCCAAAACTGCTCTTATGCCTCATTAATCTAATTTAATTATATTCATTCACTAATAATGTCATACTAAACTACTAATAAATACCCACACCTAATATAAAAGTTACACATCGCAATTATTCAAATAAAATATGACAAAAAGACACTAAACTCGATAAAATAAATAAATAATAAAATAGGGCGTTACAACTCTCCCCCACTTAGAATATTTTCGTCCTTGAAAATGTACACTTCACGACGAACAATAATAAGAAAAACACGACGACAGTATTCAACCATCACACGACACTAACGACTCAACTACTTGGCCGGACGGACCGACCTGCTCTGATACCAAATGTAACACCCCGTTTTTCCCAACACATAAATAATATATAATAAATCAGAGTTCATCGCAAACAGGATGTCACATTTCGTTCTTCAAAATATCATTAAATATAAATAGAGTTAATTTAACTATTTATTTAAACAACTTCCTTCGATAATTTAAAATAATGTCGCAGCGGAAAATATTCAACGTTTTAAACAATAATTCGGCACTGAGGCCTCAACATCAGCAACATAATAAAGTTTCAAATTCAAAATGTGGTTCAACATCAACTTAAAAAGGAATATGTAACAAGGAAAACAAAACATATAAATATCCTCATCCCCTTACGTATCAGAGCATGACTCCTAAGACGACACGAGCAATCAACTCACATCAGCGGTTACTCCTGGTTATCTGCACGTTACCCACGTAGAGGCAATATTGAAACAGAATGGGTGAGATTTCACATTCAATAATAATAAGCAACATGTAAAGAATTAATCAATACAAAACAACAACAATTCAACATTAAGAATACTTCACATAATTCCAACAACAATCATCATTTAACTTCATTCAATAATGCATCAACAACATTATCGACAATGCAACAACAACGACTCAACAATGCAACAACAACTACTCAACAAATGCAGCGTAATTATGCATGTGGTACCAACAAAGCTACAACTCCCTTCGCTAAAGTCATTTTCGACTTGACAGGCTACATCCCCCTTCGCTTAAGAAACAACAGAGCTACAGCTCCCTTCTACAGTCACCACAATTTCTATCACTTCAACAATCACCAAGTCTAAGCAATTTTTTCGAACCACAAGAACAAGAGATTAGTTTTCATGAACCAATTTTTTCGAACCGATTTTTTCTGAGCAATTTTCACGAACCAATTTTTTCAATCTGGTTCCTTTCATCTTTCCCCCAATCTACCAGCTCATTTCAATTTTTTTCCTTCAATTCACTAGTAACAGAGAATTTATTAAATGTGGTACCAGGAAATTAACTCACGTTACCATTTTTCTTGCATTTTCAATTTCTATCTTCAACCTCAAATAAACAATTTACTTGTTCTTAGTTCTCGTTGGATCTTGTTGTTCTGTAATTCTAACAAAATGGGTCAAGAAGCTTTCTCCTTATTTCACCTAGAAAGAAAGAAATTTTTATTCATGGTATTACCTTTACCCTTGTACACAGTAGATTGTTTGTTGTTGTTGGATTCTGAGAATTTGAATGGCATCAATGTTGTTGATGATGGTTCTATAGTGATGGATGTGTATGAGGTTGACGGTGGTGGAAGGTGGTTCGCAGGGGTGATGTGTGTTTGAGAAGTGATGGAATTAGTATTGTTGTTAATGATTCACGGTAAGATATAATAGACTTACATGATCCAACGATCCACTTTCTTTAAAAAAAGATCAAACGGTTAAGAAAAACAAAATTAATAAGGTCTACGATGGACCACTTTTAAAGTTGGTCCACCATAGACATTTAGAGTTAAAAGTAAACGGTCGGGATTTATTTGGCAAACGGAGGAAAAAGTGAGGGACCAAAAGGTACGTTTTATTAATTGTGGGACCAAAATGAAAACTTGAAATTATTTGAGGGACCAATGGATCAAATAAGTCTTTGTTTTATTATTGATGAGATATTGTGATATTCGCTGTGATGTTTTGGAAAAATTATTTATGCATGATATGGATTTATAGAAGAAGTAGCATCTAAATTCTTTATATGAATGTATCATTTGTGTGTGTTATTGTTTTTAAAGTTTAGGGTGTTACATTTTTTATTGCATATGATAAAAATTTGGATTAATTAAGTAAATGATCCCAATAAATATTCAGAATTTCATTTTTAATCTCTACAAAATAAAATCGCACTTTATAGTCATTGTCAACTTTTTCATTTTTTTTCTTACCTTTTTATCTATGTATGATAAAGATATCCAGTGTGACTCTATTGGTGTAGTTCTCTATCCGTATATATATTATATATGCATGATCCAGCATGCTCATTGAATAATATATGGCACTCTTTATTATATTTATATTATGTTAATAAAGTCCTTAGAATAGATAGTTCGTGTAATAATATATTAAGTGTGACTTAATCATGAGATTACATTATCATAAAGAATGCTATTCTTAAATGTATCCGTAGTCAAAGCTTTAATATGAATAAAGAATAATCATAAAGCATCAAGACTATTATGTATGTAGACCGATGACCGCGTCTCATGGGTCATAGATATGAGATACTAAGTCTATACATAGGTATAAATATTAGGAGTAATATTTATACTGGATTGACCCACAGTGAGAATACTACATAGTAAGTTATGAGATTGTCATAAGATATTCTCACAATGATAATAGTGTATATCGCTCTTAGACCTGAAACCACTATGATCCCCACATGTCGACTCAAGTGCTTTGTTGTCATTCTAACGTTGTCTGTAAAAGGATAACCATAACGTTGGTTGATGGGTACTTGATGAATCATGTTGAGGGACATGAGTGTCCTAGATGGGATTTGTCCCTCCTCATAAACAGGAGATATATCTTTAGGCCTCTAGATGAAATATGACTGTAAAACTGCATGGCCATGTCGAACTAAGCCAATATAACATATTGGACTTATTCGTTATTCAATATATTTCGGAATCAAGAAACATAAGCATTGATCTATACAAGGGTGACAATATCTATGCCTTGGGATCAATAAAGATATCGAGACAAAGGAGTTATTGTACACACAAGTATTATCATCGAAAGGTTTCGTCAGATCACTTGACATTCTTGTCACTTGGGTAGCAATGATGTGTTGCTAGATACCGCTCATTGTTTATAGTATTAAATATTAGATTTAATATTATTGCCAACGTGACTAGAACATATAGGGTCACACACAAAGAATAGTCAAAAGAGAAATATATAAGTATGACTTATATAAGGGGTGCGTTTAGTAAATAACGCTAATTAGTTAGCAGAATTACTAAACTCGTATTGGGCTTACTGAAGTTCAATAGTGACTTCTGACTTGCAGAGCACACTAGAAGTTCTATAAATAGAACCCTAGTGCTGAAGTTTTTGTTACACGTTTTTGAGCAACCCTACTTCTCTGAAACTTCTGATTCCTTGGCTAGCACCGAGATTTGGAGGAGCATTGTTCATGTGGACTTGCTAGAGGCTTTGCTGCTTGCTGCTTGCTTTGCTATGATCGTGATTCCAGTTCCAGCTCCACACTTTCGAGGTAACAATCGAACCACTGATTCATGTGTAACTCGTAATGATCCAAGGAAAGAAAATCGAAAATTTTATCCGCTGCTTTATTCTGTTATAATTCGATTTTCCTTCAGTGGTATCAGAGCCAATTACGAAACCTTGAATTAGATTACTTTGTTACTGCTTTATGTTTTAATTTGATTAAACATATTGAATGAAATTAAATAACAAAGAGAATTAAAATTGACATCGTATCATATTATGTTTTATGTGCATGGCTTTTCGATTTGATTCGATGTTTCAGAAATCGTTTTTGGTGAAACATCGACGTTTCGATTATACATATCGACAGGAACATGATTGATCAATCATAAAACGCAATTAATAATGATATCAATCACGTGTATGTGCATGGCTTTTCGATTTGCTTTGATGTTTCAGAAACCATTTCTGGTGAAACATCAAACTTTTCGATTATACATATCGACAAAAGCGTGATTGGTAAATTCTGTATAACAATCATATATGTGATATACTGGATTTGATCGTAGTTTAAATAAGTCAGATGATATTTGTTCATATTAATTGATCTGATGTATGGAGCTTCGTAACCGATTATGTGTACTCTTGTGAAGCATCCTAGACTCGATCATGATATGTGAATACACAATCAGAGTACTTGTTTAATAAGATCAGATTGTTGTGACAGAATTAGGGTTTGCCGAAGCGGAACCACCGTCCGCTGACCGGGTAGCGGAACCTCCGGCTAATTTGCGTAGTGTGATCATATGTCGAATTTTAATTTAATTTATTTAATTATAAGGTATGATTAATAATAATAAAAGTGTGTTTGTTATTATTTCATGTGAATGATTATGGCCTTAGTCCTTTTATTTTATTTTATTTCTTTTTGGATATTGAAATATGGCCTGCGTGTCGTGCCTCTCTCTTAAATCTCTATTGTACATTCTCTTCTCATCCACTCCCTCGTATGTAAAACGAGTTTCTTTCATATGTAATGTAAATAGAATACAAGGAGGTAATAGGGCTCAAGACATTAGGATGGTCCTGGAAGTCAAAGCTTGGAGAAGCAAGGTCGTTTCTAGGATTAGTTTAGATTCTCTCATTGGCTTGAGAGAGTCATAGCGTTAGGATGGCCATAATCATATCACTATTAATTTGTATAATTGTTATGCATGTTATGATAGGAGTGTGAATATATATGATATATAAGTCGTGGTGAGGTGAGATCAAACCTAATAAAAATCCTTCAATTTAAAATATTAAGTTTAATGCTTTCCAAAAGTTTAACACCCTTCAAGACTAATATCGAATATGTGGGTTTTGCCTCCGTGAAGCGCATATTCTATACTAGTAAGTTGCGGTGCGGTAATCCAATTTACCCGTGTTATTCTTTTGGGTTTAACTTAACTAAATTAATTTTAATAAGATTAGAATAAATTTAGAAGCTATAATTGAGAATGTCTATATGATAGACTTGAGTAAGAGTTATTCACCCAATTGATTTGAAAGTTGTACAAGATACAATTGGAAATGTTCCTACCTAAATAACTAAGTTTTAAGTACGGCCTCAGTTGACTTAAAGCAAGGTAAAATAAGGATTTCAATCCACTAGAAAATCTTCCAACGGGATTTTCCGAGTCAAGTGTTTGAAGGTCATTTGATTTGAGTAAAATAGTGGGAGCGTATTTAATTAAAGGCCAAATTAAATATGTTATTTTCATGATACTTATTTTGTATATTTTAAATTGTAGATGGCCAATAACACATCAAACAACATTTTGCGATCACTCATTGAGAAAGAAAAATTGACTGAAACAAATTTTTTAGACTGGTTCCGTAACATGAGGATTGTCCTCACCCATGAGAAAAAGCTGTATGTGCTTGATGAACCCATTCCTGAGGCACCACCTGCTGGAGCTCCTGCGACTCAGATAAATGCCCATACTAGGCATGTCAATGTTTCCGTGGAAGTCTCTTGCATCATGCTAGCAACCATGACTCCCGAGCTGAAAAACAACATGAAGGGATGACTGTGTTCGATATGATCGGACATCTTAAGACTCTTTATGTAGAGAAGGCTAGGCATGAAAGGTTTGATGTCTCTAAGGCCCTTTTCTCTACCAAGCTGTCAGAAGGAAGTCCCGTAGGACCTCATGTACTCAAAATGATTGGGTATTCTGAGAACCTAGCTCGATTGGGATTTGTCCTTGAGCGGGAACTTGTCGTTGATCTTATCTTGCAATCGTTGCCTTAAAGTTTCAACGGTTTTGTCAAGAACTTCCTGATGAATGACATGGACAAAACACTTCCACAACTTGCAGCTATCTTGAGAACTGCAGAGAAAAATATGAAGGGAAAAGGAAAGGTTGCTGCCATTTTGATGGTTAATAATGGCAATTTCAAAAAGCACCATGTCATACCCTCATTTTGGACCTAAAAATACTCACTCAAATTCCTCTGCTATTTTCTAATACTTTCAAATCCACCGTGTTTTCTACTGTGCTTCAACTGCATACGTTACTACTTCAGTCTTTTTAATTTTTGCATAAGACCATACAAAAGGGTATTTTGGTCATTTCCTACGAAGGAACCCATTTTCAGTCCCTACAATTTGTCCCTGAGTCTTTTCAATTTGTTTGCATGAATCATTAATCAAATTTTGTACAAAAATCATCTTAGTTTGCATCCGAGTCAGTCTGAGTCGTTTTCGCCCCAGGGGCATTTTAGTCTTTTCACATTGTTCAGATTTTGGGCAGAGAGGTATTTTAAAATACCTCATTTAGGTAACTTGTTCGTTTTAGTCCATTTCGTCGTTTTTAATTCGTTTCGCTTTACGTTTTATTCTTTTTATCGTTTTTTACCAATTTTATTTTAATTACCATTTTACCCTCTTAGTCCGGCCAACTTTAGTCAAACTTTTACTTTTCATTTTTAGTTCTTTTACAGTTTAGTCCTTTTTGCATCATTGTCCCAATCTCACAAATTTTGCAGAATTGTCCATATTTTGATGAAATTGCAGAATGGTCCTTCTAGTCAAGGCAGTCCAATTCAGGTCCATCAGTGCCACGCAAGCAGAGTCAGGTGCCACGTGGCAGCACACTATTGGTTCAAGAACACATGGCGCCCTATAAAAGGCCAATGCACTGTGCAGATCCCAAAAAGAAAGAAGCTCCATTCGTAACAGAATTTCGATCACCATAACAAATTCATCCTCTCCAAAAACAGTTAAGAAAGTTCCAAAAACCATAACCGAATTCAGTTAGGAAGAAGAACTTCAAGCTCTCAGAGATTCAACAATGGTGAATCTTCATCATTGAGCTATTTCTCCCTACAATTCCAACGCGAATTCACTGCTAGGAGCAGCAAACTCAAGCGTGATCACAATGTGGAGAATCAAGAAGAAAAGAGAAAGAGTTTTAAAGTTCTGAACCGGTTCGAAAGAGAAGAAGAGAAGTTCATCGGAGCAAGCCAGAGAAGAAGAAAGGGAATTTACCATTTCAATTCGAAATTCGAGCCAAGAACCACCAAACCGGAAGCAAAGCTCACGGAAGTTCACCGGAACGGTTCGAATCTCCGAAATTCTCAGGTAAACCTCTCAAACTCTATCTTCCTCGTGCAATCGCAGTAACAAACACGAACCAATGTGAACCTTTTGAACCTTGAACCGTTCCGATTTCGAAGCTGAAGTGAACAAACCCTAAAATCAAAAAGCGCAAGAAACTCAAAGATTCGCAACGGATGTTATGAATCCATGAGAACTCACGCAAATTTCATGAACAAAACACAGCAAAAGACCAAAATCGGAACGGTAATGAGTGATGACGAGATTCACATTGAATTCGCGAAATTTTTAGGGTCAATACGTGTTTAGAATCATAGGGAGAGAGGATTAAGCATACTTTGATGTGATTCTGGGCGAGATTTGGGAAGCTAGGGTTTGTTTATCAGCGAGAACGAGAGAAAGCAAGAGAACGGAGAAGAAGACGGAACGAGAGAGTGAAAGAATGAGGGTAAACCGGGTTTTTGCTTTTACATAAGTGCCTGAACCGGGTCGGGTTCAAACTGACCCATGCCTAGTGTGTTGTCCACCTCTAGATCTAGGTTTGTGTTAATCCGGATCAATCCAACGCCTCTGAAGCATCAGGTTTGATCCGGATCCGTGTGAGATGGGTACCGTCCGTTGAGTGTGGGTTTGGGCCGGTTCTTGGTTTTCTTTTTTAATTTCATTGCTATTTGCACCGTAATACTTGCTAATTGGACCTGTTGCATGCCAAACTTCGTTAAAAAAATTCCAAGATTTTTACTGTATGTTTTTTACTATTTTCTGGATGTGTTGTGATATTTTACGTGTGAAAATTGGATAAAAATATGTGTGTTTGCTTTTTGTGATGATTTATGTCCGTTTCGGCGTTTTCTCGACGTTTCATGCGCGACACTCGCTCCAATTTTGTATGGTATGTTTCTGATGATTGATATACGTTTTGCGAGATGTTTTGCTCATGATTTGTGATAGCTGCTACTGTTTGTGAATTTTGGTTTTGTTTTCTTGCATTACAAGCAATTTAAAATGTTCTAAAATGATGAAAATGCATGTAAAAAAATGTGTGATGATTTTGTGTCTTTGTGTGCTATTTGATTTACATTCTTGTGCTTGAAATAAACCCCTAAGTGGTGGCTGTGATGGGAAATTATAGGTCATGTGGTTAAGTAAAACTTCGGCTATGTGGGAGTGCTTTTTCTTTCACCATTTTTACTTTTTTGCTTTCACAATTTGTGCGATACTTTCCTCACCATTACTTCCCGCATTTCTTGCTCTTTTTACTTTGTTCACTAACCCTTTCGTTTCATGTCTCATGCACATTATAAGCATTTCTTCCCGTTTTCATTCCTTTCTTTAAATTTCGTGCAATTTTCTATGTTAACTCATGTAATATTTTAGGTTAGTTTTTTTACTTTAACTTTTTCCATACAAGACTATAGAATGTAAATTAGGACCCGATGTAAAGGACTATGGACTATAATGATGTACACCGACACATGCACCGACACATGCACACACGTTGTATGACTTTCCGCTAGATGTATGTGTAGGAAGCGTAAAACCTAGGAAAACTTATAATTTCTTCATCAAAAATCAACACATAACTCAAACTATTTTGCAACAAAATGAGGTCAAAACCTCACTTTTTTTTCTTTCATTTTCTTAAGACAAAATCAAAACCAGTGCTAATTCTCAACTTTAACATCCCTTTCGCAAATAAATTGGAATCACCTCACTATTTTTTCAAATCATATGCTCTTGAGGCCTCTTTCCTTTCTTCAAAACCATTTTCAAAACTAAAAATTGAACCAACCCACAAAAAAACATTTTGGAAGAGAACTACATGGAATTTTGATCCCTTAAAAGGGTATGTAGGCAAGAGACTCAAAATCTCTCCAAGTCCAATAAAATAAAATCCAATCTTCTCCCTCTCATTCTTAAAACCAATCTTTTTTACAAATAGCGATAAAAGCAAAGCGTATATGTAAAGCATAGTAAAACGGTTCCTATAGGATACTATAGTCATTGCGGGTGCCTAACACCTTCCCGTAATGAAGTCAGCCCTGAACTTAGAATTTCTAAGGTTTTTTCTCGATTTTACCTTCCCCAAAAAAAAATAGAGACATCAATGATTGAAAGGTTCAAATCTAATCAATGATTTGACGCCCGAAAATCGCGATGACAGAAATGGCGACTTCACTGGGGAGTTTTTTTTTAGGGCTACACCTAGTTTTACGTGCTTTATGTTTATACTTTGCTTTATTGTTACATGTAAAAATTTTCTTGTGTACGTGTGGGGTGAGAATATCAAAAGCCCTATACCCGGGCTGAGTAAACTTAAGATTAGGAAGAGATATAATCGACAATCCATTCCGGGGGTTGCCTCGTGCATTGGATTACGCGATCAATCTCACATAGCTGAGGCATTTTGGAGGTGATGTTGTCGGCGTGTGTTGTCATGCTTAGACACTTTACTTCCAATTGACCGATGAAGGCTATGGACCGTAGTTACCAAACCCATCCTTGGCCTTTCTTAGGACGTAGTGCGGTGGCTAAACCGAGCGTTGTCTCGAAATTTAGTCGTCACGCGATACTACACCCAAACTAAACCTTCTTACGGATAATCATGGACAAGCGTTGCTTTGTACTACCATGATATACGCAAGAGAGGTTGTGGTTTGGGAACTTTATAGAACCTTGGTTACTACTATCAAAGCCTTAGTTTCACCGGACACCGTGTCCACTTGTTACCTTAGCCCACCGTGCTTTCCTTGTTAAAACCATGCATACATGCATTCATGCATAAATTTTCTACATGCATTTATCAAAGGGTATAGACAAACTAAAATTCTTTGCAAATATAACCAGGCATGAAGAAAACTAAGTCTTACAAGTTCAAGGAAGTCGATCCCACTTCCTTTCGCTTAGCATTTCAAAACAATTTGTCTTGACGGCTTTCTAATCTCGTCATCTTGCTAAAAATGTTTGCAAAAGTTTCTAGTTTGTCTAAAATCCTTCCGATAACCAAAAAAGAGTCATTTTTGCATCTGCATTTATACATATCATGCATCATATGCATCATCACAAAAAAAAAAAAAACAAAAAACTTCCAAGTGCTCATTGCCTCCTGGTTCTTCTGCCGCAGTTTGAAAAATGGCTCGTGCTCAGTGGGTCTAAGCCCGTGTTTGTGATACCAGGGGGCATGGCAAAGAACTGGAACGTTATCAATCTCCCTGTGTTTGTGCATGATTCTAAGTAATATGTCTTGCTGTTTAGGCTTTGTTTTCAAAATAACGATCCTTCCGCCATGCCCGAGGCGGAAGTGACACTTTTGTAAAGGGCATGTTTGTTCCGACATCACCATTATCAATAAAAAAACGTCGTTTCTTTCACGACTTTTTTTTTTCTTTCTTTAATGCTTTTCCCTTGGAAATAATGGTAATGCCAGAAAAAACCAAAACATCTGTGTTTTCTTATTAATTTCAAAGATCTGCATGAAAACTATTTTCTAAAAATCATCCAATCATGTCACGCAGATCGAACCAAAATGAACCCGTTGAACACAGTGACCCTATGTTTCTCCAAACTGTTGAATCCCCGGTGTTCGAGACCGAAGATGAGGATAGTGATAGTATACCAGACGAGATTGCCCGATTGCTTGAACAAGAAGAGAAAACCATTCGGCCTCATCAGGAGGAGATCGAGCTAATCAACTTGGGTACTGAGGATAACAAAAGAGAAATCAAAGTCGGTGCTGCATTAGAGGAAGGGGTCAAGAAAAGGATCTTCCAACTACTCCGTGAATACTCGGACATTTTTGCATGGTCATACGAGGATATGCCAGGTCTGGATCCTCAGATTGTGGAGCATCGGATACCGACTAAACCAGACTGTCCTCCCGTCAGACAAAAGTTGAGACGGACTCGGCCGGACATGGCTCTGAAGATCAAAGGTGAAGTGCAGAAACAGATCGACGCGGGTTTTCTCATGACAGTTGAGTATCCCGAGTGGGTTGCTAACATTGTGCCTGTGCCGAAGAAGGATGGTAAGGTTCGGATGTGTGTTGACTACAGAGATTTGAATAGAGCAAGCTTGAAAGACAATTTCCCACTGCCTCACATCGATGTGCTTGTTGATAATACTGCCCAGTGCAAGGTGTTCTCCTTCATGGACGGTTTTTCTGGCTATAACCAAATCAAAATGTCACCCAAAGACAGGGAGAAGACGTCGTTCATCACTCCGTGGGGAACTTTCTGTTGTAAAGCAATGTCGTTCGGCCTAATAAATGCTGGTGCTACTTATCAAAGGGGGATGACCACTTTGTTCCATGACATGATTCACAAGGAGGTTGAGGTGTATGTAGATGACATGATTGTCAAGTCGAGCGATGAAGAACAACATGTCGAGTATTTGGCTAAGATGTTTGAAAGGTTGAGAAAGTACAAGCTTCGGCTGAACCCAAACAAATGTGCGTTCGGTGTTAGGTCTGGGAAATTGCTAGGCTTCATTGTCAGCCAGAAGGGCATTGAAGTAGATCCTGATAAAGTCCGAGCCATCCGCGAGATGCCGGCCCCGCAAACCGAGAAGCAGGTCAGAGGGTTCCTCGGGCGTTTGAACTACATTTCCAGATTTATATCTCACATGACTGCAACCTGCGGTCCAATTTTCAAGTTGCTCAGGAAGAATCAACCTGTGGTATGGAATGATGAATGCCAAGAAGCTTTCGACAACATCAAGAGTTATTTACTAGAACCTCCTATCCTCGTTCCGCCGGTGGAAGGAAGGCCATTGATCATGTATCTGTCAGTGTTGGATGAGTCCATGGGATGTGTGCTCGGTCAGCAAGATGAAACTGGAAAGAAAGAGCATGCAATCTATTATTTGAGCAAGAAATTCACCGATTGTGAGACTCGGTATACAATGCTCGAGAAGACCTGTTGTGCCTTGGCTTGGGCTGCCAAACGCCTGCGCCATTACTTGATAAATCATACAACTTGGTTGATATCCCGGATGGATCCAATCAAGTATATCTTTGAGAAACCAGCTGTCACTGGAAAAATTGCACGTTGGCAAATGTTACTGTCAGAGTATGATATTGTGTTTAAAGCTCAGAAAGCCATTAGAGGGAGTATCCTGGCTGACCACCTTGCTTGCCAACCGCTTGATGATTATCAACCTTTGAAGTTTGATTTCCCTGACGAAGAGGTCATGTTTTTAAAGTCAAGAGACTGTGAAGAACCACTGATCGGTGAAGGTCCAGACCCTGATAGCAAGTGGGGATTGGTCTTTGATGGTGCTGTTAATGCTTATGGCCGAGGAATTGGCGCAGTAATCGTGGCTCCGCAGGGGCATCACATCCCTTTCACAGCCCGGATTGTGTTTGAATGTACCAACAATGTGGCCGAGTACGAAGCGTGCATCCTGGGAATCGAAGAAGCCATCGATATGAGAATCAAGCATCTGGACATCTATGGAGACTCTGCACTAGTCATCAACCAGATAAAGGGAGAATGGGAGACCCATCATGCCAATCTGATCCCTTACCGTGATTATGCAAGGCGTCTGTTGACGTATTTTACAAAGGTTGAGTTGCACTATATTCCCCGAGAGGAGAACCAAATGGCCGATGCTCTTGCTACCTTATCTTCCATGCTTCAAGTGAACCATTGGAATCATGTACCGATGATCAAAGTACAACGCTTAGATCGGCCCGCTCATGTGTTTACTGTCAGTGATACAATTGTACAGACAGGTTCAGGCGGAGTCGACAGCAAACCCTGGTATTATGATATTAAGCAATTTTGCAAGGCCGTGAGTACCCACCGGATGCTTCCAACAAAGACAAGAAGACGCTGCGCAGGTTGGCTAGCAAATTCCTGCTGGACGGTGATGTCCTGTACAAAAGGAATTTCGATATGGTGTTGTTAAGATGTGTTGACGAATGTGAAGCAGAACAGCTGATGCACGATGTGCACGATGGCACCTTTGGGACCCACGCATCGGGGCATGCTATGTCTAGAAAGCTGTTGAGAGCTGGTTACTACTGGATGACCATGGAGCGCGATTGCTATCAATATGCCAGGAAGTGCCACAAATGTCAAATATATGCTGACAGGATCCATGTGCCTCCGCACGCCCTCAATATTATGGCTTCTCCATGGCCTTTCTCTATGTGGGGCATTGATATGATCGGAAGAATTGAACCGAAAGCTTCAAACGGTCATCGTTTTATCCTGGTAGCAATCGATTATTTCACCAAATGGGTCGAAGCTGCATCATATGCCAACGTGACTAAGCAAGTAGTAGTCAGATTCATCAAGAACAATATCATCTGTCGGTATGGTGTTCCTAGCAAGATTATCACTGACAACGGTACCAACCTGAATAATGACATGGTGCAAACCTTATGTGAGAAATTCAAGATTGAACACCACAATTCTTCTCCTTACAGACCTCAGATGAATGGTGCAGTTGAGGCTGCCAATAAGAACATCAAGAAGATTGTGCAGAAGATGGTAACAACATACAAAGACTGGCGTGAGATGTTGCCCTATGCTTTACACGGCTACCGCACTACAGTTCGTAGTTCAACCGGGGCAACGCCTTTTTCTCTTGTATACGGCATGGAAGTAGTCCTCCCATTGGAAGTGGAGATTCCGTCTCTCCGTGTGATTATGGAAGCAAAGTTGTCTGAGGCTGAGTGGTGCCAGAGTCGGTACGACCAGTTGAATTTGATTGAGGAAAGACGCCTGGACGCTTTGGCTCACGGTCAGATGTATCAAACAAGGATGAAAAATGCTTTTGACAAGAAAGTCCGTCCTCGGGTATTCAAGGAGGGTGAACTCGTGTTGAAAAGAAGAATGAGTCAGCAACCCGACCCAAGGGGAGAGTGGACGCCTAACTACGAGGGACCTTATGTTGTTAAGAAGGCTTTCTCTGGCGGTGCTTTGATTCTCACACACATGGATGGTGCAGAACTTCCGAATCCTGTGAATGCCGATATAGTCAAGAAATACTTCGTCTAGATATGAAAAAAACAGCGTGGTAGGTCGAAAACCCGAAAGGGCGGCCTAGGCAAAAATGCGCTTCCCGGTGGATCGAAAACCCGAAAGGGCGGTCCAGGCAAAATAAGGGACAAGAAACAAAAATGTAAAAGCTCGCTGAGATTACATGTAACTCAGGCAAAAATGAGCGTCTCGATGAGCCGAAAACCCGAAAGGGCGGTTCATGCAAAAATGAGATTGAAATAAAAGACAATTGACTATATCTGGCAAGTTACCATTCCCCTTGGGATCTTTGCAACTGATGATTGGTCGTTCTCATCCGAGGTTCCGACGCCTGTGGATTCGAGAGTTTCAGGTACCATAGCAGCTACTGTGTTCAATGTACCACCAACCAATAAAATTACCATTTTTCAAGATTTGTAAATCTGTGGGGTCGCGCTTTTGGCCGACTACCATCCTTATGCATCGATTTGAGCCTATGCTTTTGTTTGGCACTCTATTTTTCTATTCTATTTTCAAAGCTTTGTACAAAAGATTTCTTCTATGTTGATGATGATACATGTCTGGAATAAACATTATGAAAATTGAAATTTTTTTAAGTATTTTGAAAACAAGCCTGAACAGCTAGGTACATTCAAATGAACATGCATGAACAAATCTACATTGATATCAGTTCCAATTCAAGTTACTAGCGAGCCTTCCCCCAGTGACGGTCTGTGGTCAATGGCAAGAATGAAAAAACAGAATGAAAAGCATGGAAAATAAATATGCTCGCTAAGTCGAAAACCCGAAAGGGCGGCTTAGGCAAAAATGAGCACCCCGATGGATTGACAACTTTCGAAGGGCAATTCAGGCAAAAACAGGGGCAACAAAAAAAATTATTCCCCGGTGGGTCGAAAACCCAAAAGGGCGATCCAGGCAAAAATGGGATGATGAAAGAAAAATGAAAGAGTAATATAAAAAAAAAAAAAAAACAAACATGCAAAAGCATTGACCACGGATGCGATGTCCAAAGCACTTACGTGACTGTTCCGACAAGCAGAAATACTATTCAGACTGTTTTTCTCTACGATTTTACAGCTTCCTACCTTCAAGCGACTGCATCCCCAGAAGAGGAACTCTTGCAAATATATGTCCGAGCGCGAGCCATTACGTGCCCAATATTCCAATGTTCCGTCTGTCTCTGCGAAATTCTGTCTACGAATTGCCAATCATCATGCATTTCAAAGCATTCATACATGCATAATCATGCATCTTATATGCTCATGCATTCGATAAAATCGTCATGCTATCCATATGCATCTACATTCTCAATTCCCATGTTAATTTCAATCAAAATCAATCATGTCAACTTCAAATTTCTTCTGCTAACAACAAATGTCTACTGTCATGTCAATTTCAAAGTTCAACAGTCTTGTCAACATTCTTGTCAAAATTCAAGCTCCTGCAGTTATGTCAATCAAATTCAGTTCTTTTTCAAATATCAATTTGTTTCTGTTATCGGTCAAGCAGCAAGTTCGCATCCAAGAACAGCTTGTGCCTGCCAATTCACTCTTGTTATCGGTCAAGCGGCAAGTTCGCATCCAAGAACAGCTTGTACCTATCAATTTGTTTCTGTTATCGGTCAAGTAGCTAGTTCGCGTCCAAGAACAGCTTGTACCTACCCTTTTGATATCCGCCGAGCGACCAGTTCAGATCCAAGAACAACTCGTGCTTTCTATTTTGTTTCCCGTCAGCCAAGTAACTAGTTCGCGTCCAAGAACAGCTTGTGCTTCCTACTTTTCCTTCCAGCCAAGTAACTAGTTCGTGTCCAAGAACAGCTTGTGCTTTCTATATTTTCTTTCAGCCAAGTAACCAGCTCAAATACAAGAGCAGCTTGCGCCCTTTTTTGTCAATATTCCCGGTCAAGTGGCTAGTTCGCATTCAAGAACAGCTTGTACCTGTCAAATTTGCTTTCGAGTCTCCCCAGTGAGTCTTGTTATCTGCTATTCTGTTAATGTCAATCAGTCCCGCAATGGATACGACATACTCCTTTTTGCCATTCTGTTAATGTCAATCAGTCCCGCAATGGATACGACATATTCTCTTTCGTTATTCTGTTAATGTCTACCAGTCCCGCAATGGATACGACATATCTTGTTAAATTCAATTCTCAGTCTGTCTTGCATTCATAATACAAATGTTGCATGGCATACATAGCATTTATAAATGTATTTTTACGCCCAAAATCAGTGCAAATGTCGATATTTAAGTATCTTCGTCGCGTCAAGCCAAAGACTCCGTCTCTTGACTCTCCAGACCAAGAAACTTAAATAGGGGCAGCTGTCATACCCTCATTTTGGACCTAAAAATACTCACTTAAATTCCTCTGCTATTTTCTAATACTTTCAAATCCACCGTGTTTTCTACTGTGCTTCAACTGCATACGTTACTACTTCAGTCTTTTTAATTTTTGCATAAGACCATACAAAAGGGTATTTTGGTCATTTCCTACGAAGGAACCCATTTTCAGTCCCTACAATTTGTCCCTGAGTCTTTTCAATTTGTTTGCATGAATCATTAATCAAATTTTGTACAAAAATCATCTTAGTTTGCATCCGAGTCAGTCTAAGTCGTTTTCGCCCCAGGGGCATTTTAGTCTTTTCACATTGTTCAGATTTTGGGCAGAGAGGTATTTTAAAATACCTCATTTAGGTAACTTGTTCGTTTTAGTCCATTTCGTCGTTTTTAATTCGTTTCGCTTTACGTTTTATTCATTTTATCGTTTTTTACCAATTTTATTTTAATTACCATTTTACCCTCTTAGTCCGGCCAAGTTTAGTCAAACTTTTACTTTTCATTTTTAGTTCTTTTACAGTTTAGTCCTTTTTGCATCATTGTCCCAATCTCACAAATTTTGCAGAATTGTCCATATTTTGATGAAATTGCAGAATGGTCCTTCTAGTCAAGGCAGTCCAATTCAGGTCCATCAGTGCCACGCAAGCAGAGTCAGGTGCCACGTGGCAGCACACTATTGGTTCAAGAACACATGGCGCCCTATAAAAGGCCAATGCACTGTGCAGATCCCAAAAAGAAAGAAGCTCCATTCGTAACAGAATTTCGATCACCATAACAAATTCATCCTCTCCAAAAACAGTTAAGAAAGTTCCAAAAACCATAACCGAATTCAGTTAGGAAGAAGAACTTCAAGCTCTCAGAGATTCAACAATGGTGAATCTTCATCATTGAGCTATTTCTCCCTGCAATTCCAACGCGAATTCACTGCTAGGAGCAGCAAACTCAAGCGTGATCACAGTGTGGAGAATCAAGAAGAAAAGAGAAAGAGTTTCAAAGTTCTGAACCGGTTCGAAAGAGAAGAAGAGAAGTTCATCGGAGCAAGCCAGAGAAGAAGAAAGGGAATTTACCATTTCAATTCGAAATTCGAGCCAAGAACCACCAAACCGGAAGCAAAGCTCACGGAAGTTCACCGGAACGGTTCGAATCTCCGAAATTCTCAGGTAAACCTCTCAAACTCTATCTTCCTCGTGCAATCGCAGTAACAAACACGAACCAATGTGAACCTTTTGAACCTTGAACCGTTCCGATTTCGAAGCTGAAGTGAACAAACCCTAAAATCAAAAAGCGCAAGAAACTCAAAGATTCGCAACGGATGTTATGAATCCATGAGAACTCACGCAAATTTCATGAACAAAACACAGCAAAAGACCAAAATCGGAACGGTAATGAGTGATGACGAGATTCACATTGAATTCGCGAAATTTTTAGGGTCAATACGTGTTTAGAATCATAGGGAGAGAGGATTAAGCATACTTTGATGTGATTCTGGGCGAGATTTGGGAAGCTAGGGTTTGTTTATCAGCGAGAACGAGAGAAAGCAAGAGAACGGAGAAGAAGACGGAACGAGAGAGTGAAAGAATGAGGGTAAACCGGGTTTTTGCTTTTACATAAGTGCCTGAACCGGGTCGGGTTCAAACCGACCCATGCCTAGTGTGTTGTCCACCTCTAGATCTAGGTTTGTGTTAATCCGGATCAATCCAACGCCTCTGAAGCATCAGGTTTGATCCGGATCCGTGTGAGATGGGTACCGTCCGTTGAGTGTGGGTTTGGGCCGGTTCTTGGTTTTCTTTTTTAATTTCATTGCTATTTGCACCGTAATACTTGCTAATTGGACCTGTTGCATGCCAAACTTCGTTAAAAAAATTCCAAGATTTTTACTGTATGTTTTTTACTATTTTCTGGATGTGTTGTGATATTTTACGTGTGAAAATTGGATAAAAATATGTGTGTTTGCTTTTTGTGATGATTTATGTCCGTTTCGGCGTTTTCTCGACGTTTCATGCGCGACACTCGCTCCAATTTTGTATGGTATGTTTCTGATGATTGATATACGTTTTGCGAGATGTTTTGCTCATGATTTGTGATAGCTGCTATTGTTTGTGAATTTTGGTTTTGTTTTCTTGCATTACAAGCAATTTAAAATGTTCTAAAATGATGAAAATGCATGTAAAAAAATGTGTGATGATTTTGTGTCTTTGTGTGCTATTTGATTTACATTCTTGTGCTTGAAATAAACCCCTAAGTGGTGGCTGTGATGGGAAATTATAGGTCATGTGGTTAAGTAAAACTTCGGCTATGTGGGAGTGCTTTTTCTTTCACCATTTTTACTTTTTTGCTTTCACAATTTGTGCGATACTTTCCTCACCATTACTTCCCGCATTTCTTGCTCTTTTTACTTTGTTCACTAACCCTTTCGTTTCATGTCTCATGCACATTATAAGCATTTCTTCCCGTTTTCATTCCTTTCTTTAAATTTCGTGCAATTTTCTATGTTAACTCATGTAATATTTTAGGTTAGTTTTTTTACTTTAACTTTTTCCATACAAGACTATAGAATGTAAATTAGGACCCGATGTAAAGGACTATGGACTATAATGATGTACACCGACACATGCACCGACACATGCACACACATTGTATGACTTTCCGCTAGATGTATGTGTAGGAAGCGTAAAACCTAGGAAAACTTATAATTTCTTCATCAAAAATCAACACATAACTCAAACTATTTTGCAACAAAATGAGGTCAAAACCTCACTTTTTTTTCTTTCATTTTCTTAAGACAAAATCAAAACCAGTGCTAATTCTCAACTTTAACATCCCTTTCGCAAATAAATTGGAATCACCTCACTATTTTTTCAAATCATATGCTCTTGAGGCCTCTTTCCTTTCTTCAAAACCATTTTCAAAACTAAAAATTGAACCAACCCACAAAAAAACATTTTGGAAGAGAACTACATGGAATTTTGATCCCTTAAAAGGGTATGTAGGCAAGAGACTCAAAATCTCTCCAAGTCCAATAAAATAAAATCCAATCTTCTCCCTCTCATTCTTAAAACCAATCTTTTTTACAAATAGCGATAAAAGCAAAGCGTATATGTAAAGCATAGTAAAACGGTTCCTATAGGATACTATAGTCATTGCGGGTGCCTAACACCTTCCCGTAATGAAGTCAGCCCCGAACTTAGAATTTCTAAGGTTTTTTCTCGATTTTACCTTCCCCAAAAAAAAATAGAGACATCAATGATTGAAAGGTTCAAATCTAATCAATGATTTGACACCCGAAAATCGCGATGACAGAAATGGCGACTTCACTGGGGAGTTTTTTTTTAGGGCTACACCTAGTTTTACGTGCTTTATGTTTATACTTTGCTTTATTGTTACATGTAAAAATTTTCTTGTGTACGTGTGGGGTGAGAATATCAAAAGCCCTATACCCGGGCTGAGTAAACTTAAGATTAGGAAGAGATATAATCGACAATCCATTCCGGGGGTTGCCTCGTGCATTGGATTACGCGATCAATCTCACATAGCTGAGGCATTTTGGAGGTGATGTTGTCGGCGTGTGTTGTCATGCTTAGACACTTTACTTCCAATTGACCGATGAAGGCTATGGACCGTAGTTACCAAACCCATCCTTGGCCTTTCTTAGGACGTAGTGCGGTGGCTAAACCGAGCGTTGTCTCGAAATTTAGTCGTCACGCGATACTACACCCAAACTAAACCTTCTTACGGATAATCATGGACAAGCGTTGCTTTGTACTACCATGATATACGCAAGAGAGGTTGTGGTTTGGGAACTTTATAGAACCTTGGTTACTACTATCAAAGCCTTAGTTTCACCGGACACCGTGTCCACTTGTCTAAAATCCTTCCGATAACCAAAAAAGAGTCATTTTTGCATCTGCATTTATACATATCATGCATCATATGCATCATCACAAAAAAAAAAAAAACAAAAAACTTCCAAGTGCTCATTGCCTCCTGGTTCTTCTGCCGCAGTTTGAAAAATGGCTCGTGCTCAGTGGGTCTAAGCCCGTGTTTGTGATACCAGGGGGCATGGCAAAGAACTGGAACGTTATCAATCTCCCTGTGTTTGTGCATGATTCTAAGTAATATGTCTTGCTGTTTAGGCTTTGTTTTCAAAATAACGATCCTTCCGCCATGCCCGAGGCGGAAGTGACACTTTTGTAAAGGGCATGTTTGTTCCGACATCACCATTATCAATAAAAAAACGTCGTTTCTTTCACGACTTTTTTTTTTCTTTCTTTAATGCTTTTCCCTTGGAAATAATGGTAATGCCAGAAAAAACCAAAACATCTGTGTTTTCTTATTAATTTCAAAGATCTGCATGAAAACTATTTTCTAAAAATCATCCAATCATGTCACGCAGATCGAACCAAAATGAACCCGTTGAACACAGTGACCCTATGTTTCTCCAAACTGTTGAATCCCCGGTGTTCGAGACCGAAGATGAGGATAGTGATAGTATACCAGACGAGATTGCCCGATTGCTTGAACAAGAAGAGAAAACCATTCGGCCTCATCAGGAGGAGATCGAGCTAATCAACTTGGGTACTGAGGATAACAAAAGAGAAATCAAAGTCGGTGCTGCATTGGAGGAAGGGGTCAAGAAAAGGATCTTCCAACTACTCCGTGAATACTCGGACATTTTTGCATGGTCATACGAGGATATGCCAGGTCTGGATCCTCAGATTGTGGAGCATCGGATACCGACTAAACCAGACTGTCCTCCCGTCAGACAAAAGTTGAGACGGACTCGGCCGGACATGGCTCTGAAGATCAAAGGTGAAGTGCAGAAACAGATCGACGCGGGTTTTCTCATGACAGTTGAGTATCCCGAGTGGGTTGCTAACATTGTGCCTGTGCCGAAGAAGGATGGTAAGGTTCGGATGTGTGTTGACTACAGAGATTTGAATAGAGCAAGCTTGAAAGACAATTTCCCACTGCCTCACATCGATGTGCTTGTTGATAATACTGCCCAGTGCAAGGTGTTCTCCTTCATGGACGGTTTTTCTGGCTATAACCAAATCAAAATGTCACCCAAAGACAGGGAGAAGACGTCGTTCATCACTCCGTGGGGAACTTTCTGTTGTAAAGCAATGTCGTTCGGCCTAATAAATGCTGGTGCTACTTATCAAAGGGGGATGACCACTTTGTTCCATGACATGATTCACAAGGAGGTTGAGGTGTATGTAGATGACATGATTGTCAAGTCGAGCGATGAAGAACAACATGTCGAGTATTTGGCTAAGATGTTTGAAAGGTTGAGAAAGTACAAGCTTCGGCTGAACCCAAACAAATGTGCGTTCGGTGTTAGGTCTGGGAAATTGCTAGGCTTCATTGTCAGCCAGAAGGGCATTGAAGTAGATCCTGATAAAGTCCGAGCCATCCGCGAGATGCCGGCCCCGCAAACCGAGAAGCAGGTCAGAGGGTTCCTCGGGCGTTTGAACTACATTTCCAGATTTATATCTCACATGACTGCAACCTGCGGTCCAATTTTCAAGTTGCTCTAGAAGAATCAACCTGTGGTATGGAATGATGAATGCCAAGAAGCTTTCGACAACATCAAGAGTTATTTACTAGAACCTCCTATCCTCGTTCCGCCGGTGGAAGGAAGGCCATTGATCATGTATCTGTCAGTGTTGGATGAGTCCATGGGATGTGTGCTCGGTCAGCAAGATGAAACTGGAAAGAAAGAGCATGCAATCTATTATTTGAGCAAGAAATTCACCGATTGTGAGACTCGGTATACAATGCTCGAGAAGACCTGTTGTGCCTTGGCTTGGGCTGCCAAACGCCTGCGCCATTACTTGATAAATCATACAACTTGGTTGATATCCCGGATGGATCCAATCAAGTATATCTTTGAGAAACCAGCTGTCACTGGAAAAATTGCACGTTGGCAAATGTTACTGTCAGAGTATGATATTGTGTTTAAAGCTCAGAAAGCCATTAGAGGGAGTATCCTGGCTGACCACCTTGCTTGCCAACCGCTTGATGATTATCAACCTTTGAAGTTTGATTTCCCTGACGAAGAGGTCATGTTTTTAAAGTCAAGAGACTGTGAAGAACCACTGATCGGTGAAGGTCCAGACCCTGATAGCAAGTGGGGATTGGTCTTTGATGGTGCTGTTAATGCTTATGGCCGAGGAATTGGCGCAGTAATCGTGGCTCCGCAGGGGCATCACATCCCTTTCACAGCCCGGATTGTGTTTGAATGTACCAACAATGTGGCCGAGTACGAAGCGTGCATCCTGGGAATCGAAGAAGCCATCGATATGAGAATCAAGCATCTGGACATCTATGGAGACTCTGCACTAGTCATCAACCAGATAAAGGGAGAATGGGAGACCCATCATGCCAATCTGATCCCTTACCGTGATTATGCAAGGCGTCTGTTGACGTATTTTACAAAGGTTGAGTTGCACCATATTCCCCGAGAGGAGAACCAAATGGCCGATGCTCTTGCTACCTTATCTTCCATGCTTCAAGTGAACCATTGGAATCATGTACCGATGATCAAAGTACAACGCTTAGATCGGCCCGCTCATGTGTTTACTGTCAGTGATACAATTGTACAGACAGGTTCAGGCGGAGTCGACAGCAAACCCTGGTATTATGATATCAAGCAATTTTTGCAAGGCCGTGAGTACCCACCGGATGCTTCCAACAAAGACAAGAAGACGCTGCGCAGGTTGGCTAGCAAATTCCTGCTGGACGGTGATGTCCTGTACAAAAGGAATTTCGATATGGTGTTGTTAAGATGTGTTGACGAATGTGAAGCAGAACAGCTGATGCACGATGTGCACGATGGCACCTTTGGGACCCACGCATCGGGGCATGCTATGTCTAGAAAGCTGTTGAGAGCTGGTTACTACTGGATGACCATGGAGCGCGATTGCTATCAATATGCCAGGAAGTGCCACAAATGTCAAATATATGCTGACAGGATCCATGTGCCTCTGCACGCCCTCAATATTATGGCTTCTCCATGGCCTTTCTCTATGTGGGGCATTGATATGATCGGAAGAATTGAACCGAAAGCTTCAAACGGTCATCGTTTTATCCTGGTAGCAATCGATTATTTCACCAAATGGGTCGAAGCTGCATCATATGCCAACGTGACTAAGCAAGTAGTAGTCAGATTCATCAAGAACAATATCATCTGTCGGTATGGTGTTCCTAGCAAGATTATCACTGACAACGGTACCAACCTGAATAATGACATGGTGCAAACCTTATGTGAGAAATTCAAGATTGAACACCACAATTCTTCTCCTTACAGACCTCAGATGAATGGTGCGGTTGAGGCTGCCAATAAGAACATCAAGAAGATTGTGCAGAAGATGGTAACAACATACAAAGACTGGCGTGAGATGTTGCCCTATGCTTTACACGGCTACCGCACTACAGTTCGTAGTTCAACCGGGGCAACGCCTTTTTCTCTTGTATACGGCATGGAAGCAGTCCTCCCATTGGAAGTGGAGATTCCGTCTCTCCGTGTGATTATGGAAGCAAAGTTGTCTGAGGCTGAGTGGTGCCAGAGTCGGTACGACCAGTTGAATTTGATTGAGGAAAGACGCCTGGACGCTTTGGCTCACGGTCAGATGTATCAAACAAGGATGAAAAATGCTTTTGACAAGAAAGTCCGTCCTCGGGTATTCAAGGAGGGTGAACTCGTGTTGAAAAGAAGAATGAGTCAGCAACCCGACCCAAGGGGAGAGTGGACGCCTAACTACGAGGGACCTTATGTTGTTAAGAAGGCTTTCTCTGGCGGTGCTTTGATTCTCACACACATGGATGGTGCAGAACTTCCGAATCCTGTGAATGCCGATATAGTCAAGAAATACTTCGTCTAGATATGAAAAAAACAGCGTGGTAGGTCGAAAACCCGAAAGGGCGGCCTAGGCAAAAATGCGCTTCCCGGTGGATCGAAAACCCGAAAGGGCGGTCCAGGCAAAATAAGGGACAAGAAACAAAAATGTAAAAGCTCGCTGAGATTACATGTAACTCAGGCAAAAATGAGCGTCTCGATGAGCCGAAAACCCGAAAGGGCGGTTCATGCAAAAATGAGATTGAAATAAAAGACAATTGACTATATCTGGCAAGTTACCATTCCCCTTGGGATCTTTGCAACTGATGATTGGTCGTTCTCATCCGAGGTTCCGACGCCTGTGGATTCGAGAGTTTCAGGTACCATAGCAGCTACTGTGTTCAATGTACCACCAACCAATAAAATTACCATTTTTCAAGATTTGTAAATCTGTGGGGTCGCGCTTTTGGCCGACTACCATCCTTATGCATCGATTTGAGCCTATGCTTTTGTTTGGCACTCTATTTTTCTATTCTATTTTCAAAGCTTTGTACAAAAGATTTCTTCTATGTTGATGATGATACATGTCTGGAATAAACATTATGAAAATTGAAATTTTTTTAAGTATTTTGAAAACAAGCCTGAACAGCTAGGTACATTCAAATGAACATGCATGAACAAATCTACATTGATATCAGTTCCAATTCAAGTTACTAGCGAGCCTTCCCCCAGTGACGGTCTGTGGTCAATGGCAAGAATGAAAAAACAGAATGAAAAGCATGGAAAATAAATATGCTCGCTAAGTCGAAAACCCGAAAGGGCGGCTTAGGCAAAAATGAGCACCCCGATGGATTGACAACTTTCGAAGGGCAATTCAGGCAAAAACAGGGGCAACAAAAAAAATTATTCCCCGGTGGGTCGAAAACCCAAAAGGGCGATCCAGGCAAAAATGGGATGATGAAAGAAAAATGAAAGAGTAATATAAAAAAAAAAAAAACAAACATGCAAAAGCATTGACCACGGATGCGATGTCCAAAGCACTTACGTGACTGTTCCGACAAGCAGAAATACTATTCAGACTGTTTTTCTCTACGATTTTACAGCTTCCTACCTTCAAGCGACTGCATCCCCAGAAGAGGAACTCTTGCAAATATATGTCCGAGCGCGAGCCATTACGTGCCCAATATTCCAATGTTCCGTCTGTCTCTGCGAAATTCTGTCTACGAATTGCCAATCATCATGCATTTCAAAGCATTCATACATGCATAATCATGCATCTTATATGCTCATGCATTCGATAAAATCGTCATGCTATCCATATGCATCTACATTCTCAATTCCCATGTTAATTTCAATCAAAATCAATCATGTCAACTTCAAATTTCTTCTGCTAACAACAAATGTCTACTGTCATGTCAATTTCAAAGTTCAACAGTCTTGTCAACATTCTTGTCAAAATTCAAGCTCCTGCAGTTATGTCAATCAAATTCAGTTCTTTTTCAAATATCAATTTGTTTCTGTTATCGGTCAAGCAGCAAGTTCGCATCCAAGAACAGCTTGTGCCTGCCAATTCACTCTTGTTATCGGTCAAGCGGCAAGTTCGCATCCAAGAACAGCTTGTACCTATCAATTTGTTTCTGTTATCGGTCAAGTAGCTAGTTCGCGTCCAAGAACAGCTTGTACCTACCCTTTTGATATCCGCCGAGCGACCAGTTCAGATCCAAGAACAACTCGTGCTTTCTATTTTGTTTCCCGTCAGCCAAGTAACTAGTTCGCGTCCAAGAACAGCTTGTGCTTCCTACTTTTCCTTCCAGCCAAGTAACTAGTTCGTGTCCAAGAACAGCTTGTGCTTTCTATATTTTCTTTCAGCCAAGTAACCAGCTCAAATACAAGAGCAGCTTGCGCCCTTTTTTGTCAATATTCCCGGTCAAGTGGCTAGTTCGCATTCAAGAACAGCTTGTACCTGTCAAATTTGCTTTCGAGTCTCCCCAGTGAGTCTTGTTATCTGCTATTCTGTTAATGTCAATCAGTCCCGCAATGGATACGACATACTCCTTTTTGCCATTCTGTTAATGTCAATCAGTCCCGCAATGGATACGACATATTCTCTTTCGTTATTCTGTTAATGTCTACCAGTCCCGCAATGGATACGACATATCTTGTTAAATTCAATTCTCAGTCTGTCTTGCATTCATAATACAAATGTTGCATGGCATACATAGCATTTATAAATGTATTTTTACGCCCAAAATCAGTGCAAATGTCGATATTTAAGTATCTTCGTCGCGTCAAGCCAAAGACTCCGTCTCTTGACTCTCCAGACCAAGAAACTTAAATAGGGGCAGCTGTCATACCCTCATTTTGGACCTAAAAATACTCACTTAAATTCCTCTGCTATTTTCTAATACTTTCAAATCCACCGTGTTTTCTACTGTGCTTCAACTGCATACGTTACTACTTCAGTCTTTTTAATTTTTGCATAAGACCATACAAAAGGGTATTTTGGTCATTTCCTACGAAGGAACCCATTTTCAGTCCCTACAATTTGTCCCTGAGTCTTTTCAATTTGTTTGCATGAATCATTAATCAAATTTTGTACAAAAATCATCTTAGTTTGCATCCGAGTCAGTCTAAGTCGTTTTCGCCCCAGGGGCATTTTAGTCTTTTCACATTGTTCAGATTTTGGGCAGAGAGGTATTTTAAAATACCTCATTTAGGTAACTTGTTCGTTTTAGTCCATTTCGTCGTTTTTAATTCGTTTCGCTTTACGTTTTATTCATTTTATCGTTTTTTACCAATTTTATTTTAATTACCATTTTACCCTCTTAGTCCGGCCAAGTTTAGTCAAACTTTTACTTTTCATTTTTAGTTCTTTTACAGTTTAGTCCTTTTTGCATCATTGTCCCAATCTCACAAATTTTGCAGAATTGTCCATATTTTGATGAAATTGCAGAATGGTCCTTCTAGTCAAGGCAGTCCAATTCAGGTCCATCAGTGCCACGCAAGCAGAGTCAGGTGCCACGTGGCAGCACACTATTGGTTCAAGAACACATGGCGCCCTATAAAAGGCCAATGCACTGTGCAGATCCCAAAAAGAAAGAAGCTCCATTCGTAACAGAATTTCGATCACCATAACAAATTCATCCTCTCCAAAAACAGTTAAGAAAGTTCCAAAAACCATAACCGAATTCAGTTAGGAAGAAGAACTTCAAGCTCTCAGAGATTCAACAATGGTGAATCTTCATCATTGAGCTATTTCTCCCTGCAATTCCAACGCGAATTCACTGCTAGGAGCAGCAAACTCAAGCGTGATCACAGTGTGGAGAATCAAGAAGAAAAGAGAAAGAGTTTCAAAGTTCTGAACCGGTTCGAAAGAGAAGAAGAGAAGTTCATCGGAGCAAGCCAGAGAAGAAGAAAGGGAATTTACCATTTCAATTCGAAATTCGAGCCAAGAACCACCAAACCGGAAGCAAAGCTCACGGAAGTTCACCGGAACGGTTCGAATCTCCGAAATTCTCAGGTAAACCTCTCAAACTCTATCTTCCTCGTGCAATCGCAGTAACAAACACGAACCAATGTGAACCTTTTGAACCTTGAACCGTTCTGATTTCGAAGCTGAAGTGAACAAACCCTAAAATCAAAAAGCGCAAGAAACTCAAAGATTCGCAACGGATGTTATGAATCCATGAGAACTCACGCAAATTTCATGAACAAAACACAGCAAAAGACCAAAATCGGAACGGTAATGAGTGATGACGAGATTCACATTGAATTCGCGAAATTTTTAGGGTCAATACGTGTTTAGAATCATAGGGAGAGAGGATTAAGCATACTTTGATGTGATTCTGGGCGAGATTTGGGAAGCTAGGGTTTGTTTATCAGCGAGAACGAGAGAAAGCAAGAGAACGGAGAAGAAGACGGAACGAGAGAGTGAAAGAATGAGGGTAAACCGGGTTTTTGCTTTTACATAAGTGCCTGAACCGGGTCGGGTTCAAACCGACCCATGCCTAGTGTGTTGTCCACCTCTAGATCTAGGTTTGTGTTAATCCGGATCAATCCAACGCCTCTGAAGCATCAGGTTTGATCCGGATCCGTGTGAGATGGGTACCGTCCGTTGAGTGTGGGTTTGGGCCGGTTCTTGGTTTTCTTTTTTAATTTCATTGCTATTTGCACCGTAATACTTGCTAATTGGACCTGTTGCATGCCAAACTTCGTTAAAAAAATTCCAAGATTTTTACTGTATGTTTTTTACTATTTTCTGGATGTGTTGTGATATTTTACGTGTGAAAATTGGATAAAAATATGTGTGTTTGCTTTTTGTGATGATTTATGTCCGTTTCGGCGTTTTCTCGACGTTTCATGCGCGACACTCGCTCCAATTTTGTATGGTATGTTTCTGATGATTGATATACGTTTTGCGAGATGTTTTGCTCATGATTTGTGATAGCTGCTACTGTTTGTGAATTTTGGTTTTGTTTTCTTGCATTACAAGCAATTTAAAATGTTCTAAAATGATGAAAATGCATGTAAAAAAATGTGTGATGATTTTGTGTCTTTGTGTGCTATTTGATTTACATTCTTGTGCTTGAAATAAACCCCTAAGTGGTGGCTGTGATGGGAAATTATAGGTCATGTGGTTAAGTAAAACTTCGGCTATGTGGGAGTGCTTTTTCTTTCACCATTTTTACTTTTTTGCTTTCACAATTTGTGCGATACTTTCCTCACCATTACTTCCCGCATTTCTTGCTCTTTTTACTTTGTTCACTAACCCTTTCGTTTCATGTCTCATGCACATTATAAGCATTTCTTCCCGTTTTCATTCCTTTCTTTAAATTTCGTGCAATTTTCTATGTTAACTCATGTAATATTTTAGGTTAGTTTTTTTACTTTAACTTTTTCCATACAAGACTATAGAATGTAAATTAGGACCCGATGTAAAGGACTATGGACTATAATGATGTACACCGACACATGCACCGACACATGCACACACGTTGTATGACTTTCCGCTAGATGTATGTGTAGGAAGCGTAAAACCTAGGAAAACTTATAATTTCTTCATCAAAAATCAACACATAACTCAAACTATTTTGCAACAAAATGAGGTCAAAACCTCACTTTTTTTTCTTTCATTTTCTTAAGACAAAATCAAAACCAGTGCTAATTCTCAACTTTAACATCCCTTTCGCAAATAAATTGGAATCACCTCACTATTTTTTCAAATCATATGCTCTTGAGGCCTCTTTCCTTTCTTCAAAACCATTTTCAAAACTAAAAATTGAACCAACCCACAAAAAAACATTTTGGAAGAGAACTACATGGAATTTTGATCCCTTAAAAGGGTATGTAGGCAAGAGACTCAAAATCTCTCCAAGTCCAATAAAATAAAATCCAATCTTCTCCCTCTCATTCTTAAAACCAATCTTTTTTACAAATAGCGATAAAAGCAAAGCGTATATGTAAAGCATAGTAAAACGGTTCCTATAGGATACTATAGTCATTGCGGGTGCCTAACACCTTCCCGTAATGAAATCAGCCCCGAACTTAGAATTTCTAAGGTTTTTTCTCGATTTTACCTTCCCCAAAAAAAAATAGAGACATCAATGATTGAAAGGTTCAAATCTAATCAATGATTTGACACCCGAAAATCGCGATGACACACCATAAGAAGCCTAATAAGTCTAAGGGAAATGGCAAAGGCAAAGCTGTTGCCAAGCCATCAACCAAAGCTTTGAAGCCTACTGGAGGCGTGGCTAAGGAGGGTAAGTGCTTCTACTGCAACAAGCAGGGGCATTGGAAGCGTAACTGCCCAAAGTATCTGGAAGACAAGAAGAATGGAAATGTTCCTACTACTTTTGCAGGTATTTTTGTTATAGAAATTAATATGTCTACTTCTTCATCTTGGGTATTAGATACTAGATGTGGTTCTCATATTTGTACTGGTGTGCAGGGGAGTAGAGCATTGGCAAAAGGCGAGGTCGATCTTAGAATTAGCAATGGAGCAAAGGTTGCTGCTTTGGCTGTTGGAACTTATGTATTGACCTTACCTAGTGGTCTTTTACTTAATTTAGAAAATTGCTATTATGTACCTGCCATTAGCAGGAATATTATTTCAATTTCTTGTTTGGACAAGGCTGGTTTTTATTTTACAATAAAGGGCAAATGTTGTTCCGTTTATTTGGATAATATTCTTTATGCTAATGCAATTATGATTAATGGACTTTATATCCTTGATCTCGATATGCCTATCTATAACATTAATGCTAAGAGGATGAAACCTAATGAGTTGAATCTGACTTACGTTTGGCATTGTCGTTTAGGCCATATAAATGAAAATCGCATTTCCAAACTCCATAAAGATGGACTTTTTGACTCTTTTGATTTTGAATCATATGAGACATGTCGATCTTGTTTATTAGGAAAAATGACAAAGGCCCCATTTACCGGTCAAGGTGAAAGGGCTAGTGATCTTTTAGGTCTCATACATACTGATGCGTGTGGACCTCTAAACATATCTTCTAGAGGAGGTTTTCACTACTTCATTACATTCACTGATGACTTTAGTAGATTTGGATATGTGTATCTAATGAAACATAAATCTGAATCATTTACTTTATTTAAAGAATTTCAAAATGAAGTAGAAAACCAACTAGGCAAGAAAATCAAAATGCTTCGATCTGATCGAGGTGGAGAGTATTTGAGCTTAGAGTTTGACAATCATCTAAAAGAATGTGGGATTCTATCCCAACTCACACCTCCTGGAACTCCACAATGGAATGTTGTTTCCGAAAGGAGAAATCGAACCTTGTTAGACCTGGTCCGATCAATGATGAGTCATGCTGAACTTCCAAACTCCTTATGGGGATACGCCTTATTAACTGCAGCTTATACACTTAACCGAGTTCCATCCAAAGCGGTAGAAAAGACACCATATGACATATGGAATGGTAGAAAACCCAATGTGGGACATTTAAAGATTTGGGGTTGTGAAGCTTATATAAAAAGACTTATGTCTACTAAGCTTGAACAAAGATCTGACAAATGTTTCTTTGTGGGATATCCTAAAGAAACTAGAGGATACTACTTTTACAAACCTTCTGAGGGCACAATTGTTGTTGCTAGAAATGGAGTCTTCCTTGAGAAGAGTTTTGTCTCCAAAAGAATCAGTGGGAGAAAAGTAGATCTTGAAGAAGTTCAAGACCCACAAAGTAATGAGATACCAATGGAGGAACAGGAACAGGATACACAAACTGTTGTGATAGAAAATCCTATTCCAGTAACACAAGAACCACATAGGTCTAGCAGAATACGTCAAGAACCTGAGAGATATGGGTATCTCATATCAAAAGTGGGTGATGTATTGCTCATGGACCAAGATGAGCCTATGACTTACACAGAGGCCATTACTAGTCCTGAATCTGAGAAGCGGCTTGAAGCCATGAAATCTGAAATGGATTCCATGTACATGAATCAAGTTTGGAATTTGATTGAAGCACCTGAAGGAATTAATCCTATAGGATGCAAGTGGGTTTTCAAAAAGAAAATTGACATGGATGGAAAGGTTAATACCTACAAAGCGCGGTTGGTTGCTAAAGGCTTCAAACAAATTCATGGTGTAGACTATGGTGAAACCTTTTCACCAGTTGCAATGATTAAATCCATTCGGATCTTACTTGCTATCGCTGCATACCATGATTATGAAATCTAGCAAATGGATGTCAAGATTGCTTTCCTTAACGGAAATCTTCTTGAGGATGTGTACATGACACAACCTGAAGGATTTGGCGATCCTAAAGCAACCAACAAAGTATGCAAATTACAGCGATCAATCTATGGATTGAAGCAAGCTTCCAGAAGTTGGAATCTTCGTTTTGATGAAACTGTACAACAGTATGGATTCATTAAAAATGAAGATGAGCCTTGTGTTTACAAGAAGGTTAGTGGGAGCATAGTCTCATTTCTGGTTTTATATGTGGATGACATATTGTTAATCGGAAATGACATCCCTACATTACAAGAAATCAAAACTTGGTTAGGGAAATGCTATTCTATGAAAGGCTTAGGTGAAGCCTCCTATATATTAGGAATCAGGATCTATAGAGATAGATCACAAAGATTTCTTGGCTTAAGTCAGGGTACATATATAGACAAAGTCCTGAGACGTTTCAATATGCATGATTCCAAGAAAGGATTCATTCCTATGTCGACAGGTATAAATCTATCAAAGACGCAATCCCCTTCGACTAACGAAGAAAAGGATCGAATGCGTGATATTCCATATGCTTCAGCAATTGGGTCTATCATGTATGCTATGTTATGTACTCGACCAGATGTCTCGTATGCTTTAAGTGCTACGAGCAGATACTAGTCTAATCCTGGCAATGATAATTGGATTGCTGTCAAGAATATCCTTAAGTACTTGAGAAGAACTAAGGATACCTTATTGATCTATGGAGGTCAAGAAGAGCTCTTTGTAGTTGGTTACACTGATGCTAGTTTTCAAACAGATCATGATGACTTTAAATCGCAATCTGGATATGTGTTTTGCTTAAATGGCAGTGATGTGAGCTGGAAGAGTTCAAAGCAAGAAACAGACGCTGATTCTACAACAGAAGCCGAGTATATTGCTGCATCTAATGCCGCAAAGGAAGTTGTTTGGATTAAGAAATTCATTTCTGATCTTGGAATAGTTCCAAGTATTGTGGATCCCATTGAATTACTATGTGATAACAATGGAGCAATCGCATAAGCCAAAGAACCTAGATCTCACCAGAAATCCAAACACATACAAAGGCGTTATCATCTTATTCGAGAGATTATCGACAGAGGAGATGTTAGAATATGCAAAGTATCAACAATAGACAATGTTGTTGATCCATTTACTAAAGCTCTTGCCCAGCAGAAGCATGATGATCATACTAGATCTATGGGTATTAGGTTTATGCCTAATTGGCTCTAGTGCTAGTGGGAGATTGTTGGTGTAAGCCCTATAGACCAATAGTTTATGTTAAACTCATCTTATGTATCATGACTTTTATTATTGAATAATATATGCCACTCTTTATTATATTTATATAATGTTAATAAAGTCCTTAGAATAGATAGTTCGTGTAATAATATATTAAATGTGACTTAATCATGAGATTACATTATCATAAAGAATGCTATTCTTAAATGTATGTAGACCGATTATGTATGTAGACCGATGACCGCATCTCATGGGTCATAGATATGAGATATTAAGTCTATACATAGGTATAAATATTAGGAGTAATATTTATACTAGATTGACCCACAGTGAGAATACTACATAGCAAGTTATAAGATTGTCATAAGATATTCTCACAATGATAATGGTGTATATCACTCTTATACCTGAAACCACTATGATCCCTACATGTGGACTCAAGTGCTTTGTTGCCATTCTAACGTTGTCTGTAAAAGGATAACCATAACGTTGGTTGATGGGTACTTGATGAATCATGTTGAGGGACATGAGTGTCCTAGATGGGATTTGTCCCTCCTCATAAACAGGAGATATATCTTTAGGCCTCTTGATGAAATATGACTGTAAAACTGCATGGCCATGCCGAACTAAGTCAATATAAGATATTGGACTTATTCGTTATTCAGTATATTTTGGAATCAAAAAACATAAGCATTGATATATACAAGGGTGACAATATCTATGCCTTGGGATCAATAAAGATATCGAGACAAAGGAGTAATTGTACAAACAAGTATTATCATGGAAAGGTTTCGTCAGATCACTTGACATTCTTGTTACTTGGGTAGCAATGATGTGTTGCTAGATACCGCTCATTGTTTATAGTATTAAATATTAGATTTAATATTATTGCCAACGTGATTAGAACCTAAAGAGTCACACACAAAGAACAGTCAAAAGAGAAATATATAAGTATGACTTATATAAGGGATGCGTTTAGTAAATAACGCTAATTAGTTAGAAGAATTACTAAACTCGTATTGGGCTTACTGAAGTTCAATAGTGACTTCTGACTTGCAGAGCACACTAGAAGTTCTATAAATAGAACCCTAGTGCTAAAGTTTTTGTTACACGTTTTTGAGCAACCTTACTTCTCTGAAACTTCTGATTTCTTGGCTAGCACCGAGATTTGGAGGAGCACTATTCGTGTGGACTTGCTAGAGGCTTTGTTGCTTGCTGCTTGCTTTGTTGTGATCGTGATTCCAGTTCTAGCTCCACACTTTCGAGGTAACAATCGAATCACTGATTCATGTGTAACTCGTAATGATCCAAGAAAAGAAAATCGAAAATTTTATCCGCTGCTTTATTTTGTTATAATTCGATTTTCCTTCACATTTCAACAAAATAAAGAGTTCAACATCATGTGTAAATCAAGCATTCACATCTTTAATTTATACATTATCTTCACATCATTATATACACATCATAAATATCACAACTTCATGATCACATATTCATTTATTCACTTTAAATACTTCCTTAAAATAAATCTTAATTTTAAGGATGTTTCATGGCTCATTGAAAAAATTATGATAAAGTTTCAAGAAAAAAATGCAACTTGACATATGTGTAGTATTTCAACCATAACTCAAGTTTTACACATAATCATTGAGTCAAGCCAAAGCCTAAAGAAAGCTAACATTTATACCTACAACTTTCATGTTTACACCGACACCCAGTTCTAAACAGAAAAGAGTGGAGAAGCTCAATAACGTAAAAATTGAGATTCTGATAGAATATCCACGCACGGCCGTGCCAACCTCTCAGCACAACATTCTTTAAATTTACGTTTTCGCACGTAAAATTCCGTTTTCAAAACCGTTTTTGATCCCAAACATTTAAACCCTACCATTAAACATCATATCTAGCTCAAAACATTTTAACACAACTTTTCACAAAATAGCTTATTTCACTTAATCACTTAAAAACGACTTTTAGCTTAAACCCCGCTTTTCTCGAAATCAAGCCCACTCCCAAAATTCACAATCAAAACTGAATTTCTTACTCCATTTCAATACATTAACAACTTCACTAACACAATCACATAACTCAATTCATCAAAACACCATGTTCATGATTAATCACCCATTTCTCACAAAGTTCACAAATAAACCACAACTTAACCTAAACATTACATTTAACACAATCACATCCATGAATTTCAACATACAAACATACCCAATCACATAACAAGAAATTATAACATAGTTTGAGCAAATATCGTCAACAATATCATGATTTTCACATGTTTAAGCTAAAATCTCAAGAACAACTTATCCTATATCATCAAGCATAAGTTTAAGCATATAAACAACTTAATTTTACAAAGTTCATCATACCGATAATTAACATAATTAATTAGCACAAAAATCAACTTAACACAACACCAATTTCATGAAAATCACATAATCAAACATGATTCATAACTACTCTATTACTCATAATCTATAAATGAAGAATATAAACTTTCCTCTTACCTTAAACTTCCAAAAGCTACTTTAATCGTCAGTCTACTCTCCTCCTTGAGCTTTCCCCCAAGCTAGATCTTATTTTCTTTTGAAATCTTCTTTCTTCCTCTTTCTCTCTATTTGTCATACCCCAATTTTTGACCCAAGATACCACCGACACGTGCCTTTTAATCTCGACCAATCTCGGCCATTTTTCAGTAAAAATCCAGCAGAGAGGTATTTTAAAATACCTCATAATTGGTTCCGAGTCGGGCCCTCTTCGCTCAATTTTTTTTCAATTTCTATTTATGTATTTAATTATTTATTTTCCATCTTTTATTTAAAAGTTTTTTTATTATTAATTTCAGATTCACTTTTTTTTAATCTTTATTGTTATCTCAATTTTATTTTTATTGTTTTAGTCTTTCCATTTTATTTTAATGTCAAATTTTGTCCGATAAATATCCAAATGAAAAACCATGCCAGCCTGTGATGTCCCCTTCATCCCCAACCATGGCAGTTTCTGTCACTCTTTAACAGACTCACTGTCTCCGCCTTAGCTTATAAAAAGGCAGCAAGCTACCCCATTCAAGGGGGGGATTTTTACGGCAAAAAATACAGCGAGAGCCAAAGAAACTCATTACAACCAAAACAACACAAAACAGCCCACAAAACTCAAGCACACAACACCAACAAAACCACAACAACAGCAACCGGTCTCTTTTTTTATTCAAAAGGTAGTATTTTCTTTTTTTTTAGATCTAGGAATTTGTGGTGGTTATCTGCAATTTTTGAGCCAAGAAACGGAAAGAGGGAGAAAAGAGAAGAAGAAAGAGCGAAAAAAAATATAAAAAGGAGGAGTTTTTGACTCCGGCGCGGCGGCGCAGCCGCGATGGCTCGCCGGCCACCGCGCCGGAAACGGCAATCCCGCCGGAGAAGAAGGCAGCGGTGGCTGCCGGATTCTAGAGAGAAGGCAGAGCCTCTCTCTCTAGAAATGAGAGAAGAAAGAGAAAGAAAAGAAAAAATGAGAAAAAAAAACCGGAAATCCCTTTATATAGACAATCCTGAACCGGTCCGGTTCACTTAAACCAGACCGGTTCGGTTCACTCTCTCAAAGCCCAGCGCCTGCTGCCTCTTTTTTGGCCCAATATCCTTTTTTTAATTCTTGCACCCCCCATATTACTGCCTGCACCCCCCCTGCATTTTATTTTGATTTCTTTCATGCATTTTCATTTTCTCTTGCATTTTTTTTCTTTCTTTTTTCACATTACATTTCTTTTACTTTGCATTTATTATCATCTTCATACATTTTATTTTCTTGTACATTTTTTATTTTATTTTCTTTTGCATTCCATTTTCTTTTGTGTTATGTTCATGCATTTTATTTCTCTTGCATTTTTTCCTTTTTCTTTTACATTCCATTTTTTATGTTATGTTTATATCATCCCCATGCATTTGCATTTTTATTCCGCATTATATTCTATTATTACTATTATTATCATATGCATATTTAATTTTCTTTTTATTTTATTTATTTCCAGAGTGTTCTGGTCCTAACTAACTATCAATATTATATTTACTCTCCAGAGTAATCTGGTCCTAATTAATAATTATTCCAGAGTTCTCTGGTCCAATATTTACTAGTAATATTATTCTACATTTTATTTTATATTTCTCCAGAATGCTCTGGTCCTATACATATACATACATATACATACATATATATATATATATATATATATATATATATATATAGGGGATGTATCAAATAAGAAGTGATTTTAAAATGAGAAGTAAGAAGGTTAAATAGCAGCCGTTAGATTAAAATACACAGTTTAGATTAAAAGTTGGTTTTAGTGGAAATCATGGGGTGGTTACATACAATTTAGGTTTTAGTGAAAATCATGGGGTGCTAGATCCACGAAAACTAAGAATATGAACAACCACCCCATGATTTCCACTAAAACCTAAATTGTATGTAACCACCCCATGATTTCCACTAAAACCAACTTTTAATCTAAACTGTGTATTTTAATCTAACGGCTGCTATTTAACCTTCTTACTTCTCATTTTAAAATCACTTCTTATTTGATACATCCCCTATATATATATAATACTATTTATTTTGTTAAACTAACAACAAAAAACAAAAAATCTCTTTTCACGCCATGCGCGTTTAATTTTATCTCAAACGGATCGCTATCGCTCAAATGCGAGTCCGTCCTTTTTTAAGCAAACCTTCTTTTAACGCCATGCGCGTTTACTTTTTTCTCAAACGGATCGCCATCGCTCTAATGCGAGTCCGTCCCCTTTTCTTTTTTAAACAAACTTGTCGCCAAGCGCGACCAAAAAACACAAAAACATTTTTCTTGCTCGCCAGAACTACGTAGCTTTGATTTCTCCATCGCACTTGGAGATACGTAGGAGCAAGATGAAACTCTTGTCAAGCACTATAACAAAAAACCAAAAAATCTATTTTTTACGCCATGCGCGTTTAACTTTTTCTCAAACGGATCGCCATCGCTCTAATGCGAGTCCGTCCCCTTTTCTTTTTTAAACAAACTTGTCGCCAAGCGCGACCAAAAAACACAAAAACATTTTTCTTGCTCGCCAGAACTACGTAGCTTTGATTTCTCCATCGCACCTGGAGATACGTAGGAGCAAGATGAAACTCTTGTCAAGCACTATAAACAAAAAACCAAAAATCTATTTTTTACGCCATGCGCGTTTAACTTTCTCTCAAACGGATCGCCATCACTCAAACGTGAGTCTGTCCCCTTTCTTTTTTAGCAAACTTGTCGCCAAGCGTGACCCAAAAACATTTTCCCACAAATACAACAATATCAAAAACAACAAAAACATTTTCTTACAGCACAATATTAAAAAACCACAAAAACATTCAAATAACAAAAATCACAAAATATTTTCATAATAAACCTTGATTTTTAATCAGGTGATCGTTCTTTCTATTTTCCTTCTTAATCAAATTTCCAATCAATTTTAATTCTACTTCAAGTCTATTTTCTTCAACATTAAAAAACACAAACAAGCTTATTTCGCCACTTGGCTTTTTATTTTAAAATCTTTTCTCAAAAACAATAAAAAACACAAAACCAATCAAACGTCAATTTCTACCCCGAACTACGAGGTTTTGATCCCTCACGGGTACGTAGGCAAAGGACGCTCGTCCTTTCAAATCAATAAAAAATGTAGATAATAGGCTTCCTTTTTCTTTCAAATCTCTATTTTTCAATTCCGTCTTTTAAACAAAATTAAGCAAGTAATAGCACAAAAAAAAGTAAAATAAAGTCAAAAGGTTCTCGTAGAGTACTACGAATATTTAGGGTGCTAATACCTTCCCTAAATATAACTAACCCCCGAACCCTGATCTCTTTCAAATGGGTATTTTTGAACTTTTCTTCCCTTCCCCCAAAAAATAAAAAAGTTCAGTCGTGAGTAAAAAATAGTGAGTCAAAGCTGGTCAAACGGCGATGGCCTCCCGAAAAATGACGCGACAGAAATGGCGACTTCACTGGGGATGCTGTGTTTGAGGGTTAAGCCTAACTCGGCTTTATTTAAACTTTTGTGCTATCACTTGCTTAAAACAAAAACAAAACAAAAGATGGAAATATGTGTATATGTTTTTTCCCTTCATTTTTTCGTTCTTAAACGTGAGTGGTAAGATAAGTCCTAACCCAGGCTTGAGAGAAATTTAAGATAGGAGTGGTAGAATCATAGTGACATTCCGAGAGTATTCTCGTGTTTTGGAACATGTGATATTACCACACTTAGCGGAGGACCTTGAGGTAGTATATGCCGGCGTGTGCTGTCACGTTTAGACTTTATTACTTTTAAGTCCGTCGAAGCTAAGGACCTTTAGTTACCCTCAACCCATCTTGGCCTTTTAGGATGTAGTGCGGTGGCTAACCAAGTGTTGTATTGGTATTAGTCGACACGCGATACTACACTCAAACGAGACTTTCCTACGGACGTTATTGGACTGGGTGTTGTCCCATCATCCAATAAAATTCAAAGGGGGTTGGACTTTGGGGACTTTGTAGAACCCGTGATATAGGTACAAATAAAGCCATAGTCCCTACCATACAACATGCTACCCCTCAACTCCAACATTGTAGACCTAACCACACCATGTTTTCTATGTACTTTAGCATAATCATGCATACATGCATTCATTCATAACTTTTTTTTTATATAAAAAAAAATCGGAGGACTGAAATAAACTTTTTTGTAGACATCATAGGGATGGGGAGTGTTGTAAGGAGAACTCATGGGTATAAATTCAAGAAACCAGACTTGGAAAGCTTAAGGAAACTAGCAAAGATGCTGACTAGCCCAGACCGCTTTCGAAAACAGTATGGACATCTGCTCAGCATTCTCAAGACGGATGTCGACGAAGGGCTCCTCAACACTTTGGTTCAGTTCTATGATCCGCTTTACCGCTGCTTTACCTTCCCCGACTATCAGCTGCCCCCTACGCTAGAGGAATATGCTCACTGGGTCGGTATGCCCGTGCTCGACGAAGTACCCTTCCATGGCCTTGAGCCCGGTCCTAAAATCCCAGACATTGCAGTTGCCCTTCGCATTGAGAGGTCTGATATAAAAAAGCACCTGACCACCAAAGGAGGCCTCCAATGCCTACCCTTCAATTTCCTTTACCAAAAAGCCACCGATTTTGCTGAAAGATCCAATGCCGACGCCTTTGAAACCATCCTCGCCCTGCTCATCTATGGCGTTGTACTCTTCCCAAATGTTGATAACTTCATCGACATGAATGCCATCCAAATCTTCTTGACCCAAAACCCTGTTCCTACCTTGCTCGCTGACACCTACTTTTCCATCCATGATCGTACTAACAAGGAGCGTGGAGTCATCATTTGTTGCGCATCTTTACTCCACATCTGGATTACCTCACACCTACCTCGCCCTAAGTTTAGACCGGAGAAACTCCCTTGGTCTGAGAAAATCATGGCCCTCACCCCTACCGACATAGTTTGGTTCAACCCGACTCTAGACCCAAAAGTTATTATTGACCATTGCGGAGAATTCAACAACATACCTCTCCTTGGGACGCATGGGGGAATCAGCCACAACTCAGTTCTCGCCAGACGCCAGTTTGGATACCCCATGAGGATGAGTCCCCTTTACCTCATTCTAGACCGTGATTTCTTCTTCTATGAAAGGGATGCTGGGAATAAGAAGGCACAATTCGTACGAGCTTGGCACTCCATTGTCAAGAAAGATAGGAACCAGCTGGGAAATAAGTCGAGTACAGCCCATGAATCTTACCTCCAATGGGTTATTAACAGAGCTACTCAGATAGGGATGCCTTACCCTCTGCTGAGGTCCCTAACCTCTTCCGCTGCCCCATCAACACCTTCACCAATACCCCTTGAAACCCGGGAAGATTTCCAAGAGCAGTTGACTGAGGCGAAGCTTGAAAGAGACACCTCGCAAAGAAAAGCCCGCGAGGCCGAACTCAAAAATGAGACCCTGAGTGGGGAGATAGAACGGCTAAAACGCCAACTCCTTGATCAGAACCGCCGACTAATAGAGAAAGATGATTTACTCCGGAGGAAGGATGCCCGGCTCGGACAGGATGTTAGCAGAAAAAGGAAGTTCATGGAGTTATTTGATGGCCCACATCCGGACTTTGAATGACGTGATTCAAAAATCGCTCTTTAGGGACTTAAGGCTTACCCTTTCGTTTCGTTTGTTAAAAAGGGGGCTGGATGTAATTTTCCTAATTTCTCGAACAAAATCTTTACAAAATCACTTGTATAAGTCCTTCGATAAATAAAAACGTATCAATTTTTTGCATAACATCATGCATCATCTTGCATATCATAGTTTCGAATTTGAGTCTCACGAGTTTTTCTTTTCCACAAAAGGTCACTCCCGTTTCAAAAGTGGCTCGACGTCCTCAACCAACTCGCGTACACGGCACTCGGGCAACTATAAAGAAGAAGATGGATTTTCTTGAACAAGAGAATCAAGCACTCAAAGAAGAGATGGCAGCCATGCAAGCGAAGATAGACGAGATGGCAGCCATGCAGAGTCGGGTGGATGAACTGTCTGAATTGGTAAAAACGCTGAAAGCTGCACAGAATCAACCACCACCACCTCCTCCTCCTGTCAGGACTCGGGCCGAAGCAAGGGGCACTGCTATCCCTGACTGGACAATCTATTACGAGTCTCCAAAAATCTCTGCGCCTCCACGATCTGCGCCTTGGTTCCCGCCCTTTACTGCTGGTGAAATACTCCGCCCTGTTGCTTGTGAACCTCCGATGCCTACTTTTCAACCTACAACTCATGTTCCGCCACCTGTTTCAATGCGCCCTCAAGCTACTTTGACCTATTCGGCACCTGTGATTCACACTGTCCCACAAAATGAAGAACCCGTCTTCCACTCAGGGAATATCGAGGTCTGTAATAAGGTAGATGACTTACAGGAGAAGTATGAGAGGATGAATCGGGAAATGCTTGCCCTCCTCGGGAAAGAAGTATCTAAGAAGGACATCTGTGATCTGTGCTTGGTGCCGAACGTCCAGATACCTCACAAATTCAAACTCCCAGACTTCGAAAAATACAAAGGGACTTCCTGCCCTAGAGACCATCTGACGATGTATGTGAGAAAAATGTCCACATATGCCAACGATCATCAGGTCCTCATCCATTACTTTCAAGACAGTTTGACTGGTACCGCACTGAAGTGGTACATGAACTTGGACCGAGCAGAAATCCGAACTTTCAACGACCTACGCGAGGCCTTTGTACAGCGATACAAATTCAATGAAGATATGGTCCCAGACCGAAGTGATCTCCAGGCTATGACTCAAAAGGACAAAGAAACACTCAAAGAATACGCCCAACGATGGAGGGATGTCGCCGTCCAAGTTAGCCCCCGTGTAGAAGAAAAGGAGATGACCAAACTCTTTTTGAAAACTCTCAGTCAATTCTACTACGAGAAGATGGTCGGGAGTGTGCCCAGAAGCTTCACAGAAATGATCAGTATGGGGGTACAGTTGGAAGAGGGAGTCCGCGAAGGACGTTTAGTCAGGGAAACTGCTCCCACCAACGGTACAAGGAGGTCCGGAAACAACTTTTCAAGAAAGAAAGAACAAGAAGTTGGTATGGTAGCCCGTGGAAAACCTCAACAGAATTACCCAGCCTATCAACACATCGCCGCTATCACACCCAACACAACTGCCATTCAACAACCAGGCTATCAACCACAATTCCAACAACAACCATATCCCCAACAACCATATCAACAACAACCATATCAACAATGTCCACATCAGCAGCAGCCTCGACCACAGGCTCCGAGACCACCACTTGACCCAATCCCCATGAGATATGCAGCTCTGCTCCCAACATTGCTCGAAAAGAAGTTGGTACAAACCAGGATGCCTCCTCCAGTACCAGAAAGATTGCCAGCAGGGTATAGAGCTAACCGGTTTTGTGCTTTTCATCAAGGGGCCCCAGGGCATGATACTGAGGATTGTTATGGCTTAAAGTATGCAGTCCAAAGGCTAATCCGAGATAAAATCATGTCCTTCACACACCAGAACCCGAATATACAAACCAACCCTTTGCTAAATCATGTCAACATGATCCAAGATTGCCAAGAAAGTGGCCTCATTCTTGATGTTCAGCACGCTCCGACTCCTTTAGTCCCGCTACATACCAACTTGTGCAAGTTTTCCCTTTTCGAACACAATCATGATGCCTGTGAAATACGTCCTATAGATCCACGGGGTTGTCAGAAAGTGAAAGGTGACATCCAAGGGTTGTTAAGTCAGAGAGAATTCACCATTACAGGAGTAAATGATGAGGTGTGTGTCATAACTCCCGAGTTCAATATCCCGGAGCATGTAGAGGTGAATTCCATCGATCCAAAAGCAACGATTACTCCTCTAGTAATTTGCTTACCAAGGCCAATGCCTTATGCTTCTGAGAAGGCCATACCCTACAACTACAATGCCACGATGCTGGAAAACGGACGCGAAGTTCCCATACCACATTTACCTTCTGTGGTTAACATTACCGAGGATAGCAGAGTGCTAAGGAATGGACGTATTATTCCCACGTTGTTTCAAAGGATAGCAGGTGCTCCAGTAACTGAGCAAATACAAGCTAGAGACTCCAGCACAACCAAAGATGCAGGCCAGACCAGTAGAACCAATACCAATGCTGACTTTGAGGAGTTACTACAATTGATAAAGAAAAGTGAGTACAAGGTGATCGACCAGTTGATGCAGACTCCCTCAAAGATATCCATCCTGTCTTTATTGTTGAATTCTGAGGCCCACAAAAATGCCTTGATGAAAGTCCTGAACCAAGCCTTTGTAAATCATGACATCACTATTGGGCAATTTGATGGAGTAGTGGGAAATATCACTGCATGCAACAACTTGAGCTTCAGTGATGAAGAGCTTCCCGAGGAAGGAAGGGACCACAACATGGCGCTGCATATATCTGTGAATTGCAATACTGATGCGCTGTCAAATGTGCTAGTGGATACTGGGTCGTCCTTGAACGTAATGGCCAAAACAACCTACGATCAACTTTCCTACAAAAGTGCACCTTTACGACGAAGTGATGTGAGGGTGAAGGCTTTCGATGGTTCAAAGAAGAATGTCCTTGGAGAAGTGGATCTACCTATTACAATTGGGCCGCATGTCTTCCTGATTTCCTTTCAAGTAATGGATATACAAGCATCATACAGTTGCCTGCTGGGCCGACCCTGGATTCATGAAGCAGGGGCAGTAACTTCTACGCTGCATCAGAAGCTAAAGTTTGTGAAGAACGGAAAGCTGGTGACCGTGGGAGGAGAACAAGCCATGCTAGTAAGCCATTTGTCATCATTCTCATTCATTGGTGCTGATGTTGAGGATGGTACCTCTTTCCAAGGACTGTCTATTGAAGGCCAAGGTGCTAAGAAGAATGCAACATCCATTTCTTGTTTCAAGGATGCTCAGAAAGTGGTACAAGATGGTGTCTCTACCGGCTGGGGGAAGTTGGTGAATCTGTCAGAAAACAAGCGTCGTGAAGGACTCGGTTTCACTCCATCAGCAGGAACTCCCAACAGCAAGCCAATTGGGAATGCTTTCTACAGTGCTGGGTTCATCCATGCCTCGTCAAAAGCCAATGCTATCATTGAAGATAATCCAGAAGGAGTGCCACAAAGTTTCGTGACACAAGGAGAGATTAGCTGCAATTGGGTGGCTGTAGCTGTTCCTTTTGTTGCTCACTTGTCAAAGTAATGCTTTTATTTGTTTTTTATGCTTTTTCAAAAAAAATCCTTTCGCCCCGCCCCAAGCGAAAGTGAATCTATCTAGGGCTTTGTTTCAAGAAATTATCATCAATCAAATAAAAGTGTCGTTTTACTTCCCGACTTTTTGCTTTATTTTTCCTTTTGTGCATTTTTTTTTTTTTGAAAAAACGGTAATACAAAAAAAACAAAAAAATACAATCACTTTTGAAAAATCTGCATTTTACTAAAAAAATCATCAATCATATGTGCAGATTAAATAAGCCCTTTGAACAACGTAACCCTATGATCTCTCCCAACTTCGAATCCCCCGTGTATGAGGCAGAAGAAGAAGAAGAAGAGATTCCCGATGAAATCTCTCGACTGCTTGAACAAGAAAGAAAGGCCATTCAGCCCCATGAGGAAGCCATAGAGGTGATCAATTTGGGTACGGAAGAAGACAAGAAAGAGATCAAGATTGGGGCATCGCTTGAAGCAAGTGTCAAGAAGCAAGTGGTAGAGCTTCTCAAAGAGTATGTCGATATATTTGCTTGGTCATACAGAGATATGCCGGGTCTGGATACTAATATTGTGGTGCACCGTTTGCCGTTGAGGCCGGAATGCCCGCCAGTTAAGCAAAAGTTGAGAAGAACTCACCCTGACATGGCTCTCAAGATCAAAGAAGAAGTGCAGAAACAAATTGATGCAGGCTTCCTCGTTACATCAGAATACCCTCAGTGGCTGGCCAACATAGTACCCGTTCCGAAGAAAGACGGCAAGGTCAGAATGTGTGTTGATTACCGTGACCTAAACAAAGCCAGTCCGAAGGATGATTTTCCGCTTCCTCACATTGACGTGTTGGTTGACAGTACTGCTAAATCCAAAGTCTTCTCCTTCATGGATGGTTTCTCTGGTTACAATCAGATCAAGATGGCACCCGAAGACAGAGAAAAGACGTCTTTTATCACTCCTTGGGGCACCTTTTGTTATAAAGTAATGCCTTTTGGTTTGATAAACGCAGGTGCTACCTATCAGAGAGGTATGACTACTCTCTTCCACGACATGATACACAAAGAAATTGAAGTGTATGTGGATGACATGATCGTCAAATCCGACACGGAAGAAGAACACGTCGAGTACTTGCGGAAGATGTTCCAACGGCTGAGAAAGTATCAACTCCGCCTCAATCCTAACAAATGCACCTTTGGTGTCAGATCTGGGAAGCTCCTAGGTTTCATTGTCAGTCAAAAAGGTATTGAAGTGGATCCAGACAAGGTCAAAGCCATCAGAGAAATGCCAGCCCCACAGACAGAAAAACAAGTACGAGGGTTTCTTGGACGACTAAACTACATCTCCAGATTCATCTCTCATATGACTGCAACATGTGGGCCGGTATTCAAATTACTTCGCAAAGATCAAGGAGTCGCTTGGACAGAAGATTGCCAGAAAGCCTTCGACAGCATCAAAGAATACCTGCTAGAACCTCCGATTCTTATCCCTCAAATCGAAGGAAGGCCATTGATCATGTACCTGACTGTGCTAGAACATTCCATGGGTTGTGTGCTCGGACAACAAGATGAAACCGGGAGAAAAGAGCATGCTATCTATTACTTGAGCAAGAAATTTACTGACTGTGAGTCTCGATACTCCATGCTCGAAAAGACTTGTTGTGCACTAGCTTGGGCCGCCAAACGCCTCCGTCATTACATGGTTAATCACACTACTTGGTTGATATCTAAAATGGATCCAATCAAGTACATCTTCGAAAAGCCCGCGTTAACAGGAAGAATTGCCCGGTGGCAGATGTTGTTGTCAGAATATGATATCGAATACCGCACTCAAAAGGCGATCAAAGGCAGTATCCTTGCCGATCATTTGGCTCACCAACCAATCGAAGACTATCAACCTATCAAGTTTTACTTTCCCGATGAAGAGATCATGTATTTAAAGATGAGGGATTGTGACGAACCGTTACCTGAAGAAGGGCCGGATCCTGATTCAAGGTGGGGTTTGGTATTCGATGGAGCTGTTAATGTCTACGGCAATGGAGTTGGGGCAGTCATTATTACCCCTCAAGGCACTCACATCCCTTTCACTTCTAGGTTATTATTCGAATGCACGAACAACATTGCAGAATATGAAGCATGCATCATGGGTATTGAAGAAGCCATCGACCTAAGGATCAAGAATCTGGACATATATGGAGACTCAGCTCTCGTGATCAACCAAATCAAAGGAGAATGGGAAACTCGCCACCCCGGCTTGATTCCTTACCGAGACTATGCAAGGCGACTTTTGACATTCTTCAATAAGGTTGAGTTACACCACATCCCTCGCGAGGAGAACCAGATGGCAGACGCCCTGGCCACTTTATCTTCTATGTACAAAGTGAACCGTCAGAATAATGTACCATTGGTCAAAATCAGATGTCTCGAAAGACCAGCGTATGTGTTCGCGGCCAAAGAAGCTACTGACGACAAGCCGTGGTTCCACGATATCAAGTGTTTTCTCCAAAATCAAGAGTATCCAACCGGAGCTTCCAATAAAGACAGGAAGACTTTGAGAAGATTGTCTGGCAATTTCTTCTTAAATGGTGATGTGTTGTATAAGAGAAACTTCGACATGGTCCTGCTCAGATGCGTGGATAAATGAGAAGCAGATTTGTTGATGCACGAAATCCACGAAGGCTCCTTCGGAACTCATGCTAATGGGCACGCAATGGCCCGAAAAATGTTGAGGGCGGGTTATTATTGGATGACGATGGAAGCCGACTGTTACCAGCATGCAAAGAAGTGTCATAAATGTCAAATCTATGCTGATAGGATTCATGTGCCGCCGAGTACACTCAATATGCTTTCCTCTCCGTGGCCGTTCTCTATGTGGGGCATCGACATGATCGGAAAGATCGAACCAAAAGCTTCAAACGGGCACTGTTTTATTCTTGTGGCCATTGACTATTTTACCAAGTGGGTCGAAGCAGCGTCCTACGCCAATGTGACCAAACAAGTAGTGGTCAAGTTCATCAAGAATCAAATCATTTGCCGCTATGGTGTCCCTAGCAGGATCATTACAAACAATGGGACGAATCTAAACAACAAGATGATGGAGGAATTGTGTGATGATTTCAAGATCGAGCATCATAACTCTTCACCTTACAGACCTCAAATGAACGGCGCTGTCGAAGCCGCAAACAAGAACATCAAGAAGATCGTCTAGAATATGGTAGTGACATACAAAGATTGGCATGAGATGCTCCCATTTGCATTGCACGGTTATCGCACTTCTATACGCACATCAACAGGGGCAACCCCTTTCTCTTTGGTATACGGCATGGAGGCAGTTCTACCAGTAGAAGTTGAAATTCCGTCAATGAGGGTCTTAATGGAGGCTGAGTTATCAGAGGCTGAATGGTGTCAGGACAGGTTTGACCAATTAAACTTGATTGAAGAGAAACGCATGTCCGCGCTATGTCATGGTCAATTATATCAAAGAAGGATGAAACAAGCTCTTGACAAGAAAGTTCATCCCCGTGAATTTCGAGAAGGAGACCTTGTGCTCAAGAAGATCCAACCTTTCCAACATGACTCCAGGGGCAAGTGGACGCCTAACTACGAAGGCCCATACGTCGTCAAAAGAGCCTTCTCTGGCGGTGCCATGACCCTTACGACTATGGATGGCGACGAACTTCCACGACCAGTGAACACAGATGCAGTCAAAAAGTACTTTGCCTAAAAATAAAAGAACAGCTCGGTAAGCCGAAAACCTGAAAAGGCGGCTTAGGCAAAAAGGAGCGTCTCGGTGGACTGAAAACCCGAAAGGGCGGTCCAGGCAAAAATTAGAGACATGAACAAAAAATGATTATCCTGATAGATCGAAAAAACCGAAAGTGCGATCTATGCAAAAGTCAAGGATCAAAAGACAAAGTAACTGCATCTGGTCGGGCACAGTCAACCTGGGGCATCCAGTCATCAAAAGACTTCCGATTCAAAGCATCTGCAAAGCATCTGACCCGGAACAGGGGCAATTCAAAATTGTTAGGGAGAATAGCGGTTATTTGTGTTCAATGTACCCTCCCATATATTTACCATTTTTCAAAATTTTCAAGGATCTGTGGAACCATGCCTTTGGCAGGCCACCACTCAATTCATCAAATTTGAGCCTGTGCCCATTTATATGGAACTCTCATTTTATTCTATTGGCGAAATTTCTTCTGTGTTTGATGACAATACTTGAAGCAAAATAATTTTCAAAAATACAAAACTTTTTACATCTTTTGAAAAGCATGAACCACAAACGCATTTCTTTTAAACTCGTGAGCATACAAAACGTACATCGACATCCGCCTCGAGAACGGTTACATTCCGGAAAAGAAACGTGGCTAAGCACTATGGAGAGGACCTCCGCTTCAAAGCAAGATGCAAGTCATAACAAAAAAAAACAAAGAGCTCGCTAAGTTGAAAACCTGAAAGGAAGACTTAGGCAATAGAGAGCGTCCCGGTGGACTGAAAACCCGAAAGGGCGGTCCAGGCAAAAATTAGGGATTTCAAGAAAAAACAAAAACAAAAAAAAAACAAAGTTATGACTGCGGAAACACGTCAAGGGAAGAATACACTGCGCCGGTACAAAAAAATGGCGACTTTTTTCCAAGATTTCAAGTCAAGAGTGGACTTTCTCCCCAGTGAAAGCATCAATTACTACTTTGCACCAAGCTTACCATATCAGATGGCTTGACCAAACCCTCAAGAATGCCATATCCAATGAAGATTTCCGAGTGTTGTACTGCGATACCACTCCCCTCTCCAAACATACATGTTTTGTCTCGTACCATCGAGTCACCTGTCCCGCGCGGTTATACAATCGTTCAAGTCGCATTCATACATTCATGCATTCATGCATCCACATCAATACTTTCATGTATTCACACATTCATGCGTGCACCTGCATATGCACAACATCGATCTACACATGGCTGCATCAATCGCCCAGAGTCTGTTCCGGCATCATCCCTTCGGCTCGGTCCTCAATCATTTCAAGTGACAAGTTCCAACAAACGAACAACTTGAAACCTTCCCCAGTGTCATCCCAAGTGAGCCTGGTCGAGAGATGTCACTAATCAATCATGTCTCAAGTGACAAGTTCAAACAAACGAACAACTTGAAACTTTTCCCCAGTGTCATCCCCAGTATGGCTGGTTCAGAGATGTCACCAATCAAATGGCAAGGTATCGGTTCCAACCAATGGACAACTCGTATCTACCCCATTTCAAAAGACAAGTTCTAACGAATGAACATACAAGTTCTAACAAATGGACATTGCATCTAACGAGTTCTAACAAATGAACATTGCATTCAACGAGTTCTAACAAATGAACATTGCATCCAACAAGTTCTAACAAATGAACATTGCATCCAACAAGTTCTAACAAACGAACATCGCATTCAACAAGTTCTAACAAATGAACATTGCATCCAACAAGTTCTAACAAATGAACATTGCATCCTACAAGTTCTAACAAATGAACACATCTCCTTCTACCAGTTCTAACAAATGAACACATCTCATTTTACAAGTTCTACCAAATGAACATCTCTCATTCTACAAGTTCTAACAAATGAACACATCTCATTTTACAAGTTCTAACAAATGAACATCTCTCATTCTACAAGTTCTAACAAATGAACGTCTCCCACTTTTCCTTTCTACCATGTGTCAAATTGGCAAGTTCTAACAAACGAACAATTTTTGCAATCATTCTACAGTTGTCTCATAAGCGTCATCCCCAGAGTGTCTGTTCAAGAGGTGTCGCCAAAAGTTTTTTTTCTTCGTCAAACTGTCGTCCGAACCAATACGAAAATAGACGACCATGTTCCCCAGTGAAACTACATTGCCCCCATGCGGAGTCGGATTCCTTTTCTTCAACGAAGTCTGGGTATCTCGTTGTTGTTTCTCATTCCAGCCAAGTCATCTATGTCATCCTGCATTCATAATTGCATCACATGCATTCATAGCATCTTAGGTCAAAAATGGTGTACTTTGTATTTAAGTCTCTTCGACCCGTCAAATCAAAGATTTCATCTTCAAATCTCCGGACGAAGAAACTTAAATAGGGGCATCTGTCATACCCCAATTTTTGACCCAAGATACCACCGACACGTGCCTTTTAATCTCGACCAATCTCGGCCATTTTTCAGTAAAAATCCGGCAGAGAGGTATTTTAAAATACCTCATAATTGGTTCCGAGTCGGGCCCTCTTTGCTCAATTTTTTTTTAATTTCTATTTATGTATTTAATTATTTATTTTCCATCTTTTATTTAAAAGTTTTTTTATTATTAATTTCAGATTCACTTTTTTTTAATCTTTATTGTTATCTCAATTTTATTTTTATTGTTTTAGTCTTTCCATTTTATTTTAATGTCAAATTTTGTCCGATAAATATCCAAATGAAAACCCATGCCAGCCTGTGATGTCCCCTTCATCCCCAACCATGGCAGTTTCTGTCACTCTTTAACAGACTCACTGTCTCCGCCTTAGCTTATAAAAAGGCAGCAAGCTACCCCATTCAAGGGGGGGATTTTTACGGCAAAATATACAGCGAGAGCCAAAGAAACTCATTACAACCAAAACAACACAAAACAGCCCACAAAACTCAAGCACACAACACCAACAAAACCACAACAACAGCAACCGGTCTCTTTTTTTATTCAAAAGGTAGTATTTTCTTTTTTTTTAGATCTAGGAATTTGTGGTGGTTATCTGCAATTTTTGAGCCAAGAAACGGAAAGAGGGAGAAAAGAGAAGAAGAAAGAGCGAAAAAAAATAAAAAAAGGAGGAGTTTTTGACTCCGGCGCGGCGGCGCAGCCGCGATGGCTCGCTGGCCACCGCGCCGGAAACGACAATCCCGCCGGAGAAGAAGGCAGCGGTGGCTGCCGGATTCTAGAGAGAAGGCAGAGCCTCCCTCTCTAGAAATGAGAGAAGAAAGAGAAAGAAAAGAAAAAATGAGAAAAAAAAACCGGAAATCCCTTTATATAGACAATCCTGAACCGGTCCGGTTCACTTAAACCAGACCGGTTCGGTTCACTCTCTCAAAGCCCAGCGCCTGCTGCCTCTTTTTTGGCCCAATATCCTTTTTTTAATTCTTGCACCCCCCATATTACTGCCTGCACCCCCCCTGCATTTTATTTTGATTTCTTTCATGCATTTTCATTTTCTCTTGCATTTTTTTTCTTTCTTTTTTCACATTACATTTCTTTTACTTTGCATTTATTATCATCTTCATACATTTTATTTTCTTGTACATTTTTTATTTTATTTTCTTTTGCATTCCATTTTCTTTTGTGTTATGTTCATGCATTTTATTTCTCTTGCATTTTTTCCTTTTTCTTTTACATTCCATTTTTTATGTTATGTTTATATCATCCCCATGCATTTGCATTTTTATTCCGCATTATATTCTATTATTACTATTATTATCATATGCATATTTAATTTTCTTTTTATTTTATTTATTTCCAGAGTGTTCTGGTCCTAACTAACTATCAATATTATATTTACTCTCCAGAGTAATCTGGTCCTAATTAATAATTATTCCAGAGTTCTCTGGTCCAATATTTACTAGTAATATTATTCTACATTTTATTTTATATTTCTCCAGAATGCTCTGGTCCTATACATATATATATATATATATATATATATATATATATATATATATATAGGGGATGTATCAAATAAGAAGTGATTTTAAAATGAGAAGTAAGAAGGTTAAATAGCAGCCGTTAGATTAAAATACACAGTTTAGATTAAAAGTTGGTTTTAGTGGAAATCATGGGGTGGTTACATACAATTTAGGTTTTAGTGAAAATCATGGGGTGCTAGATCCACGAAAACTAAGAATATGAACAACCACCCCATGATTTCCACTAAAACCTAAATTGTATGTAACCACCCCATGATTTCCACTAAAACCAACTTTTAATCTAAACTGTGTATTTTAATCTAACGGCTGCTATTTAACCTTCTTACTTCTCATTTTAAAATCACTTCTTATTTGATACATCCCCTATATATATATATAATACTATTTATTTTGTTAAACTAACAACAAAAAACAAAAAATCTCTTTTCACGCCATGCGCGTTTAATTTTATCTCAAACGGATCGCTATCGCTCAAATGCGAGTCCGTCCTTTTTTAAGCAAACCTTCTTTTAACGCCATGCGCGTTTACTTTTTTCTCAAACGGATCGCCATCGCTCTAATGCGAGTCCGTCCCCTTTTCTTTTTTAAACAAACTTGTCGCCAAGCGCGACCAAAAAACACAAAAACATTTTTCTTGCTCGCCAGAACTACGTAGCTTTGATTTCTCCATCGCACTTGGAGATACGTAGGAGCAAGATGAAACTCTTGTCAAGCACTATAACAAAAAACCAAAAAATCTATTTTTTACGCCATGCGCGTTTAACTTTTTCTCAAACGGATCGCCATCGCTCTAATGCGAGTCCGTCCCCTTTTCTTTTTTAAACAAACTTGTCGCCAAGCGCGACCAAAAAACACAAAAACATTTTTCTTGCTCGCCAGAACTACGTAGCTTTGATTTCTCCATCGCACCTGGAGATACGTAGGAGCAAGATGAAACTCTTGTCAAGCACTATAAACAAAAAACCAAATATCTATTTTTTACGCCATGCGCGTTTAACTTTCTCTCAAACGGATCGCCATCACTCAAACGTGAGTCTGTCCCCTTTCTTTTTTAGCAAACTTGTCGCCAAGCGTGACCCAAAAACATTTTCCCACAAATACAACAATATCAAAAACAACAAAAACATTTTCTTACAGCACAATATTAAAAAACCACAAAAACATTCAAATAACAAAAATCACAAAATATTTTCATAATAAACCTTGATTTTTAATCAGGTGATCGTTCTTTCTATTTTCCTTCTTAATCAAATTTCCAATCAATTTTAATTCTACTTCAAGTCTATTTTCTTCAACATTAAAAAACACAAACAAGCTTATTTCGCCACTTGGCTTTTTATTTTAAAATCTTTTCTCAAAAACAATAAAAAACACAAAACCAATCAAACGTCAATTTCTACCCCGAACTACGAGGTTTTGATCCCTCACGGGTACGTAGGCAAAGGACGCTCGTCCTTTCAAATCAATAAAAAATGTAGATAATAGGCTTCCTTTTTCTTTCAAATCTCTATTTTTCAATTCCGTCTTTTAAACAAAATTAAACAAGTAATAGCACAAAAAAAAGTAAAATAAAGTCAAAAGGTTCTCGTAGAGTACTACGAATATTTAGGGTGCTAATACCTTCCCTAAATATAACTAACCCCCGAACCCTGATCTCTTTCAAATGGGTATTTTTGAACTTTTCTTCCCTTCCCCCAAAAAATAAAATAGTTCAGTCGTGAGTAAAAAATAGTGAGTCAAAGCTGGTCAAACGGCGATGGCCTCCCGAAAAATGACACGACACAAGTCTATCTAAAGTCAACCTCCAAACAAGAATGTTGAGATTTAATGGAACCGCATTAAGCCACAAAATATGATTGTGACAGTCATGATCCACATTATCAACACTTGTCAAAAAATTGTACACACTTTTGACGGTGTACCGTTGAGAAGAATAAAGCTTCCAAACCCAACGGTCCACCACTCCAACCTCCGAAACAACGTTAGAGACCCAATCCACACACTCTCGCATCAACTCTTCCTCCCACGCAAAATGTATCCTTTTCCACTTCCACGCCTCCCCATCCACTCCCCAACCTAACGCATACATCTCTGCAATAGTAATTAATTTATTAACACTCAATTCAAAAAGTATGTTAAATCTGGTATCTAATGAGGAACCATCAAGCCATGGGTCATTCCAAAACAACGTAGACCTACCATCTCCCACCACTTTATGAATATTATCTAATAACCATTTCTCGTCTAACATCCCTTGCCCTGATCTAATGTGATTCAAGTTTTGCCACCAAGTTGATCCCCCCTCTCCTCCAAAACATAACCTCCCATCTTCCTCCCCATACCTCACTCTCAACACTTTAAACCACATGCTCTCCCTCTCCTACACCATTCTCTAGACCAATTTACCAGCAAGAGATAAATTAAATTCCTTCAATCTTCGGATCTCCAAACCTCCTTTCTACCTTTTTAATTACCAAAAATAAATTTAATAGTAGAAATGATACCTGATGGAACTTTGAAGAAGGACATGAAATAAACCGGCATGGAAGACCGTATAGACTTAACGAGAATCACCTGCCCCCCCCCCCCCCCCAAAGAAAGGTTCTTACTCTTCCAACCAAACAATCTACTATGGATACAACCAATCAAGGGATACCATAAAGTAAGCTTTCTAGGGTCCCCACCAATAGGCAATCCCAAATACATAAACGGGAGACGACCATATTTATAACTCATAACCACCTTTGCCTCGTGTAACCAAGACACAGGGGTCCTTGTCGGAAGTTGACGACGGCGGGAGGAGGAGGGACCTGTCTGACGGTGGTTCTGATGAGTTTTCCTGCGACAGGTCTGTGAGGAGCTTGAGGATGGTAGGGAAGAGGATGTTGTACCATCTAGGGCCCACGTGATTGAGGATGTGGCTGTTGTTGACTTGGGGAACAACTTTGGAGATGGGGATTTGCAACTTTTTGGTGTACATTGAGCTAGTCACCTTTTAGGGGATAGCTTTATAGAACAACCAGTAGGGATGAGACAATTGGAGGCTACAGGACAGATTGACCTTTTGATTGGGACAAGTGGTATAGAGAGAGGGGAGCGTTGGAAGCCAACTTGTTGAGAAAGGAAGTATGTGAGGGACACGTGGCAGCGTAGGAGTGGGGGCTTCAAGATGTGGGGCTGAGTGTGGAAGTCAGGGGGGACCCGTTAAGGGAGGAAGTCTGCTAGGGAGACGTGACAGCGCAGGAGAGGGGGCTTTAAGTTGTGGGGCATAGTGTGGAAGTCATGGGGACCCGCCTGGATTTTGTGGTGGGCTTGGAGAGGTGGTCCAAAGATTCTCACTTGTTTCTGAATCCGATGACTCTATTTCTTTGGGAGAAGGGGGTGCGGTTAGTAAAATGGGAAAAAAAATGCAAAAAATGTAATCCAACTCTAGGAATGCCGAAATTTGTTCAATTGAACGAAAAGTTTAATGAAGTAAGAGCTGGAAAGAAAGGCAGAGGTGGACTGAAAAAAGGAAAAGAGAAAGTGGTAGCTAATATCGAAGAGGTTGATTTGGTTAGGGGAGGGGAGTTAGAGGTAGTGCTTCCAATTTGTCCGCTAACTCCCGCTTTGGGTATGAACTTTTTTATGGAGGAGATGGGTGCGATGGTTCCGGATACCCGTTTAACGGTAAGATCGGAATCATTGTGCAAGGAGGTCGATGCGTCTAGACTTTTGGAGATGGAAAAAAAGACGAGAATTACTTTTAATGTGTTAGATGGCGAAGTGGTCATGAGAATTGTGAATTTATAAGATGCGGATGTGTTGAAGAAGGTGGTTAGGGAGAGGAATGTCGGTGATCAATGATTGTGTTATCTTTTAATGTTAGAGGTTTGGGGGGAAGGGTGAATTGAAAGAGGGTGAGGGAGGAGCATGTGGATTTTTTGGTTATTCAAGAAACAAAGTTAGAGGTTGTAACGGAGAACCTTTGTTATAGTTTATGGGGAGACAAAGATTGTGAGTGGGCGTTTTTTCCTTTAATGGAAAATAGTGGGGGGTATCCTTTCTATTTGGAGGAAATCGAAATTGAAGCTTATTCATTCTTTTGTTGGAAATGGTTATGTAGGTGTTTGTGTGGATTAGGGTTCATGATAAAAGATGTTTTGTTATGAATATTTACTCTAAATGTGATTTGGTGGCGAAGAAGGTTTTGTGGGAGAGTTTTGGTTTGGTGAGGCATGCGTTGGGAGAGGGAGCGTGGTGTTTGATTGGGGAATTTAATTTTGGTTTGTGCTAGGGTGAGCCAAGAGGTATTAATAGTGGAACTTCGTCCAAGAAAATTAAGGTTAGAATTGCTATTATTTAACAACTTCGTTGATATATTGGATTGTGAAGATGTTAATCTTGTGGAGAGGGATTATACTTGGTATTAGCCGAATGACATTTCTATGAGTACAATAGATAGAGCGTTTATTACGGAGGAATGGAGGGATTTTTGGGGAAGTGTAGTGTTTTGGGCTCTTCCAAGAGAAGTTTCAGATCATTGTCCGGTGGTTTTAAAGGTGGAGTCCAATGATTGAGGTCATAAACCTTTTCGGTTCAATAATTTTTGGCTTCAAACCCGAAAATTCAAGAAGGTGGTGGAGGAGGAGTGGGGTAGGAGTGATGCTAGGGTTGGATTGGCTTTGTTTTGAAAACAAAATTGAAAGGGTTGAAAAAATCTATCAAGGCTTGGCATAGGAGTGGGTATGGAGATGTAGAGGCGAAGATGGAAAAGTTAAAGGAAGACATTATATTGCTTGATGCGAAGAGTGATAGAGGTTTTTTGTCGGTGGAAGAGGTGGGAACTAGGAAACGCTTTTTTCGAGGATTGGTGGAGATTATCCAAGAGTAAGGATTCTTTGATTTCTCAAAGGTCAAGGTTGAAATGGCTTAAGGAGGGGGATACTAATTCTAAGTATTTCCATAACTGCATTAAGTCAAGACCCTCCCGAAATTCTATCAAGGCCCTAAAGGTGAATGGGGAGTGGGTTCAAACATCGGGGGACATTAGAAAATGGTGGTGGAGTACTTCAAGAGTCATGTGGAGGGGAGTGTTTGGGTCCGGCCTACATTGGAGGGGGTGCATATCGACTCTATTGGAGATATGAGAAATAAGGTGTTGATGACTTCGTTTACCTTAGAGGTGATATAGAAGGTGGTTAAAGATAGTGATGGTGACAAAAGTCCAGGTCTGGATGGTTTTAATTTTTGTTTTTTCAAGCATTTTTAGTATCTTGTGAAGCATGAAATTAGGATTTTTTGATCAATTTCATGGTAACGGTGTGTTGCCGAGAAGCTTGCTGTCGTATTTTGCAGCGTTAATCCTTAAGGCGAAGAATCTGGGGAGTGTAAAGGATTTTAGACCTATCTCACTTTTGGAAAGTTTATACAAGTTGTCATCTAAGGTCCTTGCGGTGCGGTTAGCTAAGTGATGAATCCAATCATTTCCTCATCTCAATTGGCGTTTTTAAAGGGTAGGCACTTGGTGGAGGGGGTGTTGACTATTAATGAGGTGGTCGATCTAGCAAAAAGGAGTAAAATGGAGTGCTTAATTTTTAAAGTGGACTTCGAAAAGGCGTATGACTCGATGAATTGAGGTTTTTTGGAATATATGTTGATTAGATGTGGATTGGTGATAAATGGAGTGCTTGGATGAAGAGTTTCATTTTTTTTTTTTGGGGGGGGGGGGGGGGGGGGGGGGGGGGTATGTCGATTCTAATCAATGAGAGTCCTATGAAGGAGAGTAATATTCAAAGAGGATTGAAACAAGGTGACCCGTTAGCCCCGTTTCTTTTCCTTCTTGTGGCGGAAGGTTTTAGTGGTTTGATGCATAATGCAGTAAAAAGGGGAGGGGTAACACTTTCTCATTTTCATAAAAGTTGTTTAATTGGTGTGAATGTTGCTCCGGATTTATGGAAATGGCGTGTACTTTTTTGAATTGTCGGCAAGGAGCGTTGTCTTTTTTGTATTTGGGTCTTCCGGTGGGGGCGAATCCTAGAAGAGTGGCTACATGGGAACCTTTGGTTGATCAAGAAAGGAGTAGGCTTTTCTCTTTGGGTAATAGATATATTAGTTTTGGAGGGTGTGTTGTCCTCCTCAATTGGGTACTTAATTCAATTCCTATTTTTTACCTTTCCTTGATGAAAATGCCGGTAAAGGTAGTAAAGTTGATTGTGTCCCTTCAAAGAAATTTTCCTTGGGGAGGCGTGATGGCGTAGGAGGCTTTGTTGGGTAAAGTGGAGGGGGGTTTGTCAACTGTAACACCCCGTTTTCCCAACATCAAAATTTCTCAAAATAATAATCAGAGTTTCACAACTTAAACGGAATGCTACATTTCTTAAAAATCACAATGGAATAAATAATAATTTATCCTTCAATGCTATGCAACAACACGACTCAATGCAACGACACGACTCAAATGCAACGACACGACTCAAATGCAACAATCTTCAAATATCACATCTTTATATAACACATCTTTTAAATAACACATCTTCAAATAACACATTATTTTCACATCTTTAAATAACACATCAATTTCACATCATCACATAATCATATCAAAACTCAAATCATAATCAAAGCCAAACAAAACAGCACATGAATCCAATTTAAACAACTTCATCGACAAATATAATCATTAAATTCTCTCATAACCCTAATTCTCAAAAACTCTCAAAACTACACCTAATCATGCTAATTGCAATTTTAGAAATCATATACTTAATTTTAATGAGAGTTAGTCTCACCCTTACCTTAATTCAGATGAACAAAGCTTACGAAAGAGAACAAAAGTGGTGAAAACACCCAAATATACTGCTGCAGTGCGCGACAGTTTTCTCTTAACTCCGACCTTGTTTCAACGATCCGAACGGTGAAAAGGTAGACCCAGGTGTTGTGAACCTTGTGTCCAAAAATCGTCACGATCCAACGGTTAACGAGTGAGAAATCGTTGTTTTACTGAGGCAGATTTCAGAAAAACGGGAATTGCTTTCTCTCTTTTCTTTGGTGGCTACTTTTCTCACAAAAAACTGTTTTTACCTTCAAACTATTCTAACCTAGCTTCTCCTATTTATATATCTCTTCTCCTCTATCTTATTTACTCTTATCACCAAAAACTACTCTCTTCCCTAATATCTTAATAATAATAATAATAATACACAAAATAACAAATATATTTCTATACTAGATAACATATATATATCCACACAAAATAACATGTATATTTCTACATAAAATAACAAATATATTTTCAAACCAAATAACAAATATATTTCTATAACAAATATATCTCTACATAACAAACATATTTCTATAACAAATATATCTCTACATAACAAACCTATTTCTATAACAAATATATTTTTACACCAAATAACACATATTAGCATATTTCATCAAAATATATATTATAAATCAAATTATAATACACTAAAAATACAATAAATTAATAAAATATTAAATATTAAAAATAGGGCGTTACATCAACCATGGAATAAGGGTGGTTTGGGGGTGAGGGTTATTAGGCTTGTAAACCTAAGTCTTCTTGTGAAATGGAGATGGAAACTACTTACCGATAATGGCTCTTTATGGAGAAGGAACTTGAGGATACGTACGGGGTGAGTGTGGCTACTTTAGCGGATTTGAGGGGAGACACTTTACATAGATTCACATCAAATTGGTGGAAGGATTTGAGGAGTTTGGAGGGTAGTGAAGGGGAGGATTGGTTCAAAACGGAGGTATTGAGAAAATTGGGCAATGGTATGGAGACAAGTTTTTGGAATGATAGATGGAAGCCCGAAAGGTTACTTAGAGATTTTTTTCCGAGACTTTATGCGATTACGACAAATAAAAACATTAAGGTGGGTGTCTTGTGGAATGGTAGCGGAGAGGGGACCTCCTTCAAAATTTATTTGTTTTATTGGAGGGGGAAATGTTAAGTGTTGGAAGAGATGAATGGAGGTGGAGACCAGGTGAAGATGGTGTGTTGACGGTTAACTCTTGCTATAAATTACTTATGGGGTTGTGGTTGGTGGAGGGTGATTTGAGTAGAGAGGAGGGTGTGTTTGATTATCTTTGGAAAAGCCGGGCACCAACAAAAGTCTTGACATTCGTTTGGGCTACTCTCCTCAACTGAATTTCGAGTAGAGTGAACTTAGAGGTTAGAGGGATTTTGGGAGTAGAAAACTCTACAACTTGTGTTTTATGTTGAGTGAAGGAAGAAATGGAGGTGCATCTCTTTTTACATTGTGATGAGGTTCAAAGGGTTTGGAAAAAGCTTATGTTGTGGCTTAATTGTGTTTTTATTATTCCTAATAATATTTTTGTGCATTTGAAATGTTGGTCGAAAGAGGTGTCGCATAGGAAACTTATACATGGTTTTTGGATTTTTTGGCATGCTTCATTGTGGGTGATTTGAAAGGTGAGGAATGGCATCATTTTTAATAATGGGATTTTTGAGGTATACGAGGTGGTGGAAAAGATTAAGGCTCTTTCTTGGATTTGGAGTTTGCACAGGCTTCGAATTGGTCTGAGTCTCTACTATGAATGGTGTTGGAATCCCCGTGAATGTCTTTCCATATTAGTTTAGAGGGAGCGACTGCCGTGTGGGTTTTGGGTTGGCTGGTTCCGCTGGCAGAGGGCATGGCAGCGGCTGCATGCGGTTGGGTTCTGTCCATACCTGCTGTTTTCGCACTTGTTGTTTCTGTTTCTTTCCTTCCTCTGCTGCCTCCTGCGCTGTTCTTTGGCTGATGCTTGTATCAGTAGGTTTTATTTTCTTTGGCTTCCTTGTGGTTGTTGTCCCCGCATTGCCGTAGCGCTGGGGTCTTTGTATTTTTCTTTGTGACAACAATTCCCTATTCTTAAGGGGTTGTTTGTTTAATATATTGGCTGTAAAAAAATAAGACTACTTAAAATAAAATCTGTAATAATATCTAACATCATTCAAAATAAATTCCAAATTTAGTTGTCTTCCACTTGAGGTAAGAGAAAACAATGATTAAAAAAGTCAAACTACCCATGCGTTTATTCGGTGTCGGATGTCAAATTGTTTGTCCATCAACATTTCCCAGTTTTTGTTTTTAAAGAACATTTCACAAATTTTTAACATGTGCTTATTTAAAAAAAAAATGTTAAATTTAGTGAATATAATTCACGAAAACATAGCGAAGTAGCACACTTTGTATAAATTTGCAAAGGGAAATGCTTAAGCCAATGAGAAGTATTATTATAACGAGAACATCACAAGGCCTATTACTGCTATACAATTGAAATTCCACTGCCCCACCATCCCGTTTTTGCCGGCCAATATGTGTTTTGATTGGTTCCACAGCAGTTCGGGACGAGATCGTGAATAAGCCTCGCGAGAAATAGCAACGCTGATTTGCAAAACCTACTATGATTGTTAATAAAATTGGCAAAAACCACTATGATTGTTAATATATAATATAATAATAGATACACACTCCAATCTATTGAAGAGCTTTTCTCTGTATAATTTAGCCATGTACAGACGCGTAAGGTGGTTCTAAAAGTTGCAATGGTGATATATGGTTGTAAAAATATTGAGTGTGTGTAAATGTGGCTAATGGTATATATATAGTTGGTAGTGTGGTTTAGCTTTAACATGTGTTGAATTGAAGGACTTTGAGCGGCGGAAAATCTAGAATAAAATACTTTGCATCATGTGAAAATCAAAGCATTCATGATGTTATCGTGAATTTCTCGCGATATATAGCACTTCTCTTTAAAAAATTAAAGCTATTTTGGTACTAATGATAGAAATATTATACAATTTGGTGACAGACTCAAGTCTTGTATGAAGCCATTTCTCAGGTTCAGAAAAAGGTATGTCCTCAAACTCCAAGTTTATCAAGGTTTTATTTAATTTTGATTTTGATAGATAATGAAATTAATATGGAGAATTTATACTGTTTCACGTGGCAGGGGAAAGGGATTCAAGAGGAGAATAACATGCTCTCTAAGGAGGTAAGCAACATCAGACTTTACAAGTTTTTACTTTTTTTTGTCAAATTGGTTAGAGCTCACACATTTTAAATGTGGAGAAGTGTGGTGTCAGGGTTCGAACCTCTACCCCTGCATAAATTATGAAATGTCCTTAACATTTGAGTTAAACTCACATAAATCATTAGACTTTACAAGTTAAAACCATCTTTTTGCATATCTTATTGACTTCATTTTATAGCATATTAATGCTTTTTATTCCCTTTTAATGCTTGTTAGAACTAAACAAAGAGAAAGACTATAAACTATTTTTTTTTCAGGAAGTCTCTTGCTAATGAATACTCCGGAAGCATTCTTAAGATTTTAAATTTAAAAATTATTTATTTAAAAAGTCAAATATTACAAATCCTAATGTATTAAAAACATGAATTTTTATAAATATTTATTATTAAAATTTTTTAAAGAGTGTTTTAGGGACACTCGTTAACATTTTTCTTTTTATAATTATAATATAAATATATAGATAATAGTTTATTGGATTACAACACCAAAGCTCATTAAATGAAGTTCACTTACACAGGGAAGATGGAGCATAGTTTTAAAACTCGGCTCGGTCATCGACTCGGCAGAGGCACTGGGTCATTGAGTCAATGGTCGAACCATTGAGTCACTGGTTGAACCGCATGACTGAATCAGATTAAACCGGATGACTCGATTAGATAATCCGATGTTTAGATATATATTTAATCAAATTAAATCAGATTGAATCGGTGACTCAGTCTCTTCAAAAACTAAAATAATGACACAAATTGAATAAAAATAAATATTCAAAAAACATAATTTTATAGATTAATTAGTATGAGATTTAAATAAACTATTTAAGCTTGATAGTTATATATGCTTATGTTTTATTTTTGAAATAATTATATATTTTATGTTTTTAAGCAAAATTATACAAGTTTATATTATATTGTAAGGTATTTTTATCAGCAAAAATATTGCAATGTGATCAAATAAATATGCTATTATATATATTTTAAAAGCACCGTAACTACAAAACATGCAGTGCTTTAGTGGTTGGGAAAGCTTTACTTAGTGTGTTGTGGGTACAACTCCCACCTAGGCTAATTTTTTACAATAATAAAATAAAATCAGTGATTTTCAATGTGACAGCTTGCATAGGAAATTGTGTACGGTGATGAATGAGCTTTATGGAGACGTTATCAGCATTAAATCCAAATTAATTAATAATTAAAACTGGTAAAATCTTATTCTCCCGGTTCAGCCGAGTCAACCGGTTTTCACCGGTTCATGGCCGAGTTGATGACGTCATCACGGTTCAATTACACAGCCGATCCAATAAGATTATCGAACCGGTAAGGGGTCCGGTTTCCGGTTCAACCGGTCGAACCGGCCGGTCCGGTCCGAGTTTTAAAACTATGAGATGGAGTGTTAGATAAAATAAAACTCTATAATATGGGATAAAATAAAACTCACTTAAAAGTGTACTATCTGTCTTTTTGAGAGGTACAATTTTTTTAAGGGAAAACGATAACCTTATTCTCTCTAATGAATAACACAAAATGAATTGGAGTATATTTTACTTATAAAATAAAGAGTAGTTATACATGGAAACCTCTAATTTTTTTACATGGACTCAACATCTAATCGTATATTATCTCTTTCTTTTTATCACATTATTAAAAAATATATCACATATATCACATCACTTGCATGTTGCCCAATAGCTTTATGGGAGTCCATATATAACTTTTGTAAAATATAATTAATTTTTTTTTTTTTAACAAATGAAAATGAGATATATTAAACCAACATGCTATCCCCCTCCATCACAATGCGTACCATTGGAGATAGCAAATAATTACATCAGTGTTGACACAATAGGGAAAAATTAGCCAACACCCAAACATAACAAAGGGTGCTGACATCAATCATGAAATTTAAAATGATAAACAACAAATAGTGACTTATACCACCAAAAGGAAAAAAGCTTGATATTTTCCAAGAGTTGATAAGGTGTGCTATCTTTTGATCGGAAAATTCTAGCATTCCTTTCCTTTTAAATGATCCAAGAACTTGAAAACCATATGAGATACATAAAAGAACACCGCGATATTGCAAGACCCGAATAAGTACCAAACTGAAGATAGTGGTTGACAATGGTTAAGGGGTCTGCTGAATGAACAGCCAACCAACGTCGAACAAGCTGCCAAACGTGCCCGAAAATGCTACAAGACAAGAATAGATGTGTGTTTGTCTCGATCTCCCCACAACCAGAAATACACAGCTGATCATCATACTAAATGATTCCCCTTCGAAATAAATTAGCCTTCATAGGCAATATGTTCCGAAATAGGTGATGAGAAAAACCGCAAGTGCACGGTTCTACCGATGTAGTAATAAAAAGATATCGTTCCGACAGGGAGTTATAAATTTGATTCACTTTTAATAATTATTAGAAGAAAGTTTCAAAGGTATAAAGTTTAGATTTTTAATTAAAATAAAATAACAATAATAATAAAAGAGCCTTGAGATTTATTGGTCCATCTTAATAACAAGTCCTTCACAAACCAAAACTTCAAACCTAGAACCTTATGTTAGACTTAATTTCTAATGATCGGTTTCCCTTTAGCCCCTCACTCTTACCTTTAGTCCAGTGAGAGTTTTCTTCTAGTAATCAAACCTATTTCACTGATTTGGTTACTAGAAGAAGCTTTTAAGGATTGAAACTACTAATGTCCAAAGATTGCAAAGACTATTTCAATGCCTTTACAACCCTTGTCTAAACTCACTTGTTCCAATATCAAGACTCCACTCTCGTTTTATGAATTGATATTTGGGATAATGGATTAACCATTATCAAACCCTTCGCTCTCGCTTCTACAGTTGATAATAGTTAATTCATGTTAAAACTGTGAATTTAGATTAGAAATTAGGGTTACATAAGATTTAGGGATAAAGCTTGGTTTGAATAGGATTATGTCATTAAAACTTATCCAACAATCCCAAGACAAGAAGAGTCTACTCACTAACGTTCATTGTAGACATAGAGAAGAAGAAGAATAACAACATAAAATAAAGGTAAACTTTTATTCAAAGAAACAATTGTCACTTATTATTTCAGAAAACAAAAGATGGTTTTACAAACTAGATGGCTGCTCTATTTATAGTCTAACATTGACTTGAGCCCCAAGAATAAATCACTAAAGTGTTGCACAAGAAACCATGGGCTCTAGGTTAGAAACACTAAAATAAGCAGCTTGTCGGAGAAGCAAAAGCAGCAAAAAGACCAAAGGGGGCGCGCCTCTTGTCATATTATTGTACAACATCTTCAAATTCTTTGCATAGGATATTTTTGTATGAGATATTCATATTTTTGACATAAATCCTTGCACCATATATTTTTGTATGAGATCTTCATATTTTTGGCACGAATCAGCTCCAATTATCCTTTCTTTTGCTCCAAGAATAAATCTTTAGATATTTGTTCCTAAAATATAATAATATGCAATTGAAGTAAAATAGCTTTAAAAGGAAATAATATTTAAATAAAATAAACTTAAATCTAAATAAAACAAAACCAAGTATTATATTAAAAAAACTAATTATTGACTCATCAATAGGCGCCAACCAAAAATAGATACCTTTATAGGAACATTTTTCATCCAAATGAGAGCCACAGGTACCACTGGAGTATTAGGAACAGGATCCATCCCACTTGTAAGCGTGCGATAAGCTCCTTTAATAGTGTAACCGACTGTCGGATCATGAATCCAATACTAAACATCATCAACATTAACCTACAACACAATAGTCAATAATAGAAACCTACACTTCTTTAACAACTCCTCCTCCCACGCTCGTAACCTCCATCTCCACCTCCACGCCTCCCCTCCTATATCCACCCCAAATCATGCATCAGCGCCACCATCATTAATGTTTTTTTCCAGATAAATCAAACAAACGACGGAAGCGAACCTGGAGTGGAACCTCACCTTACCACCTATCAAACCAAAATAAAGTATTCGAACCATTTTCGACTTTTAAACATAAATTATCAGGAAACCAAGTACCCAATACTGACCCAACACCATCCCTAATGTTTGTTATCGCCCTCCACCAAACCGACCCCTTTGTACCATTAACATGCAACCACGCCCCTTGTATACCATATTTAGCAGCCAACAATCTAAACAACAAACTGTGACTCTCCGACAACTGCCGCCAACACCACTTACCCAACAACGCCAAATTAAACTCCCTATCAATCCAAATGATAAATATTTATTCTTCCAACTCGACCTCCTTCCAACAACGCCAAATGATAAATACTTAACTCCAAACCTCCAACCTCTTTCTCCAAACAATTGGAGTCCCAATCAATCCAAGAAATTTTCCTATTATCCTCACAACCCAAAAAAAAAAAAAAACGAATAAAAAGAGATTTGATAGAAGAGATGATACTTGAGGGAGCTTTGAAGAAGGAAAGAGCATACACAGGGAGCGAGGTCAGGATAAACTTCAGCAGACCGAGACGACCACCAAATGATAAATATTTATTCTTCCAACTCGACAAACCAGATTTAATATGATTGACCGCCGGTTCCCAAAAATTCAACCGACGACAGCCCCCCTCCCCCCCACAGGGAGGCCACCGACTCACTCTTGCGAAAATTAACTTTACCAGACATAGCCTCATAGAGATACAACACCGCACACATAGCTCTGACATTAGCCCAACTTTTCTCAGCCAAAATTAAAGTATCATCTGCAAATTGTCAGTGAGAAACATACAAGCTCTGACCCGTACCAACTTTGTAAGCAAAGAAAATATTATTAGAAACCATAGCCTCCATCATAATATGAAACCCCTCCGCCACCAGAAAAAATTAAAAAAGGAGCAACCCTTGACGTAAACCCCGAGCCAAAGGGAACTCATCAGTCGGGCTTCCATTAACCAAAACTGTCGCCGTAGCTGTAGTTACACATTCTTTCATCCATTTCCTCCATAGAGTCGGGAATGATATTTTACACATTATATCATCCAAATAATTCCAATTCACAGAGTCATTAGCATTCTCAAAATCAACCTTAAACATCAGTAAATTTTTATTTAATTTTTTTGCTTCATCTACCACCTCATTTGCCACCACAATGCCATCAAGAATCTGGCGACCTTTTACAAATGCAGACTGAGTATCCGATATTACAGTTCCAATAACACCCCACAATCTATTAGCCAATAACTTAGCCAACACCTTATATAAACTACCCACTAAAGAAATATGGCGATAATCATTTAAACTCGGAGGACAATCTTTTTTGGGAATTAGAGTGATAGAAATGTTTATACCTTTCAAAAGCTTCCCATTAGGATGAAAATCTAAAACAAAATGCAGCAGATCTGCCTTCAAGTCCTCCCAAAAATCTTTGATGAAACCAAACTTCACACCATATGGACCAGGACATTTGAAACTATCACAATCCAACACTGCCGCTTTCAACTCCTCCATGCTAAACGGCTTCACCAAGGCCTCCCCTTCCCTATAAGACAACATACAAAAATTGAGGTCCACAGGGCGAGGGCGCACCACTGCATCAGATTGAAAGTGATTCAAAAAATGATTAAACACCGCCTCTCTGACGTTAGCAACACCTTCCACCAGAACACTACCCACATGAAGAACATAAATAATATTAACACGACGCCTCTCAGACATGATTCCATGAAATTTTTTTGAGTTTGCATCCCCTTCCCGCAACCAATTCACTCTCGACTGTTGCCAAGTAATACTAGAATGAATCCTAGATAATGAACGCAACTCATCTGAAAGACTATGTAGCTCCTCCACCTCATCCTCACCTAATGTAGAAACCTCCCCCTTTGCATCCAGAGTTGCTATTCGGCCTGTAACTGTGGAAATTTTAGTCGGAATGTTCTGAGTGTGTGTCTGATGCCACTCCAAAGAGCCATCTTGATCATTTGGAATTTTTCCTTCAAGACATAGCCACCCCACCCTCGTACTTGCAAAGACCGCCACTTGTCACTAACATAGTTTTTATACCCATGAACAATCCACCCAGCACTTCAACATCCGAAATAGTTTCGGTCCCCAATTTTGTTCATCAGCAGAAAGAACCAAAGCACAGTGATTAGATAGCCCTCGCAGCTGAGCTACCTAAAGGAAAAATTAGGCACACTTTAAATAGGAAATTGAAATTTTATTTTCTTTGCTTTACAAATTACATTTACCTTACACAGTAAAATAATTATTTTGCTCATATGTAATTACCATGTATTACCACAAAACAAAATAATATATATGTGATTTGAAATTAGATAAAGGAGAAGGAGAAGGTTGTTGCACAAGAGGCTGCTGCTCAATGGGAGCAGCCAAACTACAGGGCTGATCCACTTCCCGGTTTAAACATGGGGTAGGGTACAAACTTTTCTTTTATAACACAATAATGATATTTTACACTTTCATTAGTTCATGTTCTCTAGCTATAACAATTGCTATGTTCTAAATCTTCCAATAATTGAACAACCACTATAGTAATTAAAGTAACTTTCTCAATATGTAACTTTGTTTTATTTATTCAGTGGCAATTACGGTGAGGGAGCACAAGATTTGGGGAGGAACGGGCTGGACCTGACCCTGGAAACACTATATTATTAATTCTTAATTGTCACCCTGGATGTTCTAGAAAAAACTACTATATATATACATATATATTACAATTTACATTCATATAGGAACAAGTGTATGTCTTAATGTTTCGATGAAACCTTTTACTTGAATCAATGAATATGGTTTTAAAAAATTACAAGTGCTTTTGTTGTAAGCGGAATATTCAACTTGGAATCAAATCGTATTTTCAAATTTGGTGTACTTTCTCATTAGTTAAATACTTGAATTAATATATAATTAATTCATCAAAATAATACGGTCGTCATATAAACAGTGTTTGGGCTATATATAAGAATCCTTGCATTGCATATCTGCTCTTATGAATATTAGGGGATGTCCATATCTATGATCTTCCACATTCTTATAACTTCTATTAGTGAATGGATTGCTAGTGATGTTTAATTACATTTGATCATTCACTTACTATTTATATCATGTAAATAGGACTCAAGTTGTAATGTAAAGAACACATTTGTGAAGTAGTGCAATATACTCTCTTCTTCTACCTTTATCTTTTTCTCTCTACTTTTCTATGTTGTACAATATCTTGCAATATTTTAAATTAACTTCATAACACGTTATCATCACGAAACTCTATCAATCGGAGATTTAGAAGGTTGATTATTAAAGGAAGGGTATCAATAATTCATTCTTCTCTTTCGTTTGAGCCTTGATGTTGAAGTGATAGAACAGTGGATCGGTATTACGTGGCATGTTTTGAATTGGATGTAAACATTTTTGGTCCCATGACAACAAAGGGAATTGGCACATATCTACAAGGGTGCTCCTTAGCAAGTATACTTTTCAGCTTGTTGTGTTCGATTCACATGAATCTGCTAAGATTCTTCACTTCGACAAGTTTTTTTTATTTTTTATTTTTTTATTGTTCAGTGAAACAAATTTGAAGTCGTTGTCCTCTCTTAAGCTCTTTTTTTTTTTTTTTTTTTTTCTATCAAGTTCTCATTTTCCCCTATTTTTCTACGGATTTTTTTTTTTTAAAGAAACTAGTTATTAGACAATTTTATTTAAGTTTTTGTTTCATTACTTTCCCTTCGGTGTCAATCTGTGAATGATTGTGGTTCATTAGTTGATTATGGTCTTCATATTCTATAGGCATCACAATATTTTATTTTGGGTTTTGTTTATGATATAAGAAAATGTATTAGCAATCTTTGTATAAGCAATCAACTATTTTTTTAATAATAACATATTGAATTATAAAATATTTAGTTTTTGAATTCGTAATCTCTGCATAAGCAATCAACTATTTTACCAAATCAATATTTTGCCAAACTCGATAGTGAGGTTTAGGATAGGAAAGAAAAGTTCTTTCTCATGATGGGAAAGTTTAACTACAACCATAGATTTAATAGTTTTTTATTCGGACGGCTGAGATATGTTATTTGGTAATTGTTGCAACTTGTTGAGGGTTATTGTGTAAAAAAAAAAATAACCCCACCAAATAATAAAATAATAATTTAGCATTTGTTTGATTTATTGGTTTTTTTTATTAATTTAGCATTTATGTGACATAAAAAAATTTTGTTGTCTATTATTAATATATTAAGTACAGTTTGAAATTTGATATTGAATAAAAATTATGAATGGCATGTAAAAAAATAGTAGTTTGATTAAATATTAAAAGGGTTGTTTTCCGGCATCAGAAGAAGGAGGAACAACAACGGCGATATAGAACAATTTAACTTTCCAATTTCATAACAATTTCAATTTCACATTTAGAGCAATTTCAGAACAACAACTTCACTTTCCAGAAAAATTTTAGAACAACAACTTCACTTTTCAATTTTCAACAATTTCCAATTCCAAAGCTTTCATCTTTTCTATTCCAATCTCTAATTCCATTCGACCCTTTTCAATTCATCCAAAAGGGTGTCACTGGATTTGCTTCTTTGAGCTATTCTCCTCCTCTAGAGAGAGAAAATTATGACCGGAATGTAGGGTGTTGGTGTTATTGGTAACAAAATCTGTTGTTATATAACAGATCAATGTAAAATAAAAGAAGAAAGAAGATGACATGCTTTAGATTGGATTTGTTGTGATTAGTCCAGATTTCAGCTGCTGAAATGAAGGTGGAAAGAAATGAATTAGTAATGGGTGAGGTAATTTGTGTTCTGGAAAGAATTGAAGTGATGCATAGAGGTACAGTAGAAAAAACAAACAACAATTAAAAAACTAATTTCATTGTTGTTTTGTTTTTTTGCTAACAGGTTTATCCACCGCCAGCTGTCCTGAAAAAGGACACTTTCCCATGGTGAGAAAGAAAGATCCATTCCCAGGCTAAATGCCACCAAACTCGATATATTGAATACTACTTATTGTGTACATCTCTACAAAATTTAACCATTGGCAAGTTTATTTTTATTTTGATTATTGTGTGCATCTCTATCACAATTATATATTTTATCACAATTCCTTATTTAGTCTATCATATGTGAAATTATTTTTCCAGTTTAACTTGATTGTATTTGTTAAACCAATTTTTTTTTTTTGGTTAACTTGATTGATCTATATTTATATATTTGCATATAATTTTTGTTGAAAAATTTCTTTGACCTCTACAAGTTATCATATATTTCTTTGTTTATTTTTATCAAATTTTGGAAGAATTTGCATTGAAGCATCCCTGAAGGATTCCAAACAATCAATTTTTTTTTATCAATTTTGTTATCATTGTTTATGAAGGTTTGAGATATGTATAGTTCTTGAAGAACTAAATATTTAGTATCAAACATGCTCGAAGGATAACAAAAATCATGATCTTCCTTGGTGTTGATAGATTTATCGTGAAAATAAGATCTATTTTACCTTTGTATAACTTTTAAAATGAAAATATTGAAGAGTTACATGTTGAGAATGTAATGTACTTATCGAAGGATTAATTTGTTGTTTTTAAGGATCCCTGAAGGATCGCTCAAATAAAGAATTTTCTTTATCATTGTTTATAAAGAGTTGGAATATAGCTCCTGAAGAACTAAAATTTAATATTAAATCATCCTTAAAGAATTGTAAAAATGTGATTTTACTTGATTTAGAGATTTGTGGAGTTCTTGACCACAATTAAAATATATAAGATCTATTTGATCTTAGTATAAATTCTATCGAAAGAATTAAAGAAAAAAAAATATTTATGTCTCTTGAATGTGCTCCTGAAGTAGCAAAATTTAGAAAATAATATCAAGAAATTTTTGAAAGATAAATCACATTTGCGATTGAACATAGGAGTAGTCATTGATTGAAAAGATAAAGTCTCACATGATAAATTGAACATTATTTTTAAATTGTATCATCCATACTATTTGTTTCGTATAATTTGTGTTCCGCCTATTATTTTTTTTGCTCCACATAATTTCTTTTCTAATGAAATAGTAGGTATTGTGCTTATGAATTTGATATTATTGCTACTTTTGAAACAATTAAGATTTACGAACCATATTGTTTTGAAATGAGATTCTTATTAGTTGACAGAATAACTATAAATTAGATTTGTATTATTGATTCCTTCTAAAATGTATGCATAAACTATTTTGAGCAAGTATTGCTCCTAGAACTTGGATTCATTGAGGAGCGCAATAGTTTTATGTATTTTGTTGGATATTGTATGTAAGTGAAATATTTCTTTTGAAAAGACTAAAAATGAGGAAAGAAACTAATTTTAGTATTATATTTGACTTTTCAAAAATTATTGAAGGCTCCATAAGAGAAAATATATTGTTACATGAAAGAATAGAAATTTTTGATATCTTGAATATTATATTGAAATAAGAAATGAAGGATGTGTTGAATATCTCTATATTACTAGACAAATTTTTGATAAATAAGTGTAGTTAAAAAATTACATGTTTTTTCATCTGGATTAACTACACTTATATTAGTGTAATGGAAGCACATATTATTGTAAACCTGAAGTTTACTTATTATATTATTAGTGCAATTGAAGGACATATTATTGTAAACCAGAAGTTTACAAATCGTTGGCAAGACCGGTTGAGTTATTCCGGATATATTATGATGCATAAACTAGTTGGAAAAAAAAGGATATATATTGAAGAGCCAGAAGATTCTTCAATCTAGTAACTATCATGTGTTACTAGCTCCCAGAGAAAGTTGACAGTTTAAAAGAATGAGTCTCTAACTTATATAAGGTGATATTTAAATTAATACACTGATCATGTGAATCACTTGGATATTTTATGATTTGAATCGATGCATAAACTAAATGATGGCATGTATATCCACAACCAGAAGTTTGTGAGATTATTATGTCAACAATTTGCCTAAGAGTTTATTTTCTGAACTTTTCAGAAAACATTTGATAAGTATCATTCGTTAGTTGAAATTAACATTGAACAGTTGGTAGCATATGCTTATAAAAATAGACTTGAAGATCCATTCTTTAGACATCAAAAGTTAATCGTATGATTGATACTTACGAGACCATACCTTATAAACTCTAGTTTGGTAATGAGACCATGTCTTATAAGCTCTATTTTGGGAATAAATAATCTTGTATGTAGAGATATTGATTTGCATCAAGCCAACACATTATTAGATATAAGTCCCCCCTAATTTATCATTGATTTTAGGTTAACAACCTAATATTTCTTATCCAAGTGGAGTTTGGATGTGTTGTGTATATCACAATTGCTCCAATATAATGCACTAAGATAAATCTTGAAAGAATATTTGAAAATATATATTTGATATATATGAATCTCAATCTATCATTAATTGTGCTGAGCCAACTTATTTACAGCCCAGTAGGTTGATTATCAATTGATGGATATTAGGGGGAGATAATAAGCAGCTGAAAATGTGAACCTGAAGTTCAAATAAATTATTTGAAAGAAAATATTATTGTCTCGTCTTGATCCTCAATATATAACTCATTTGCAAATGTAAATAAATCAAATATCAGCTGCTAATACTCCAAATGAAATAGATGTCCATGTTGGATAATCTAATACTGCAAATGAGTTTCAATCGTGCCTGAAGCATGATAGATCAATCAATTCCAAATATAAAAATCCTTGAATAAGAAAAGGAGCTTAAAGGAAATATAACCCAAACAAGGATACAAAAAATATAAAATAGTTTTATGACAAAATTGATTTTTTCAGTTTCAGGAGAACTAATCAGGTACTTGAAACTTATGAAATATTAATAAATTATGTCATGAATGAAAGATCTCAATGAAATGAGATGGAACCGAAGTAAATTCAACGTCAACGTGTTTTTGGATATAATATAGCGCTATATGTGATAAGTAATAATGAGGATCATGAATTTAAGTCTATTAAGGATTATAGAAAAAGAAAATATCTACCATTTATTTTTAAGAGACATATATTATTGGGTTAATATATGTTTACCCCCTGTAATATTAGCGATTTCTGATTTACCCCCTTGTAAAAAAATTTGTTTAGATTTCAACCTTGTAATTTGAAATTTTTTTGATTTTGGACCTTCATGACATCAAATTACAAAATTTAAGGTATTTTCGTCCCCTGTAATTGGAGAGAATTTTGGTTTACCCCCTGCCATATCATCGATATTTCGGTCTACCCCCTGCCATATCATCAGTTTACACATATTCACCTGAAGTGAATTTAAAAACTTTTTCATACTTGATTAAGTTCAGTAGCACATGAAAGACTCAAATTATATGAAAGATGTGCTACAATATATTTGTATGGCTCATTTGCTAGTGATGATTATATTAAACTCCCTGAAGGATTTCATTTGTGTAAGACAAACTATCAAAGTTATTGTAAAGATGACATCATTTGTCCATTTTAAGGATATGGAAATGAATTTCTCATAATCAATTTTATGATAATCGTATAAATATTATTAGAACTTCTGATGAGATTCTAAATTTTTTTATATAAAGGTCGATATGAACAAATTTAGTTGATTATGTAATAGAATGATTGTGATGTCACTTGATGTGAGTAAAGATCACGTCCTCAAGAAAATTATGAACAATTTGAATTGGTCAGATATTGCAGCAAAGTCAATCATACAATTTGTATCTTAAAGGAACAACATTATCATCGAATCATTTAGAAATGTTAGCAAGTGGAGAATGCTCTTTGTTAAGGATTATGATTTCACACATACAAGAAACTTGTGATTTTCTGAATTTATAAGGAGACTCTTTCTACAACTTCATATGAAGACAATATCTCAAGAACTACTAATTTGGGGAAGAGCATAGAGATATATCATATCTTTCTATATAGTCACCGTCAAGTAAATATTTTAGTAACTAGCATAAAAAGTTATTTGACCTTCTTCATCTCACATATAATTGTCTTTATGATGGGGAGACTCATATGTGTTATGCACTCTTTTTCCCTTAACCATGGTTTTATCCCATTGGGTTTTCCTAGTAAGGTTTTTAATGAGGCAGATTATGACACAAAAGGATGTTGTACTCTTTTTCCTTCACTAGAATTTTTTCCCATCGTGTTTTTCTCTAGTAAGGTTTTAATGAGGCATATCCTTGATGGACATCCAAAGGGGATTGTTATGAATATAAGTGGATGTCCATATCCTTAATCTTCAACATTCTTATAAGTCCCATTAGTGAATGGATCGTTAGTGATGTTTAATTACATTTGATCATTCACTTACTATTTGTATCCTATAAATAGGACTCAAGTTGTAATGAAAGAACATACTTGTGAAGTAATGCAATATACTCTCTTCTTCTCCCTTTATCTCTTTCTCTCTACTTTTCTATGTTGTACAATATCTTGCAATACTTTAGATTAATTTCATAAAATCTGCAGTGTTATTTGTACTCCCAGTCTTTTTTCTTTGTTGGGGCAATACATATGTTTGATTAATGAAGCCTTATACTTGAGTCATAATATGTTAATTTTTTAACAACAAAAATAATGTTAAGGCTTAAAAAACGTCACTACAAAGAATATTACTCTTGCACTCAATCTCATTACTCTTGCACTCATAAGACTTATGACCTGCTTTGCAACACTTGTAACAAGCTTCTCCCTTCTTGCATTCATTCACATAATGTCCAAAACCTCCACACTTACAACACCTCACATCTCCCCCACTTCACTTATAACCAACATCAAAACTCTTCTTCTTTCCCTTATCCTTGCTATAAGGCTTGCCACGATCATCACTCCTTCCTTTCTTCTCATTCACCGCCATATAGTAACTTGCCTTAGCCTTTCCCGCCTCATCAAAGATACGTCACTTGTTCACCAACGTATCAAAATCTCGAATCTCAAGGATGCTCACATACTGGTAGATCTCTAGGTGTAAAACAATCTCAAACTTGACACCCTTGGACACTTCAGCACCTTCACCATTGATATAAGGACAAAATCTAGATAGCCCCTCAAACCTAGCGACATACCCCGCAACCGACATACTTCCTTGCTTAAGCTGCAAGAACTCCACTTCCTTCTTGTTCCTCAGAACCTAAAACTCTCGGAATTTGTTGATACTTAGAATAGATTCGTAGACTAGGTGTACCGATCAGGCCCTTCCTTTTCATATGTCTTATGTCACCAAGTACGCGTACTACTAGTGTTTTGAACTGGATAAGTTCAAATGAAAAAGGGATTGGGGTATGATCTTAGTTGATTCATTTTTTTAGTTTTGGGTTAATAGTGTTTCACCCTCCTGTAATATAAGTCATTTCCGGTTTTCCCCCCTGTATTTTTTTTTTTTGGATTTTGTCCTTGTAATTTGAAGTTTTTTGGTTTTGGACCTTCATGAATTTTAACTGTACAAAATCGATGATATGGCAGGGGGGTAAACTGAAATTTGATCAAATTAACAGAGGGGTAAATCGAAATTTGCTCAAATTACAGGGGGTAAACCGAAATTTCCAAAAATTACAGGGGGTGGAATTTTTCATGAAGGTCGAAAACCAAATAAATTTTATATTACAAGGACGAAATCCCAAAAAAATATTTTACAGGGGCGAAAGTCGGAAATGACCTATATTACATGGGGGTAAAACACTATTAACTCGTTAGTTTTTTACTGGGAATCCCCCGAGAAGTGTTAGAATGGCAGTTCCCGCGATCTGGACACATACTTCGTGAAATGGTTCACGAAGGTTTGTTGCCCGGTGCAACAAGATCGAGTTGGTAAGAATAAAAAAAAATTATCTTCATTTTTTTATTTATTTTGATGATTAGCGATCAGATAATAATCATCATAATCATCAACAAACATCATCATAATAACCATCCACTTAAGGAAACATTTTTGTTTCTATTTCACCATTCTACACCAAATACATGTAAACAACAATCATCATAGCATCCATCTTATTAATCACCTATTCATTATCAATTCATCATCATAATAATCATCATCAACAACAATCAACACAAGAATCAACAAGGTTCCAAAATCACATTTCATATAAGAAACAGACAAACAACGCAACATGACACCCATCATATCAAACACCTAATTATCATTCATGTATCATCATTCAACTATCTAAGCATGAATACAATCCATTTACAAGCTTAGAAACTCAAAAACTCATTTTTAGCAAAGTTTGTCTATTTTCACAACTTTCTAAATTTCCTAAGTAATTCCACAAAACAAGGTAAACGTATTCAAACACCTCAACCAAGCATATACACTACTCACATATGATCACAGTAGCATAAGCATATAGGCATCACAGGCCAATCCCAATTAATTCCAAAGTTTCACTAAGTTCGTCTCATTTGATCACTTTTCAAATGAATTCCAATTTTCAAAGCAAAACCAAGTTAAAGCACAACCAACCATTCAAAACTATTTTATAAATCATACTTACTATAAACAACGTTAACCCTATCCTTTTTCTTTGATAAAAACGAATTTCGGAAAGTCTCATGTTCTTGGATAATTTTCAAAAATTTTGATTCGATTCACAAAACCAAGATCAATCCAAGTCATTTGATGTTTCCAAAGGTTTAGAAAGCATATTAACAGTTGAATACATGAAAAGAATCATTTTGGAGGAGTTCAGATCGACCCTAAGTACCCGAAATGACCCAAACCGAGGGTGTTGAGCTGAGCAACTCGCCACCAGCTTGCCATGAGTTGCCACAGCGAATTGTATTAGACAGCAACCTAGAATTATGGGTTTTCCTCTCGGGAAAACTGTAACAGCTCAATTTTCGTTATTTTGTTTTTAATTGATTTATGTGTATTTATGTATGCTTGTATGTGATTATTTACCCTTTGATGTATTTTCTTGAGTTTAGTGATTAGGAGGGTATTTTGGTCTTTTGGCGAGTAAGGGTAAAATAGTAATTTTGGTCAAGGATTAATCGTAGCATTTTAGTAAGAACCGATTGTTTAGCAATTTATTAGTTGGTTGTAGTAATTAGAAATTAGTGTCGGTAGTTGTTAACTATTTTATCTTTAGTAAGTTAGAAAACTAGTAAGTGACGTAATTAGAATTGAGCCCAATTATCATTTGGTGGGTTAGGCCCAATGGGTATGACTATATATTCCAACTTTAGAGAGAAACTAGGGTTAGAATCATTTGCTCATTTTTCCTAAGAGGCTAGAGAGGCTAGAAGACGGCTGAAGAGAAAACTTGGAGAGGGGAAGAATTTGGAGCTAAAGTGAAGCCTAGGAATTGATTGTAGAAGATTTGAGGTAAGGGGGCTAGTCTCTGATCATAATCTCTTTTCCTACCCCTTTCTCATAAGTGATTAATTAATTAAGTGATTTTCGGAATAAGTGATTATTTGAAATTAAGTGAATGAATTCATGTTTTCATGTTGATGATATGTTTGTACATGTGAATTGAATGATTAATTGTTGTTGATATTGAATTCATGTGTCAAAATGTCATATATGTGAATATGTTGTGTTTTTGTGAAAAGGTGATGATGAATGATGAAGTTGTATTTTGTTGAACTTGGAATGAATTCATGATTAATTGTGGTTGATGATGTTTGAAAACATGTTGTTGATGAATTAGTATGTTGATTATGCCTAATGGTGATTTGGTGATGAAAGTTGTTGTTGTTGTGGAATAATTATGAAAGTTTGGTGAATTTTTGAATTTGGACAAAATGGTGTTTGATTCATGAGTTTTGAGCATTCTTGAGTATGTGTTTGAGTATATGACCTATAAACATTATTTGGGACGTGTTTTGAGTGTGGAAGGTTCAAAATTGGAGTGTTTGGGAAAAAGGGTTTTGAAATTCGAAGTTTTTTTTTTTTGAACACATGAGTGTTCGCTTAAGCGAGCCCTAAGCGAAGCTCAAGCGAGCGTGCCCAGTTCGCTTCTGGACACAGTTCGCTTGAGCGAGCTGTGAGCGAGCGGTGAGCAAACAAGAATGTTACTTCTGTCAAGAGTTCGCTTGAGCGAGCGGCAAGCGAACCCCAAGCGAACAAGCCCAGAATGCTACTGAGACCTGGTCGCTTAAGCGAGCAGCACCCTGTTCAGCCACACTTGATTTTTCGTTTCGTGTACTTGGGGGCCAATCCAAACTTCCTAATTTGTTTCTTTAGTCTTGTTTAATCATTACTTATGTATCTAATCCTATGGAAACATCATTGGTATGGATTTGGACTTAGTTTCATAAATTGTTCATAATGTTTGGAAAATTGTCCAAGAACATCAATTTTTGAAAAACTTATTTCTCAAAGAGAATGATGTAGGATTACATATGTATGCTATCTATATGATTAAATAAATGGCCTTGAATTGTTTCTTTGAGAACTAGAACATTTCACTTTGAAAATGGACTATACTTGGAAAGGTAACATTTTGAGACGAACTTTGAGTTTTATGAGAATTCATGGTAATTGGCCGGTGAAACGCTCATGTAAGTGCACCTTCATTCATATGCAACTAGTGTACTTACTTAGTGGAGGCAATTGAATAGTTGGCTTTGGTTTTGGTTCATGAATCTCAATTGTTAAAGTTGTGAATTATATCATGCGAACTTCGTTAGAAATATTCCTTGAAATCTTTTTCTTGGATATTCCTTCATGAATAGTTTGATTATATATGTTGAGTGCATATATGTTGTTGTTGGTGATTATATATGTTGAGTGCATATATGTTGATGGTGAAATCTTTTACATGCGATTGGTGTTGTTATGTTGGTGAAAGCATGTATTGGAATATGTTGGTGTGGACTTGTGAAATTACATGAAGCATGTTTGTTGTTGTCGAGTCCTAGTTCACACACGTTGTTGTTGTTGTTGTTGTTGTCTTTCATCTCCAATTGTTGTTGTTGAATACTTCGGTATTAATTATGCGGGTTGTTATGATGTTAATTATGCGGGTTGTTATGCGGGTTGAGATGAAAGGAAGTTGGTACCACACGTATTAGAGTTGGTCTAGAAACATTGTATGCTCTAGGAAGAGTCGTGTTTGGTTATAAATTTGGTGTGAATACGTGTTGGTGTTGGTGTATTTGTGTGCCTGATGATTGTTGAATTGTAATCTTATGATTGTATATTCATTGATGTGAATGATTATGTTCATGCTTACTTATGCAAGATATTATCAATGATGCATGCTTAATCCTGTTTATCTGTGATTATGATTGATGTAAAACTAACCCCCAGCGGTTTGTGGTGGACCGCCTACCTATTTGTATGAATGGGTAGACGGCACCCTGTTCAGCCACAGTAGATTTTTCGTTTCGTGTACTTGGGGGCCAATCCAAACTTCTTAATTTGTTTCTTTAGTCTTGTTTAATCATTACTTATGTATCTAATCCTATGGAAACATCATTGGTATGGATTTGGACTTAGTTTCATAAATTGTTCATAATGTTTCAAAAATCGTCCAAGAACATCAATTTTCCGAAAACTTATTTCTCAAAGAGAATGATGTAGGATTACATATGTATGCTATCTATATGATTAAATAAATGGCCTTGAATTGTTTCTTTGAGAACTAGAACATTTCACTTTGAAAATGGACTATACTTGGAAAGGTAACATTTTGAGATGAACTTTGAGTTTTATGAGAATTCATGGTAATTGGCCGGTGAAACGCTCATGTAAGTGCACCTTCATTCATATGCAACTAGTGTACTTACTTAGTGGAGGCAATTGAATAGTTGACTTTGGTTTTGGTTCATGAATCTCAATTGTTAAAGTTGTGAATTATATCATGCGAACTTAGTTAGAAATATTCCTTGAAATCTTTTTCTTGGATATTCCTTCATGAATAGTTTGATTATATATGTTGAGTGCATATATGTTGTTGTTGGTGATTATATATGTTGAGTACATATATGTTGTTGTTGGTGATTATATATGTTGAGTGCATATATGTTGATGGTGAAATCTTTTACATGCGATTGGTGTTGTTATGTTGGTGAAAGCATGTATTGGAATATGTTGGTGTGGACTTGTGAAATTACATGAAGCATGTTTGTTGTTGTCGAGTCCTAGTTCACACACGTTGTTGTTGTTGAATACTTCGGTATTCATTATGCGGGTTGTTATGATGTTTTTGTTGCATCAGGTGCGACGGCCTCGGAGATGAAAGGAAGTTGGTACCACACGTATTAGAGTTGGTCTAGACACATTGTACGCTCTAGGAAGAGTCGTGTTTGGTTATAAATTTGGTGTGAATACGTGTTGGTGTATTTGTGTGCCTGATGATTGTTGAATTGTAATCTTATGATTGTATATTCATTGATGTGAATGATTATGTTCATGCTTACTTATGCAAGATATTATCAATGATGCATGCTTAATCATGTTTATCTTTGATTATGATTGATGTAAAACTAACCCCCAGTGGTCTGTGGTGGACCGCCTACCTATTTGTATGAATGGGTAGACGGCGTGTAGGATTAGTGATCGCATTGCTTTTGGTGAGTGCTCGTGGTAGTGGAGCTTCATCCTTTTATGTTGCTCGTCGTGTCTTAGAGGTTTTGATCTTGGACGACATTGTTTTTATATTTCAGATTTTCTTTTATCTTGAGATGCATCGTGTTGAGATTATTTATGTGTTGGATTCATCGTATGTGATGACATGGTTTTTATGTTGAGATGTAGTTGATTTTCCGCTGTGTGATTTTATGTTGAGACCTTCATGCATGATTACTTGGTGGTTAATTGAAGACGTGACGACTATTTCTTATGTATTTATTTAAATTGACCCAAACCGAGGGTGCTGAGCTGAGCAACTCGCCACCAGCTTGCCATGAGCTGCCACGACGAATTGCATCAGACAGCAAACTAGAATTTTGGGTTTTCCTCTCGGGAAAACCACCCATTTTCATATCAAAACCTCATTTTTGATCCCCTTGACCCAAATTCATCCTCAAAACTTGTTTACTAGTCTACATACTTTCAAAGGCAATCAAAAACATCATAAACATTTAACCAAAACACGAATTCACCTCAAAATCATCATTTTGATAATTTTTCACCAAAAATTCAAAATTCTCCATTTTCATTCAAAACTCACAAACAAATACACCAATTCAAACTCCATTAACACACAAACATAAATAAATAATTATGAAGTGAATTTGAACATGTTTCAACAATAATCAATCATCAATTCACGCTACACATTTGAATAAGCAAAAATCATCAAAACAACTTATCAACGACAACTATGAACTTTAAGCAAATAACACATCAATTTCATGAAGTTTATCATACCCATAAATTCGCATGAATTAAGAGCACGATATTTGTAACACCCTGTCATACCTTAATTTTTCCCTGGCCAAATCTTTCATTCTTTCTTCTTGTTTTATAAAAATTTTACAAAAAAAGTCAACTAAGAAGAAGAATGGAGGGAGAAATTTATCTTTAAAAATATGAGAGAGAATTGATTTAAACTTTTAAAGACTTCTTTCACCTTTATTTATAGAGTGTGTTGACTTCTTGTAGCCGTTGGAGGTTGACCAATGGTCTTGTGCCATGTGTCCTGACCCCACTGGCTTTTACTTGAAAATCTGGGTGAACATTCTGAACTTCAGAATGTTGTTGTGTTCTTAAGGATACATCATAATGTTGTTGTGTTCATAATGATCTTCATCTGGTTTCATCATGTATGAATGTATATGAGTTTCTTGGTTCATCATATGCATGTCAAATGAATTTCTGGGCAATGTCCATGAGTAGTATCTTTTGCACTAATATCAAAATGTTGCTGGATAATGCCTTTCCAGGTTTTGCCTTGGAATGCATGCAGGAGGGAGAAAAGTGGATTTACATCTTTATTCTCATGCTTTGAGGGATTGTGTGGTCCATGTACTATATCAGCTCGCATACGTGTCTAACTCTGATTGAGTTAGACAAGATTTCCTTTTTGATTTTGCTTTTCGCTTTTCACCAACTTTACTATTCATAAAGTGAAGCATGTGCTGAGTTTAACATTCTGATCATCAGAATGTTCCGTTTGTTTCACTTAGGATGATTTGTAAGACTTCCATTTGATGTAATCAAATCCTAATAGTGAAACAAAAATGAAGAGCAGTGATTGTAACATCTAGGGTGATATTCTCTTTGGAATATTCCTAGTACTGCAATGTTTATAGTCTTGAATGAACATTGAATATCCATTTTGACATTAATCTTGTAAATATCTTTATTGCTTGATTGATCCATGAAAATGTATTTTACTGGACATTTATTCATGCCACGTGTTCCTTGTATGTTCTTGATAATGTTCTTGAGTTTCTGGGCTTGTTATAAGAACAACCATCTGAACTCTGCTTAAACATTCTGATCTTTGAGCAACATTCTGAACTAACTTTCTGAATTCAGAGTTAGTTCATGAATTCAAATGTCCGTTGATTTCTTGTATCTTGGTATGATTAAAACATTGTTCATGTCTTAGTTAAAAACTCCAGAGCACAAGTTAAATATGAAGAAATTAATCAAAGTCCATTAGTTCCTTAATCATCAAGGTTTATTATCTTTAATATTAATTAAGGATTTTGCCTCAACATCATCATCGTGTTCCATGTCACAAGCTGCCACGTTACCCTCTGATTGCTACATACACGTTTTTGTAATAGATGATGATGACACGGCCAAAACCAAAACGTTTATAACATATAATAAAGAATTTGCTCATAAAAAAGTGTTTCCATATAAAATTATGAGAATGATTTGAATTTTTTTTGAAACCCTACCCTAATATTAGTTTGAGTTCCTCCAAATTAGAGGGTTTTCATACAATGAAAGAAGATATATATATATATATATATATATATATATATATATATATATATATATATATATATATATCGCGTCATTTTTCGGAGATCATAGCTATTTGATTAGCTTTGACTCACTATTTTTATTCACGACTTGAACTTTTAATTTTTTCAAAAGAAAGTGGAAAAAAGGTTCAAATACCACATTTGAAAGAGATTAGGGATCAGGGGTTAGTTATATTTAGGGAAGGTATTAGCACCCTAAATATTCATAGTACTCTACGAGAACCTTTCGATTTTATTCAACTTTTGGGCTATAACTTGCTTGCTTTTTTTTTTTTGTTTAAAAGAAGGAATTAAAAAGTAGTGATTAAAAGAAAAGAAACTTTTTTATTAACATTTTTTTATTGATTTAGAAGGACAAGGTCCTTTGCCTACGTACCTGTGAAGGATCAAAACCTCGTAGTTCGGGGTAGAAATTGACGTTTGATTGGTTTTGTGTTTTTTATTAGTTTTGAAAAAAAGATTTTAAAATAAAAAGCCAAGTGGCAAATAAGAATTGCTTTGTATTTTTTATATTGATAGAAAATAAACTAGAGGTAGAATTAGAATTGATTTGAAATTTGATTAAGAATGAAAATAAAAGAACGATCATTTGATTGAAAATCAAGGTTTATTATGAAAGAATATTTATGTGATTTTAACTATTTGCATGTTTTTGTTGTTTTTTTTTTATTGTGCTTGACAATAGTTTCATCTTGCTCCTACGTATCTCCAGGTGCGATGGAGAAATCAAAGCTACGTAGTTATGGGGCAAGAAAATGTTTTTGTGTTGATTGATTTTATTTATGAAAATGATTTGGTCGTGCTTGGCGAAAAGTTTGCTTAAAAAACAAAGGGATGGACTCGCATTTGAGCGATGACGATCGGTTTGAGAAAAAAATTAAACGCGCATGGCGTGAAAAGAAGATTTGATTAAAAAAAAAGGGGGACGGACTCGCATTTGAGCGATGGCGATCCGTTTGAGAAAAAATTAAACGCGCATGGCTTGAAAAAAGATTTGCTTAAAAAAAAGGGGACGGACTCGCATTTGAGCGATGGCGATCCGTTTGAGAAAAAATTAAACGCGCATGGCGTGAAAAAAAATTTGCTTAAAAAAGGGAACGGCCTCACATTTTAGCGATGGCGATTCGTTTGAGAAAAAATTAAACACGCATGGCGTGAAAAAATATTTGCTTAATAAAAAGGGGGACGGACTCGCATTTGAGCGATGGCGATCCGTTTGAGAAAAAATTAAACGCGCATGGCGTGAAAAAGGATTTTTGGTTAATGTTAGTCAAACAAATAAATAGTATTTTTTATATATACAGGACAAGAATATTCTGGAGAAATATAAAGATAATATAGTAGAACAATATCACTGATAAATATTGGACCAGAAAACTCTAGATTAATTTGATTATTAATTAGGATCAGATTATTCTGAAGAGTGATTAAACTTAATTGCAAGATAATATTAATATTTGATTAGGACCACAACACTCTGGATTAATTTAATTAATAAAGACCAGATTGTTCTAGAGAATAATTAAATTAAACAACAATATAATATTAAAAGTTAGTTTAGGACCAGAGCACTCTGTTTTAAGATGTATGTATTTAGTGTCAAATAAATGAAAAGATATATATATATATATATATATATATATATATATATATATATAGAGAGAGAGAGAGAGAGAGAGAGAGAGAGAGAGAGAGAGAGAGAGAGAGAGAGAGTTAGAGTTAGAGAGAGAAGAGAAGAGAAAAGGAGAAGAAGAAAGAGGAAAGAGGAAAAAGGAAGATGATATACCTTTGTGGGGAGAATAGAAGAAAGAATAAAATGAGGGTTGTTTTGTTTTTGGTAGTGATGATATGATTTTTTGTGTTGATTTATGGTGGTTTTATGTTGTTTTGTAGTGATGATTGTGTGAATTTTTGTTGTGTTAATGGTGGTTTATGTGGTTTTAATGATGGTTTATGTGGTTTTAATGGTGGTTTATGTGGTGGTTGTGTTGTTGATGATGAAGAAAATAAACATGCTATGAAAAAAATGTAGTGTTGTGTTGCTTGTTTTTTTCTCTCTATCTAAAGCTTCTTGATTTTTTTTTCTCTCCCTTATCTCTCCAAAACTCCCTTTATTTATAGAACTTGGGACACTTGGAGCTCAAGCCAAAATTGTAGCTTGGAGATCAAGTTTGAAGCAAATGGAAGAAAGTTGGCAGGTGATGTCATCTTGGTGATGTCACCTTGATGATGTCACTTTGATGATGTCACTTTCATTTGTAGTATGACCAGAACGTTATGGAGAATGTTCTAGAGAATGTTATGGTGTATGCTCTAGATCTTCTTTGATAAAGCAAATCTCATTTTATGTTTCTTTTATTTTCCTCTTTTTTGGGGGGAAATTAATAACGATGAAAAACAATGAAATTTATGGTGGTTTTATGTTGATTTGTAGTGATGATTGTGTGATTTTTTGTTGTTTTAATGGTGGTTTATGTGATGGTTTATGTGGTTTTAATGATGGTTTATGTGGTTTTTGTAACACCCCGTTTTCCCAACATAAAAATTTCACATATAAATCAGAGTATTCAACATAAACGGAATGTCACACTTCTTATCATAAAATCATAAACGGAATAAAATAACTATGTATCCTTCAAAATTCAACAACATATTATTTAGTACTTCGCAGCGGAATTATTCAACATCTAAAACAGTCTTTGGCACGAGGCCTCATCATAAAAATCTCATAAAATCCAATTCAACAACAATTCATGAACTACATGAAGTAATATGTAAGGAACAGAAAACAACAACAAAATTCTCATCCTGTTACGTATCAGAGCACCTAAGACACATGTGAGAGAGTCCACTCACGACCGCGACTATTCTTGGTTACCTACAAGTTACCCACGTAAAGAGGCAACATTTCCAAGCAGAAGGGGTGAGATTTCACATTCAATAATATTAAACATATAATTCATCAATTACAGTTAACAACATAGACATCATCAATTCATCATAGCAATAATTCTTCATAAAGAACTTCATTAACAACTCATGGATAGAAGACAACTTAACAACTCATGGATAACAACTTAACAACAACGACTTGACTCGGCTATGCGACCTCAACTTCTTAATCATGCATGTGGTACCATCCAGGGCATCAATCCCTCAACATAAGAGCATAAATACACTCACAGGGCATCAAGCCCTCAACATAAAGAGCAAAAGCTCACAGAGCATCAAGCCCTCAACGTAAAGAGGAAAAGCTCACAGGGCATCAAGCCCTCAACAAAATGAGTATGTATGGACTCAACAACTTAGACAACATCTTATAACTTCATCATCTTGGACAACACTTACAACTTTGAAGACATTGACGACAACTGTGGTAACGACAACGACAGCGACTTCACATCATAATTTCATATTCATCAACCATAAACAACTTCATATAACATCGTATTTAAACATCAACAATTCATCATATAACATCGTATTTAAACATCAACAATTCATCATATAACATCGTATTCAAACATCAACAATTCATAATGCATCTTTGTAAAAACATAATAAATTATGCATAACATATTTTCATGTCAAACCAAGGCTATTGGGAAGATATCACAATTATCAACAACTTTCATGTTTATACCAAAGACCAATTTAAAACCGAAACGTGTGAAAAAGACGCAAAAACATGAAACAGAGAATGCTGTCACCGTACAATTTTGCGAAGACCTCCTTGGAGTATTTTCATCATAAATCAAAAACTAAAAGTCATTTTCACGTCAAACCAAAGCCACTGGAAAGGTAACAAAATTATCTAAAACTTTCATGTTTACACCCAAGGCCAATTTTGTATTGATCAATACCAGTTTTCATTTCAAATTTGAAAAAGTTGTGCAGAAAGTCCATAAAAATTCAATGTGACCTACGTGCAGTAATTTGACCATAACTCAAGTTCTATAAATCGTTTTAATGTCAGACCAATGACATTAGCTTAGAAAGCTAACAACATTATCTAAAACTTTCATGTTTACGTCCAAGGCCAATTCTGTACCATTCAATATCAGTTTTTGTTTCAAAATTCGGGGCAGAGATAAAAAAATCAGAAAAAGCAACTTATATTATTCAAACTTTACATTCATTCAAAATCATCACAATCAACAATGTAACGCCCACGTTCGTTTTATTATTTCTTTAAATCGAGTTTAGGTGATTATATTATATTTATATAATATATAAGTGTTTTGATATGTTTTGATATGTCTTGATATGTTTTGATATGTTTTGATATGTTTTGATGTGTTTTGTTATGCTTGGGATGATTTTATGGTAAGGTTAATGCTAAGGATAAGGTTAAGAGACTTATTTTATTGTTAAATAAAATAAGATTTGAAAAGAAAATAAAATATTTAGTTATGGGTTAGTTTTGGATTTTAGAGAGTTATGTGGGAGAAAGAGTAAATAAGATAAGATTTGTTGGCAGTATAAATAAGGCAACTAGGGTTAGGGAGTCAGTAACGCTTCAGACTTTGGAAACAGAAAGAGAGAAAACGCACGCACGCGTGAGAAGAGAAGAGAAGGAGAGCTGCGATTTGCTGCTTCAATCCAGGTAAGGGTGGGACTAATAACTCTGTAATATTGATTAGCATAGTTCTGATAGCAATTGACAAGGATTAGGATTGATTTAAGAGAAGGAGAAAACTAGGTCTAAACCCTAGAATTTGATGAATTAACGGTTGGAATAGGTTTAATTGATGTAGAAAGTGTTCCTAGACCTTAGAATATGTTTAGGATAAATTCTGGAATAAAAAGAAGGCTTAGAACCATGTGAACCGTAGGATTTTTGAGAAAATAGCAAGTCTGGCCGCAGCGAAATTCATCGCTCGCCACGACGAGCAGTGATCCTCGCCTCGCGAGTGATGAGCTTCATCACTCGCCACGGCGAGTACTTATCCCCGCCTCGCGAGTTGCTTCTGGCAGCTCGCCATAGCGAGCACTTTTCTTCGCCTCGCGAGTTGCTTCTGGCAGCTCGCCACGGCGAGCTAACCCACTCGCCTCGCGAACACTACCAGAATGCGGTGTTTGAGAGTTGTGCGATCTGTTCGTACGTTGGATTAGGAGAGGACCCCCCCCCCCCCCCCCCCCCCCCCTTAGGGCTACTGAGACCTGTTAGTATTGTTGAGAATGATGTGTACAGAGCTGAGTAGGTTATGTGTGAATTTTGAGTAAGAATTAAAGTATTACACTTTGTGCAATTATGATAAAGTTTATGTTGCCTTGAATTGTAATTGATATAATGATATCATTCTGTTCTTGTGATTTGAATTATGCTGCTGATGTTATTAAACTGAAAACGTATGATATATATATATATATATATATATATATATATATATGCGATGATAAGTTGTTGTTTAGCTCCAATTTCTTGGATGCATGTTGATAAGGTGATTAAGGATAAATGTTGTTTTGAATTGAGTCCATGCATAGCATACATTGAGCTTAGTCCTCACCATGATAGGAGCTTTGTCCTCCGCACGTTTATTAGGTGCTTTGTCCTCCGCACGTTTAAAAGTATATTAATACTTATGATGAAGTTTGGTACCACATGCATATAAGGAGTCTAAGAGCATTGTCGCATGGTCATATTTATGATGTCATGTTATTGATAAAGATTGAATATATGATTACGTGATAAGTGTTATCCATCTATGCTACTTGCTTAAAGATGATATGAAGTTGATTATGTGGTTATGTGCTAATTGTTATTAAATTATGCAAGAATGCTATTGATGTTTGATGTTAATTATTATTCTAAATTATGTTGATTAATATTATTTTGTTATGAAATCTCACCCCTTCTGCTGGAATTGCCGCCTTGTGGGCAAGTGCAGGTGATCGTGCTTAGTGTTCAGGTGGTTCGTGAGTGGCCTTACCTCACCGTGTTGTCTAGGTCGCTCTGATACGTAACGGGATGGGGTTGTCTTATGCATGCTTCATTCTTTACGTGTATTTGATGTTCCTTGCTAACATTTGAGATATTTTATGGGGCCTGCGTGCCAAACGTTTATGAATTATAAGTATTTTTCCGCTGCAAAGTTTTGAAGTAAATTGGTTAAATAAATTATTATTTAATTGTTTTGGATTATGTTTTATGTAATATCCCGTTGTTGTGTTTGCATACTCTGATAATTGTTTAAGAAATTTTTATGTTGGGAAAACGGGGTGTTACAATTGGTATCAGAGCAAGTCGGTCTGTCCGGCCAATTAGAGAGTCTTGTTGAGTTTTAGTAATATTTGTATTACTAAATCTTATGTTGCTGCTACTGTTTGTTGCTTCAATATCAGGATGGCTGGAAGGAACGATGCTTCTCTTGCTGCTGCTTTGGAAGCAATGGCTAATGCTGTGGGACAACAACCTAATGCAAATGCTGGCGTGAATGCTGAGACGAGGATGTTGGAGACTTTTATGAGGAATCATCCTCCAACGTTCAAGGGAAGGTATGACCCCGACGGAGCCCAAGCGTGGCTTAAGGAAATAGAAAGGATTTTCAGAGTGATGCAGTGCACCGAAGCCCAGCAGGTGCGATTTGGTACACATCAGCTGTCTGAGGAAGCTGATGATTGGTGGGTCAGCGTGTTACCTAGCCTAGAGCAAGATGGGGCTGTTGTGACTTGGGCTGTGTTCAGGAGAGAGTTCCTGAGGAGGTACTTTCCGGAAGACGTTCGCGGGAAGAAAGAAATTGAGTTCCTTGAGCTGAAGCAAGGAAATATGTCAGTGACAGAGTATGCTGCCAAGTTTGTGGAGTTGGCGAAGTTCCATCCGCACTATGCTGCTGAGACCGCGGAGGTTTCTAAATGCATCAAGTTCGAGAACGGTTTGAGGCCCGACATTAAGAGGGCGATTGGGTATCAGCAGATCAGAGTTTTTCCGGATTTGGTGAATAGCTGCCGGATCTATGAAGAGGATACGAAGGCTCACTACAAGGTAGTGAATGATAGGAAAGCCAAGGGCCAGCAGAGTCGCCCTAAACCTTATAGTGCCCCTGCTGATAAAGGGAAACAGAGGATGGTCGTGGATAGGCAGATCGCGAGGAAGGGTACCCCTGCTGAGATCGTGTGTTTCAACTGTGGTGTGAAAGGCCACAAGAGCAATGCTTGTCCAGAAGAGATCAAGAAGTGTGTCCGGTGTGGCAAGAAGGGTCATTTAGTAGCTGATTGCAAGCGTAATGATATCGTGTGCTTCAATTGCAACGAAGAGGGTCATATTGGTTCCCAGTGCAAGCAGCCGAAGAGGGCGCCTACTACGGGTCGAGTTTTTGCCCTGACTGGTACTCAGACAGACAGTGATGATCGTTTGATCAGAGGTACTTGCTATATTAATAATACTCCTTTAGTTGCTATTATTGATACTGGTGCTACACATTGCTTTGTTGCTTTAGACTGTGTTTCTGCTTTGAGTCTTGCTATGTCTGATATGAATGGAGAGATGGTTGTCGAAACTCCAGCTAAGGGTTCGGTGACTACTTCTCTCGTATGCTTAAGTTGTCCTTTGTCTATGTTTGGTCGCGATTTTGAGATGGATTTAGTTTGTCTACCTTTAAGCGGTATGGATGTAATTCTGGGTATGAATTGGTTAGAGTACAACCACGTTCTTATCAATTGTTTTCGCAAGACGGTGCATTTCTCGTCCGCTGAAGAGGAAAGTGGTGCTGAGTTTTTATCTACTAAGCAGATGAAGCAACTAGAACGTGATGGCATGTTGATGTTTTCGTTGATGGCTTCCTTATCTTCAGAGAATCAAGCAGTGATCGATAAATTACAAGTGGTATGCGACTTTCCTGAAGTTTTCCCAGATGAAATTCCTGATGTGCCTCTAGAGAGGGAAGTCGAGTTTTCTATTGATCTTGTTCCTGGAACTAAGCCGGTGTCGATGGCACCTTATCGTATGTCTGCTTCCGAATTAGCTGAATTGAAGAAACAGTTGGAAGATTTACTCGAGAAGAAATTTGTTAGACCAAGTGTCTCACCTTGGGGAGCGCCAGTGTTACTAGTAAAGAAGAAAGATGGTAGTATGAGGCTATGTATTGATTATCGACAGTTGAATAAGGTAACTATCAAGAATAGGTATCCACTTCCGAGGATTGATGATTTGATGGATCAGTTAGTGGGTGCACGTGTTTTCAGCAAGATTGACTTGAGGTCGGGTTACCATCAGATTAAAGTAAAGGATGAGGATATGCAGAAGACAGCTTTCAGAACGCGTTATGGCCATTATGAGTACAAGGTTATGCCTTTTGGAGTTACTAATGCACCGGGAGTATTTATGGAGTATATGAATCGCATCTTCCACGCATTTTTGGATCAGTTTGTAGTTGTGTTTATTGATGATATTTTGATTTACTCCAAGACTGAGGAAGAGCATGCTGAACATCTGAAGATTGTCTTGCAAGTATTGAAAGAAAAGAAGCTTTATGCCAAATTGTCTAAGTGTGAATTCTGGTTGAAAGAAGTGAGTTTCCTTGGTCATGTTATCTCTGGTGATGGTATTGCAGTAGATCCGTCTAAGATTGAAGCCGTATCGCAATGGGAGACTCCGAAGTCAGTTACTGAGATCAGGAGCTTTTTGGGTTTAGCTGGTTACTACAGAAGGTTTATTGAAGGATTCTCCAAGTTAGCTCTTCCGTTGACCCAGTTGACTTGTAAAGGTAGAGCTTTTGTTTGGGATGTGCATTGTGAGAACAGTTTCAACGAGTTGAAGAAGCGTTTGACGACTGCTCCAGTTTTGATTCTGCCGAAGCCAGATGAGCCATTTGTTGTGTATTGTGATGCGTCTAAGTTGGGTTTAGGAGGTGTGCTTATGCAAGAAGGTAAAGTGGTGGCTTATGCTTCAAGACAGTTGAGGATTCATGAGAAGAACTACCCGACGCATGATTTGGAATTAGCAGCTGTGGTTTTTGTATTGAAGATGTGGAGACACTACTTATACGGTGCGAGATTCGAAGTGTTCAGTGATCACAAGAGCTTGAAGTATCTTTTCGATCAGAAGGAATTGAATATGAGGCAGAGAAGATGGCTAGAACTTTTGAAGGATTTCGACTTTGGGTTGAATTATCATCCGGGTAAAGCGAATGTGGTAGCAGATGCCTTGAGTAGGAAGACTTTGCATATGTCTGCTATGATGGTTAAGGAGTTCGAATTACTTGAGCAATTTCGGGATTTGAGTTTGGTTTGTGAAAGGACGCCTCAGAGTGTGAAGCTAGGGATGCTAAAGATTGATAGTGACTTCTTGATGAATATAAGAGAGGCGCAGAAAGGAGATGTCAAGTTTGTGGACTTAATGGTTGCTGGTAATCAGACTGAAGATAGTGATTTTCAAGTCGATGATCAAGGAGTGTTGAGATTCCGAGGTAGGATTTGCATTCCTGACAATGAAGAGATTAAGAAGATGATTCTTGAAGAGAGTCACAGAAGTAGCTTTAGTATCCACCCGGGAGCTACGAAGATGTATCATGATTTGAAGAAGTTGTTTTGGTGGTCTGGTTTGAAACGTGATGTGGCACAGTTTTTGTATGCTTGTTTAGTTTGCCAGAAGTCGAAAATTGAGCATCAGAAACCGGCTGGCATGATGGTGTCTTTAGATGTGCCGGAGTGGAAATGAGATAGTATATCCATGGATTTTGTGACTAGCTTGCCGAATACTCCAAGAGGGAATGACGCCATTTGGGTTATTGTTGATCGATTGACGAAGTCGGCTCATTTTCTACCGATTAATATTAGTTTTCCTGTTGCCCAGTTGGCAGAGATTTATATCAAGGAGATTGTGAGATTGCATGGTGTTCCTTCGAGCATAGTATCAGATAGAGATCCAAGATTTACTTCTAGATTTTGGAAAGGTTTGCAAGAGGCTTTGGGTTCTAAGTTGAGGCTGAGTTCGGCGTATCATCCGCAGACTAATGGTCAGTCGGAAAGGACAATTCAGTCGCTAGAGGATTTGTTGAGAGTTTGTGTTCTTGAGCAAGGAGGAACTTGGGATAGTCATCTTCCCTTAATCGAGTTCACATACAATAATAGTTATCATTCTAGTATTGGAATGGCACCTTTTGAGGCTTTGTACGGTCGGAGGTGCAGAACTCCGTTGTGTTGGTTTGAGTCAGGTGAAAGAGTGGTCTTAGGACCGGAGATCGTTCAACAAACTACTGAGAAAGTTAAGATGATTCAGGAGAAGATGAAAGCGTCGCAGAGTCGACAAAAGAGTTACCATGATAAGCGAAGGAAAGACCTTGAGTTTCAGGAAGGAGACCACGTGTTTTTAAGGGTCACGCCTATGACTGGTGTTGGACGTGCGTTGAAGTCAAAGAAGTTGACTCCGAGATTTATTGGCCCGTATCAGATATCAGAGAGTTGGAACGGTGGCGTATCGTGTTGGATTACCACCGCACTTATCGAATTTACATGATGTTTTTCATGTATCTCAGCTGAGGAAGTATGTCCCAGATCCATCTCATGTGATCCAGAGCGATGATGTGCAAGTTAGAGACAACCTTACGGTGGAGACTTTACCGGTAAGGATTGATGATCGGAAAGTGAAGACGTTGAGAGGCAAGGATATACCTCTCGTTAGAGTCGTTTGGTCGGGAGCGACTGGTGAAAGCTTGACTTGGGAGCTTGAGAGTAAGATGCTGGAGTCTTATCCAGAGTTATTTGCTTGAGGTAATTTTCGAGGACGAAAATCTTTTAAGTGGGGGAGAGTTGTAACGCCCACGTTCGTTTTATTATTTCTTTAAATCGAGTTTAGGTGATTATATTATATTTATATAATATATAAGTGTTTTGATATGTTTTGATATGTTTTGATATGTCTTGATATGTTTTGATATGTTTTGATGTGTTTTGTTATGCTTGGGATGATTTTATGGTAAGGTTAATGCTAAGGATAAGGTTAAGAGACTTATTTTATTGTTAAATAAAATAAGATTTGAAAAGAAAATAAAATATTTAGTTATGGGTTAGTTTTGGATTTTAGAGAGTTATGTGGGAGAAAGAGTAAATAAGATAAGATTTGTTGGCAGTATAAATAAGGCAACTAGGGTTAGGGAGTCAGTAACGCTTCAGACTTTGGAAACAGAAAGAGAGAAAACGCACGCACGCGTGAGAAGAGAAGAGAAGGAGAGCTGCGATTTGCTGCTTCAATCCAGGTAAGGGTGGGACTAATAACTCTGTAATATTGATTAGCATAGTTCTGATAGCAATTGACAAGGATTAGGATTGATTTAAGAGAAGGAGAAAACTAGGTCTAAACCCTAGAATTTGATGAATTAACGGTTGGAATAGGTTTAATTGATGTAGAAAGTGTTCCTAGACCTTAGAATATGTTTAGGATAAATTCTGGAATAAAAAGAAGGCTTAGAACCATGTGAACCGTAGGATTTTTGAGAAAATAGCAAGTCTGGCCGCAGCGAAATTCATCGCTCGCCACGGCGAGCAGTGATCCTCGCCTCGCGAGTGATGAGCTTCATCACTCGCCACGGCGAGTACTTATCCCCGCCTCGCGAGTTGCTTCTGGCAGCTCGCCATAGCGAGCACTTTTCTTCGCCTCGCGAGTTGCTTCTGGCAGCTCGCCACGGCGAGCTAACCCACTCGCCTCAACAACAACAATCATCAACAATCACAACTCATAATCCTGAATCCAATCACAACTCATAATCATGAATCCAACCACAAATCAACAACATCATAACATAAATCATCAATTATCACTCTTAACCCTAATTCTCCAATTCTCAAACACTAAACCTACAACATGTTAAATGAAATTTTCAGAATCATAGACTCAAGATTATTGAATGTTAGTCCCACCCTTACCCTAGGATTATCGATTGGCAGCCTCTCCTCTTGGTTCTTTTCTCCTCTTGTTCTCCCTTTTTCCAAAACTTGTTTCACGAGTTCTCCTTTTTCTTTCTAAGTTCTGACTCTTCCTATTTATATAACCCTAATCCAATTTATCTTATTTCCTCTTATTTCCACTAAACTTTCTAAATTCACAAAACAACCCCTCATCTCAATATTTATTTTATTTTCAAATCTTATTCTATTAAATAATAAAATAAGCCACTTAATAAATCCACAACACATCACATAATTATTTAAATCACATAAATCATATAAATATACTCTAAACTCAACAAATTAATCAAATAATCAAAGAGGGCGTTACAGTTTTAATGGTGGTTTATGTGGTGGTTGTGTTGTTGATGATGAAGAAAATAAACCTGCTATGAAAAAAATGTAGTGTTGTGTTGCTTGTTTTTTTCTCTCTATCTAAAGCTTCTTGATTTTTTTCTCTCCCTTTTCTCTCCAAAAGTCCCTTTATTTATAGAACTTGGGACACTTGGAGCTCAAGCCAAAATTGTAGCTTGTTGATCAAGTTTGAAGCAAATGGAAGAAAGTTGGCAAGTGATGTCATCTTGATGCCTTGATGATGTCACTTTCGTTTGTAGTATGACCAGAACGTTCTAGAGAATGTTCTGATGTATGCTCTAGATCTTCCTTGATAAAGCAAATCTCATTTTATGTTTCTTTTATTTTCTTTTTTTTGGGGGAAATTATTAACGATTAAAAACAAGAAAATTAAACAAGTTAAAACCTATTTTTGTGATTTTTGAAATTTGTCCTTGAATGGAAAAAAAACGAGGTATTAGGTCAAAAATTGGGGTATGACAAAATATATATATATATATATATATATATATATATATATATCTTTAAATCTCTGGGTGTAACACCCCGTTTTCCCAACATAAAAATTTCTTTAAAAAGATAATCATGCATCAGAGTAAGCACATAAACAGGGCATCACATTTCTATAACATCTCATGTTAATGAATAAATAAACATTAAATCTTCATAAAATATTAATCATTATCGCAGCGGAAAAATCATAAGGAAAAGCATCTCAAAAGTCTTTGGCATGCAGGCCTCATCAACGTCTTATTAAAAGATCTTCAAAGTAAATGAAATCATATAATTAGCATAATACGCAAGGAACAGAGAAATAAATGAAGATCCCCCATCCCGTTACGTATCAGAGCACCTAGACTCAACTGCAGAAAACCTCACACGTCCACACCTAATCTTGGTTACCTGCACTTGCCCACAAGGCGGCAATTCCAGCAGAAGGGGTGAGATTCACAAATAATTATATTAAACATGTAATTAAATAATCACAATCAACAATCAAACACAATTCAACATATCTCAGATAAAACATCTAGCATATAAAGCATCAACATAAACAACACATCATTTAGCATCGTCATAATCAACATCATAAACATCTTAGTAAACATCTTAGACGACTCGACTCGACATCATCACTTGACTATGCAACCCTACGTCTTATATGCATGTGGTACCAATCCAGGGCATGAGCCCTCGTCGCTATGAGCATAAATATACTCCAAGGCATAAGCCTTCGTCGCTGGTGAGCAAAGCTCCAGGGCATAAGCCCTCGTCGCTGGTGAGTAAAAACTCCAGGGCATAAGCCCCCATCATAGAATGAGTATGCATGAGACTCAATCCAATTTTAACTTAAACAAGTTAACATCATAAACGTCTTAATAACCATCTTAATTATCATGGACTGACACATGCAGCAACTATACATAAGTAAATAGCAACATGGCAGCAAATACATCACACATACAGCATCCATAATGCAAGCATCGTAAGTAAATCAAACATCCATAACTTAATTAATTCATATATCTCACATAAGCTTCATAAAATCATCATAAACAATCTCAATCATCATGTATCATCATTACAGATTATATTAAACATCATTAAAAGTCTCTTAAGCTACCCCCAAGGTCATCTCACAAGGTCACATGCGAAAACAGATCGCAACAGAACAGGTTCTGAGTTCTGACAGAACTCGCTATGGCGAGTGGGAATGCTCGCCTCGCGAGTAACTAAGGTCCTGCTCGCTATGGCGAATTGGAGTGCTCGCCTCGCGAGCTCTAGGGGACTGCTCGCTATGGCGAGTTGGGTTGCTCGCCTCGCGAGCGATCTAGGTCTGCTCGTCGCGGCGAGTTGCATAGCTCGCCTAGGCGAGCGATGAACAGACTGCTACGGGTTCTGCGAAAATCTCATCAAAATTTCCCAAAATCATCATCTTAAACGTCTAAACTCTCAGAAACATCAATGTTGTGATTAATCTACGTTCTGTACTCATCCTACACATCTGTTCTACAGCTTGATGGCCTAATTCATGATTTTTCTCAATTTTAACCTAATTCCAATTCTCACAAAACTCAATCCTATGTTGTTAATCGAGATTAGATGAACTACAGATCAATATAATTAAGTGTTAGGCTCACCCTTACCTTAGAATTGCAGAAAAATCGCAGACCTAGCTCTCTTCTCACTTCACGTCCGTTTGCACCTTTTTCCAAAACTCTGTAACGCGTGTTACTGACTTCTTAACCTAATTTCCCTTTGTATACTCCCAACAAATCTTATCTTATTTACTCTTTCTCCCACATAACTCTCTAAAATCCAAAACTAACCCACAACTAAATATTTTATTTTATTTTCAAATCTTATTTTATTAAATAATAAAATAAGTCAACACGTCGCATAAAATCATATTAAATCTTCATTCAACATCGCATAATATATTAATAAATATATAGCAACTTCTCAAATAAATCAAATAATTAAATAATCAAAAATGGGCGTTACAACTCTCCCCAACTTAAAAGATTTTCGTCCTCGAAAACTACCTCAAGCGAACAATTCTGGATATGACTCCAGCATCTTACTCTCTAACTCCCACGTCAAGCTTTCGCCGGTCGCTCCCGACCAAACGACTCTAACGAGAGGTATCTCCTTGCCCCTCAGCGTCTTCGTCTTTCTGTCATCAATTCTCACAGGTAAGGTCTCAACCGTAAGGTTGTCCCTAACTTGCACATCATCACTCTGGATCACATGAGACGGATCCGGAACATACTTCCTCAGTTGCGACACATGGAACACGTCGTGCAAATTCGATAAATGTGGTGGCAATCCAATACGATAGGCCATCGCTCCAATCCACTCTGATATCTGATATGGACCAATAAACTTCGGGGTTAACTTCTTTGACTTCAATGCACGACCAACACCGGTCATAGGAGTCACTCTCAGGAACACATGATCTCCCTCTTGGAACTCAAGGTCCTTCCTACGCTTGTCATGGTAACTCTTTTGTCGACTCTGCGATGCTTTCATCTTCTCTTGGATCATTCTTACTTTCTCAGTAGTCTGCTGAACAATTTCCGGTCCTAACATCACATTTTCTCCTGACTCAAACCAACACAACGGAGTTCTGCATCTCCGACCATACAAAGCCTCAAAAGGTGCCATTCCGATACTCGAATGGTAACTGTTGTTGTCCGTGAACTCTATCAACGGAAGATGACTATCTCAAGTTCCTCCTTGCTCAAGTACACACACTCTCAACAAATCTTCCAACGACTGAATCGTCCTTTCCGACTGACCATCTGTTTGCGGATGATAAGCCGAACTCAACCTCAACTGAGAACCTAAAGCCTCTTGCAAACTCTTCCAAAACCTAGAAGTAAACCTCGAGTCTCTATCTGATACGATGCTCGAAGGAACACCATGCAACTTCACAATCTCCTTGACATAAATCTCTGCCAACTGGGCAACAGGAAAAGTAATATTAATCGGTAGAAAATGAGCCGACTTCGTCAACCTATTAACAATCACCCAAATAGCGTCATTCCCTTTAGGAGTATTCGGCAAGCTCGTCACGAAATCCATGGATATACTATCCCATTTCCACTCTGGCACATCTAAAGGTACCATCATACCAACAGGTTTCTGATGTTCAACCTTCGATTTCTGACAAACCAAACAAGAATACACAAACTGTGCCACGTCACGTTTCAAACCAGACCACCAAAACAGCTTCTTTAAATCATGATACATCTTCGTAGCTCCCGGATGAATACTCAAGCTACTTCTATGACTCTCTGCAAGAATCATCTTCTTCATTTCCTCATTATCAGGAATGCAAATCCTACCTCGAAATCTCAACACTCCTTGATCATCAACTCTAAAGTCACTAACTTCCGTCTGATTACTAGCAACCAACAAGTCCACAAACTTGACGTCTTCTTTCTGCGCCTCTTTGATACTTTTCAAGAAATCACTATCAATCTTCAGCATTCCCAGCTTTACACTCTGAGGTGTCCTTTCACAAACTACGCTCAAATCTCTAAACTGTTCAAGCAACTCAAACTCCTTCACCATCATGGCAGACATATGCAAGGTCTTCCTACTCAAGGCATCTGCAACCACATTAGCTTTGCCCGGATGATAATTCAAGCCAAAGTCGTAATCTTTCAATAATTCGAGCCACCTACGTTGTCTCATATTCAATTCCTTCTGGTCAAATAAGTACTTCAAACTCTTGTGATCACTAAACACTTCAAACCTCGAACCATACAGGTAATGTCTCCATATTTTCAATACAAAGACCACAGCCGCCAACTCTATGTCATGCGTCGGATAATTCTTTTCATGAATCCTCAATTGCCTTGAAGCATAAGCTACCACTTTACCATCTTGCATAAGCACACCACCCAAACCCAACTTGGACGCATCACAATATACTACAAAAGGTTCATCGGGCTTCGGCAAAATCAAAACTGGAGCCGTCGTCAAACGTTTCTTCAACTCATTAAAACTGTTCTCACAATGAACATCCCACACAAAAGATTTACCTTTACACGTCAACTGCGTTAATGGAAGAGCCAACTTAGAAAATCCCTCTATAAACCTTCGGTAATAACCTGCTAATCCCAAAAAGCTTCTAATCTCTGTAACCGACTTAGGAGTCTCCCATAGCGATACCACTTCAACTTTAGACGGGTCAACTGCAATGCCATCGCCAGAAATAACATGACCAAGAAAACTTACTTCTTTCAACCAGAACTCACACTTAGACAACTTAGCAAAAAGCTTCTTCTCTTTCAACACTTGCAAGACGATCTTCAAATGCTCAGCATGTTCTTCTTCAGTCTTAGAGTAAACCAGAATATCATCGATGAACACCACAACAAAGCGATCCAAATAAGCATGGAAGATTCTATTCATATACTCCATAAATACGCCAGGTGCGTTAGTAACACCGAAAGGCATCACCGTATACTCATAATGTCCATATCGCGTTCTAAACGCTGTCTTCTGCATATCCTCATCCTTCACTTTAATCTGGTGATAACCTGATCTCAAATCTATCTTGCTAAATACACAAGCACCCACCAACTGATCCATCAAGTCGTCAATTCTCGGAAGGCTTAATTGCACTTTTGGACCCCTATCTTTCCAAAAGTTGCGGTTATGGACCCCTAACTAATTTAAATACAAAACAGCCCCCTATGTTTTGATTCTTTGGCAGTTTTGGACCCCCAGTCCATTGTTGACTTGGTCAACGCTGACGTGGCACCCTAAGTGAGGTGCCACGTGTCAATTTTTTTTTTTGTCTTGGGGGTCCAAAACTGATAAAGAATCAAAACATAGGGGGCTGTTTTGTATTTAAATTAGTTAAGGGTCCATAACCGCAACTTTTGAAAAGATAAGGGTCTAAAAATGCAATTAAGCCTTCTCGGAAGTGGATACCTATTCTTTATCGTTACTTTACTCAACTGACGATAATCGATGCACAACCTCATACATCCATCTTTCTTCTTGACTAACAACACTGGAGCTCCCCACGGTGACACACTTGGTCTCACGAACTTCTTATCAAGCAAATCCTCTAACTGTTTCTTCAGCTCAGCCAACTCAGAAGCTAACGTACGATAAGGCGTCATAGACACAGGCTTTGTTCCAGGAACAAGATCGATCGTAAATTCAACTTCTCTTTCCGGAGGCACATCAGGAATCTCATCTGGGAAAACTTCAGGAAAATCACATACTACTTGTAACTTATCAATCACCGCCTGATTCTCAATAGACAAGGACGCCATCAAAGAAAACATCATAATTCCATCGCGTTCCAACTGCTTCAACTGTTTAGTAGATAAGAATTCCGCCCCACTCTCTTCTTCGGGAGAAGAAAAATGCACCGTCTTGCTAAAACAATTAATCAGAACATGATTGTACTCTAACCAATTCATCCCCAAGATCACATCCATCCCAACCAACGGTAGACATACTAAATCAATCTCAAAATCACGACCAAACATAGACACAGGACATCTTAAACACACAAGGGAAGTAGTCACCGAACCCTTAGCTGGAGTTTCGACAACCATCTCCCCATTCATATTAGATACAACAAGATTCAAATTAGCAGCACAATCAAGAGCAACAAAACAATGTGTGGCACCAGTATCAATAATAGCAACTAATGGTATATTATCAAAATAACAAGTACCTCTGATAAAGCGATCCTCGCTCTCCGTCTGCGTACCGGTCAAAGCAAAAACTCTCCCAGTAGTCTGAGTCTTCTTAGGTTGTGTGCACTGGGACCCAATGTGACCTTCCTCATTACAATTAAAGCATACGATATCACCACGTTTGCAATCCACAGTAGTATGTCCCTTCTTGCCACAACGAAAACACCTCTTCACTTCTCCAGGACAAGCATTACTCTTATGGCCTTTCACGCCACAAGTATAGCAAACTATCTCAGCAGGAGCATCTTTCCTCACAGGTCTCCTCTCATCATTAACTTGCTGTTTGCCCTTATCTGCAGGAGCACTGTAGGGCTTAGGACGACTTTGCTGCCCTTTTCCTTTCCTCTCATTAACCACCTTGTAATGAGCCTTAGTGTCCTCCTCGTAGATCCTGCAACTACTCACCAGCTCGGAAAAGATTCTAATCTTCTGATACCCAATAGCCCTCTTGATATCAGCACGCAATCCATTTTCAAACTTAAAGCATTTAGAAAATTCAGCAGTCTCTGGGGTATAATGTGGGTAAAATTTTGCCAGCTCCACAAACTTTGCCGCATACTCTGTCACGGACATGTTCCCTTGCTTAAGCTCTAGGAACTCAATCTCTTTCTTGCCCCGAACATCCTCTGGAAAATATCTGTTGAGGAATTCTCTTCTGAAAATAGACCAAGTAACCTCAGCACCACCTTGCTCCAGAACAGGTAGAAGACTAATCCACCAGTCATCAGCCTCCTCAGCCAGCATGTGCGTACCAAAACGCACCTTCTGCACCTCCGTGCACTGCATCACTCGGAACACCCTCTCAATCTCCTTGAGCCAAGTCTGGGCTCCATCTGGGTCATATCTCCTCTTGAAGGTAGGAGGATGGTTTCTCAAGAAGGTCTCCAGCATGCGGACCTCAGCACTAGCACCAGCATTCGCATTCGGTTGTTGCCCCACCGCTTGAGCAACAGCTTCCAAGGCAGCAGCAATCGCAGCGTCGTTTCTTCCAGCCATCTTAATCCTCTACAAGGCAAACATTAGTTAGAATAATACAACAATAGTATTCTAACTCTACGACAACGTCACTCGACTCTCTACTTGGCCGGACGACCGACCTGCTCTGATACCAATTGTAACACCCCGTTTTCCCAACATAAAAATTTCTTTAAAAAGATAATCATGCATCAGAGTAAGCACATAAACAGGGCATCATATTTCTATAACATCTCATGTTAATGAATAAATAAACATTAAATCTTCATAAAATATTAATCATTATCGCAGCGGAAAAATCATAAGGAAAAGCATCTCAAAAGTCTTTGGCACGCAGGCCTCATCAACGTCTTATTAAAAGATCTTCAAAGTAAATGAAATCATATAATTAGCATAATACGCAAGGAACAGAGAAATAAATGATGATCCCCCATCCCGTTACGTATCAGAGCACCTAGACTCAACTGCAGAAAACCTCACACGTTCACACCTAATCTTGGTTACCTGCACTTGCCCACAAGGCGGCAATTCTAGCAGAAGGGGTGAGATTCACAAATAATTATATTAAACATGTAATTAAATAATCACAATCAACAATCAAACACAATTCAACATATCTCAGATAAAACATCTAGCATATAAAGCATCAACATAAACAACACATCATTTAGCATCGTCATAATCAACATCATAAACATCTTAGTAAACATCTTAGATGACTTGACGCGACATCATCACTTGACTATGCAACCCTACGTCTTATATGCATGTGGTACCAATCCAGGGCATGAGCCCTCGTCGCTATGAGCATAAATATACTCCAAGGCATAAGCCTTCGTCGCTGGTGAGCAAAGCTCCAGGGCATAAGCCCTCGTCGCTGGTGAGTAAAAACTCTAGGGCATAAGCCCCCATCATAGAATGAATATGCATGAGACTCAATGCAATTTTAACTTAAACAAGTTAACATCATAAACGTCTTAATAACCATCTTAATTATCATGGACTGACACATGCAGCAACTATACATAAGTAAATAGTAACATGGCAGCAAATACATCACACATACAGCATCCATAATGCAAGCATCGTAAGTAAATCAAACATCCATAACTTAATTAATTCATATATCTCACATAAGCTTCACAAAATCATCATAAACAATCTCAATCATCATGTATCATCATTACAGATTATATTAAACATCATTAAAAGTCTCTTAAGCTACCCCCAAGGTCATCTCACAAGGTCACATGCGAAAACAGATCGCAACAGAACAGGTTATGAGTTCTGACAGAACTCGCTATGGCAAGTGGGAATGCTCGCCTCGCGAGTAACTAAGGTCCTGCTCGCTATGGCGAGTTGGAGTGCTCGCCTCGCGAGCTCTAGGGGACTGCTCGCTATGGCGAGTTGGGTTGCTCGCCTCGCGAGCGATCTAGGTCTGCTCGCCGCGGCGAGTTGCATAGCTCGCCTAGGCGAGCGATGAACAGACTGCTACGGGTTCTGCGAAAATCTCATCAAAAGTTCCCAAAATCATCATCTTAAACGTCTAAACTCTCAGAAACATCAATGTTGTGATTAATCTACGTTCTATACTCATCCTACACATCTGTTCTACAACTTGATGGCCTAATTCATGATTTTTCTCCATTTTAACCTAATTCCAATTCTCACAAAACTCAATCCTATGTTGTTAATCGAGATTAGATGAACTACAGATCAATATAATTAAGTGTTAGGCTCACCCTTACCTTAGAATTGCAGAAAAATCGCAGACCTAGCTCTCTTCTCACTTCACGTCCGTTTGCACCTTTTTCCAAAACTCTGTAACGCGTGTTACTGACTTCTTAACCTAATTTCCCTTTATATACTCCCAACAAATCTTATCTTATTTACTCTTTCTCCCACATAACTCTCTAAAATCCAAAACTAACCCACAACTAAATATTTTATTTTATTTTCAAATCTTATTTTATTAAACAATAAAATAAGTCACCACGTCACATAAAATCATATTAAATCTTCATTCAACATCGCATAATATATTAATAAATATATAGCAACTTCTCAAATAAATCAAATAATTAAATAATCAAAAATGGGCGTTACACTGGGCCTTCTGTCCCACCCTTTGAGGTGCCTCCAATCCAGCGAGGGGAATAGTCATTGCGTTCGGCGGTGGATACCCTGGTCTCGACCAATATATATATATATATATATATATATATATATATATATATATAGGGGCTTCTAACTTACTCCCACCTTAAAACATGAAGGAGTAAGTTAGCAAGCTTACTCCCACTTACTTTTTTACCAAATAAAACCAATTACACACTTTTGAGTTAGTTATTATTAAAGGATAATTTAGTAATGTTGTTTTATCTTTGTCATTGTTTCTAAATATCACTAGTCCTCCATCCTTCTTTTCAAAGGTTAGAAAAAAATTCCTATCACCTGTCATGTGTCTAGAACAACCATTATCCAAGTACCATGGCTTTGTTCTTGCACCTTGAGGCAAAACTTAAATTTGACAAGACAATAAATTTAGGTACCCATGTAATGTTGGGTTCTTGAGGGTTAGTTATTCTAAGAGATATTTTCTTAATGTAACTGATAGACAATTTAGGAAAGTGCACCAATTACTATCGAAGTAATAAAATAAGATCTTTACCACAAGGACTGTGTTAACTTCAATAATTCAACGGCGTTATTATTCAGGATATTTAAAAGTTATTTTGTTTTGCCCTAGGTAGTTGATTGGTTTCATTAAATGAGATTTAAAAATATAAAATAAAGATTGGTTTAAAAGAATAAGAGAGAGATGAGATCAGGTCTTTCGAATAATCTATGTTCCCCTAATTGGTATACTGCACCTATTTTATGAATGATTTTATAGTTTCGCGATAGTTAACAAAATTGTCCTAATCAATCCCTTGACTTAGGACCATCTTCTCAAACTACAACCCCTAATCCCTTAGGTGGTCTAATAGTCTTTGAAGGTTTTAAGCATGTTAACCTAATATCACTAACAAACGATTATCCTTTCCTAGACTAACCCTGTTTATTAGAACAATTCAATTCTATCTAAGTTCAACGCTATGGTTAGTAGTCATTCATTCTCATTAAATCATGTTTATATGTGATCAAGATATAAAAAGCATTAAGAACAATTGAATTGAATAAAAACTAGATTGTCATTCACAATAAATAGAGTTTCACAGCAACATGTTTCAATTAGGGTTACAAAGAATCATCTCAGACCTAATCTCTAACTGATGCTTGGAAACGGAATGGATGTAGCTTGTGTAGCCTGAGTTGATATTGGCACTGTGACCCTGGAAGTGTTGGTGGCTGTGGAGTTGACCGGAATCCACCTCCTAATTTCTCCAGCAGCTGAAGAAGAAGCACCCCCACCTCTGTGACGTGTAGGAGGCACAACCATAACTTCTTTGGCCGGGTGTTTCCCACGATCCACTTTGTCTTTTGCAGCCTGCGGTATTAACCATTTACAAGTAGTGAAATTATGACCAATGGTGTAGCAATGATGGTAAAACAAAGGACGCCGTTCATATTGTATTTCCACCATGAACGCAAAGCCATCACGTTCAACAAGGACTTCATCATAGGTTGTCTTCGAAAGATCAATATCCACTAAAATACGAGCATAATGGCCAAATTTATTCTCCCTAGTTGGCCCATCAATATCAATTGGTGTTCCAACGGCACTTGCAATTTCCAACAAGGTTCTCTCTCGCCAATACTCTTGCGGTAGCTCCACCAAACGAATCCATAGCGAGGCATGAGTCTTTTTCTGTTCCAAGAGTTTGAAATATTTCGTCCATTGTGAAAATCTCAACAAACCCGGTTTGAGGTTTACCGTTCCCACCGCCCATATATTCTTAAAATCCTCCGCCGACTCAAAGTGAAAGTCATAGTATCCCTTTCCAAGAGGCACCATTTTCCAGCCTGCGTTTGTCTTCCATAACTTGTCAATCTTACTCCTAAGGTCACGAGCCGAATAAGGTTTGTCCCCTTTAAAAAGTGTCAAACGAGCCCGTAAAAGCTTCCGACAATCTTCAACTCCCATACCGTATTCCTCCTGCCCAATTTTAATACTTAACGCACCGCCTTTAATGCAAGGGGATGGGAGGGGAGAGTCATCCTGAACCTTTGTCCCCGCCAGAGCTACTGCAAAGGACAAGGTTGGCGTGGTAACAGGTGGCACTGTTGCTGTCATTGAAGGTGCAGAACCGGACTGCACCAATGTTGTTGTAGGAAGCGCCATGCCTGAAGAGTGTGTCACCTCTGACACACACGACCATTGGCACTCGTAGGCCATGAGAGAGCTGCAAAGAAATCACCAGACCAGTTCTAATAATGGTGAACGCGTGAATCCACCTTTGTAATGCCCTAAAGCATTAACGCGGCTGCGCGACCCCAAATTTAAGAACCAGACCCAATGAGAGTCATAGTGAAGGGGAAACAAAGAGGGAAACATAACAGAAGGGAAAAAACGAGCAACTGGGCAAAAGAGGTTCCAACAGAAACACAATACAGATTTTGAAAACCAGATAGTTTCTAAGAATGAGAATCTTGTGAATCAATCTTTGCAACACCCGAAGGTATCATCACGATTGCGCGTCCTCAAGAGGAAGAATCTGAGTGATCGAACCAAAGCTGCACCGTTTCCGTGAAGCCAACGCCGGAACAGCCGCGGTTGGCAGTCACCAAAACCCTAGTCGCCAATCTGATGTAACCCTAGTCGCCAATTTCACCAAAAACAAAAAAAGCTCCACCTTTGTTGACCCTAAAAGTACATCAAAAGGTGCTGAAACAAAAGAAAGAAACATCAAAAGAAGTGGACCATCAGTAGTCCACTCAATCGTCCATTTGGTCTTCAGGAATCCAGGTGCTAGGGTTGTCCTCCTGGTAAGAGTCCTCCCCAAAATGATACCTTCCATGTACTTTTCCGTGAGGGGCTTCATCATCGGTGCATCCAAATCATTAACATAGAGGTCACATTCGGCTTCCTCACAGAGCCAATTGATGAGGCTCAGATGAGGCACAACCTTCTTGTTACCTGTAGCAAAATCAGCAATGTTGTTGGCTATCAACTCACCAACATTTATCGGGGAACCATCCATAATAGGTGCGATCGTGTGGGCTCGCACCAATGGAATTTCAGAAGTACATGAGGTGCCCTCTAGTGTCTGTACCACAAAAGAAGCCCAAGCCTTTGCAACTGGCTTGAAGTCAGACTTCAACAACATCTGCTTGCTCCCTAACCACTGTGCTCCCTCAACACACAACTGAAGCTTAAGCTCCTCCCAAGCTTCATCGTCCCAGCCTCCACAAGTGTCCCTCCTCATCACATTGCTTTGGTGGAACAATCTTCAACAAATCATTAATCGTTTGAGGCAAACAATCAATGTCTTTTCCACGCACATAAGTCTCATACCTCCTCCCGGAGAACCGAGCGTTGCCATAAAACTCCAAAGCCAAAGTCTTGTTGGCTTGCTCGAAAACCATGTCATTATAACCATGCCAATTCCGATCAGTAAGTGCCTGCTCAAATTCAGGGTTGGCTAAAAGCTTTGTGAGCAAAAATGCTCGCTCTTAAATCACCCTAAAGCCTTTGATGTCTTTGAAACAGTCTCTGGCTTGGGAGGTTAGGAATCGGTGGTTCACAAATGGTGGTGGTTGGGCTGTAGGTGTAGGTTTGACCGGTTGTTTGCGTTTGGAGGCGGTTTTGGCTTTTTTGGTTTGTTTGGTTTTGCCTTTGTTGCATGTATCAACCATGGTTAGGGTTAGGGTTTGATGAAAGTTTGGTTGAAGTGGAGAATTAGGGTTTGTGGTGGAGATGGTTATTATGATGAATTTGTGTTGGTTGTTGGTGATGATGAAGGTTTATGGTGTTGGTTTGGTGATTAGAAGATGAAAAGATGAAGATTTTTGGTGAAAGAAGGTTGGAATTTCGACGGTTAGGGGTTTGAGGAAATTTTAGCATAGTTTGGGTAATTTTGGAAGTGAATGGAATGAAAATCGTGTTGGGTTTATTTATAGGCTGGGGAAATCGTGTCACGTTAGGCCAAAAACGTGTCACGATTGGGTTTTGTAACAGTCAAAAATTTGAAGAACCACCAAAATCGTGTCACGTTTGGGTAAAAACGTGTCACGATCCACCATTTTCAAAAATTTCTTGCCCAGAAATCGTGTCTCGTTTTGACCAACGTGTCATGATTTGGAAATGTCGAAAGGACACCAATTTTAACTTCAAAAAAAATATGGGTGCCAAAATTCGTGTCACGATTTGAAAATGTCGAAAGACACCTATTTTTAACTCAGAATTTATTTTTGGAGCATTAGAGGAGATGCAAAATCTTGTCACGTTTTACCCAAAACGTGTCACGATTTTGCCCAGTCTTGGACTTGAAATTTTTTGTTTCTCTGCTTGTTTCAACTAAAATATTTCTGTTTTTTTTGATTTTTTTGAAAGCAATAAAAAATTAAAAATACTACCTACAATAAAATGGTGGGTTGCCTCTCACAAAGCGCTTCTTTACTCTCACTAGCTTGACTACCAAGGACCCTTAGAGGTCCGTCAGAATAAGTCCTACCCTTTCTTTTTGTAGGTCGCCACCCAGATATGGCTTAACTCTCTGCCCACTCACCTTGAAAATTATGTTACCCTCCGGCGTGATTAGCTCAACAGCTCCATGAGGTGACACACTCTTGACCAAGAATGGTCCAGACCACTTTGACTTGAGCTTTCCAGGAACCAACTTCAACCTGGAATTATACAACAAAACTAGTTGCCCAAAGTTAATATCCCTAGATACTATGTTTTTATCATGATACCTTTTAGTCCTGGGTTTATAGATGAGCGCATTTTCATACGCTCTAAGCCTCATCTCCTCAGGTTCATTAAGTTTCAAGATTCGCTTCTTACCAGCGGCTATTTGATCAAAATCGAGGGCCTTAATAGCCCAATAAGCTTTATGCTCTAGCTCAACTGGAAGATGACATGCCTTCCCATGGACTAACTGATAGGGTGAGAGCCCTATATGGGTCTGAAAGGCAGTTCCATAAGCCCACAGTGCGTCATCTAATTTCTTAGACCAATCCTTCCTATTTGACGCAACTATCTTCTCTAGAATCTGTTTCAATTGTCGGTTTGAAACATCAACCTGACCACTAGTTTGCGGGTGATAGGGAGTTGCATCTTTATGCTTGATGTTAAACTTTTTGAACACAGTCTCAAGAAAATGGTTGCAAAAGTGCTTCCCCCATCACTGATCAAGACTCTAGGGGTTCAAAACCCAGTGAAAAACATGGTATCGCTTCAACCCATTTAGTGATATAGTCAACACAAACAAGGATATAGAGATAAGAGTAAGAGGAAGGGAAAGGTCTCATGAAATCAATGCCCCAACAATCAAATGGTTCAATTTCAATTATTCCAGTGAGGGCATCTCATGCCTCTTAGAGATGTTACCTGTTCTTTGGCATTTATCACACCTTTGCACAAATGCTTGGCAATGCTTGAAGATGAAAGGCCACCAGAAGCCACTTTGCAAATCCTTTGCCGCGGTTCTTTCTCCAATATGGTGGCCTCCATAAGCTGAGATATGGCAGTGCCACATAATGTCATTATCCTCCTTACCTTCAACACAACGTCTTATCAAACCATAAGCACTTACCTTGAAAAGGTAAGGATCATCCCACAAGTAGTGGTTTGCATCCTTGAAGAACTTTTTTCTTTGGTGCCACTCCAAATCATCGGGCACTATGTTACCGGTCTTAAAGTTCGCCATGTCAGCAAACAATGGCCTTTCTCCTACCGCAAACAGCTGTTCATCCGGAAACTCGGCCATGATAGCCTTCTCTTTCTTAGTCACCTCCGTGTTCTCCAGCCTTGAGAGGTGGTTAGCCACCACGTTCTCAACTCCCTTCTTGTCACGAATCTCAAGGTCAAACTCTTGCAACAAAAGGATCGACCTCAACAACCGAGGTTTTGAATCCCCTTTTGTCAAGAGATACTTGAGAGATGCATGATCTGTAAAAACAATGACTTTGGAGCCTATTAGGTAAGAACGGAATTTTCCAATGCAAAGATTACTGCAAGCAACTCTTTTTCAGTTGTGGAATAGTTGATTTGTTTTTCATTCAAAACCTTGCTTGCATAGTAAATTGCATGGAAAAATTTGTTCTTTCGTTGGCCTAGGACTGCACCAACAACATAATCACTTGCATCACACATAAGTTCAAAGTGGGCATCCTAATTGGGTGCAATGATTATTGGTGTAGTCATCAACTTCTCTTTAATCAAAGAAAAAGCATTTAAACATTCAACATCAAAGTTAAACTCACTATCTTTGACTAAGAGGTTACAAAGGGGCTTTCCTATTTTTGAAAAATCTTTTATAAAACGACGGTAAAAATCTGCATGCCCCAAGAAACTCCTCACCCCTTTAACATTATTAGGAGGGGGAAGGTTTTCTATAACGTCCATCTTTGCTTGGTCCACCTCTATGCCTTTAGAACTTATTTTGTGTCCCAAAACTATACCTTCAGTTACCATAAAATGACATTTTTCCCAATTTAAAACAAGGTTAGTTTCGGTGCACCTTTTAAGGACAACATTAAGATGGAATAATCATTGATCAAAAGACTTACCAAACACAGAGAAATCATCCATAAATACCTCGATGTTCTTCTCTATCCTGTTAGAGAAGATGGAGAGCATACACATTTGAAAGGTCGTCGGCGCATTACACAGCCCAAAGGGCATCCTCCTATAAGCAAACACACCAAAAGGACAAGTAAAGGCGGTCTTATCTTGGTCTTCTGGAGACACCGCAATCTGATTATACCCCGAATACCCATCCAAAAAGCAATAAAAGGCTTGGCGAACCAACCTCTCTATCATTTGATCCATGAATGGTAACGAGAAGTGGTCCTTCCTTGTTACGGTATTCAACCTTCGGTAGTCAATGCACATTCTCCAATTGGTGACGGTACAGGTGGGTATCAATTCATTTTTTTCATTAACCACCACCGTCATTCCTCCTTTCTTAGGCACCACATGAACAGGACTCACCCAAGAGCTATCAGAGATAGGGTAAATCATACCTGCATCTAGTAACTTCAACACCTCTTTCTTGACCACATCTTTCATTGTTGGTTTAGTCTTCTTTGAGGTTGAACTACCGGTTTGTATTCAGCCTCCATGTGTATCTTGTGCATGCAATAAGCTGGACTAATATCCTTCAAATCAGAAATAGACCACCCCAAAGATCCTTGGTTGTCCCTTAACACCCTCATTAGTTTATTTTCTTCTAAAGGTGTCAAGGAGTTGCTGATGATAGCTGGCTTAGAAGCATCTTTAGTAAGAAACACATACTTCAAATGAGAGGGAAGTTCTTTTAATTCAGGAAGTGTTTGAACCTCTCCTCATTCTTTTAGCACATGAGGCGCCTCTTTTACATTTCCAACCACTAAGTCTTCCACTTTCATAGGTTCCACCTCTTCTTTACTTGCTTCAAGTTGCTTGATTCATTCCTTGACCTCAAAGTCTTCATATTTGTCACACCCTTCAATAGAATTCACAATTATTTTCTCCATAGGTTGTGTAGGTTAAGGTTCACGGAAATCGTCTTTAACAATCTCATCAACAACATCTATTCGGTAACAATGAGGATTTTAAGTTCGGTGCTTCATAGCTTCAAAGATATTGAACACAACTTGCTCATCTTGGAATCTCAATATTAACTTACCCATCTCCACATCAATCAAGGCACGACCAGTAGCTAGAAAAGGTCTTCCTAAAAGCAATGACATATCTTCATCTTCAGCCATATCCATGATAACAAAATCCGCAGGAAAAACCAAATCATTTACTTGCACTAGAACATCTTCAAGCACTCCATAAGGATAAGAGATGGTACAATCAGCTAGAGTGAGGGTCATTCTTGTAGGTTTTGGTTCCCCACAACATAACTTCTTCATAATAAAGAGAGGTATCAAGTTAATACTTGCCCCTAAATCACATAGAGCTCTTCCAATATTAACTTTTCCAACAATGCAAGGAATAGTAAAAGCACCTGGATCTTTCATGTTAGGAGGAAGCATCCTTTGAAGAATAGCACTACAATTTTCAGAAAGTGCTATGTTCTCATCATCTTTTGGTTTCCTTCTTCCGATCAATAGTTCTTTCATGAATTTTGCATAGACCAGCATTTGCTCGAGATCTTCTCTAAAAGAGATATTTACCTGAAGTTATGAAAACAGCTTCATGAACTTCTTGAATTGACCTTCCTCCATCTTCTTTTTCTTTGCCAAATGTGGAAAAGGAAGCTTCACATAAGATGGAACCACTTGTGGTAGATCCATCTGTTTCAACAATTGACTCTTAGACTTCCTCAACATAGAATCCGCATCAATCAAAGACTAACTTTTTTCTCCCTCACTATTTTTATTCTTCTTTTCATTTTCAACTACACCATGATCATTCTCTTTTTCAACTACACCGTTTTCTACCTCTTCCACTACAACTTCATCAACAGTTTTCTTAGCTATTGGAACTAAAGGTGTGAGAACCTTTTTGCTCTTAAGCTCAATAACATTACAAGTTTCATTCTTAGGTTTCTCTTTGGTGTTACTTGAGAATCCTCCTTTGCTTTGTTCAGCCAATTGCTTAGCCATTTCCCGATTTGTTAAAACCTGGACGTTCTTAGGTACACATTCACCATTTTCATGCCTTTATGGTACACATTCACCATTTTCGTTATTTAATTTTTAATTAATTATGTGTATTTATGTATGCCTTTATGTGATTATTTGCCTTTGACGTATTTTCTTGAGTTTAGTGAATAGAAGGGTATTTTGGTCTTTTGGCGAGTAAGGGTATATAACAAATAGAAACAAGATAGAAACTATATATAATTATTACTTAAATATCTTAAACTATATATAACAAATAGAAACTTCAAATAATGCACAAAAACCAGATTAAAGTTAGTTAGTTAAACATCATCACATAATAAAACATAACTGTTAATTAGAAAAATACAACGACAGTATTCAACTGTCACACGACACAAACAACATAACTACTTGGCTGGACGGACCGACCTGCTCTGATACCAATTGTAACACCCCGTTTTTCCAACTTGAAATTTTTTACATAAACATCAGAGTAAACAACTTAAACAGGATGTCACACTACTTTAAAAGATAAATAGAGTAGAATTACTCTTTATTCAAAACTTCTCATGTCAACAATTCAATTTTCATTGCAGCGGAAAACATTAATTAAACAACGTAATGGCACAACAGCTTCAACATAAACAACTTATTAAAATTCCATTCTAGGCGGTTCATCAACATAAATCATAAAAATACGTAACACATGGAAAACAAAACAAAGATCCCCATCCCGTTACGTATCAGAGCACCTAAGACACATGTGAGAGAGTCCACTCACGACCGCGACTATTCTTGGTTACCTGCAAGTTACCCACGTAAAGAGGCAACATTTCCAAGCAGAAGGGGTGATATTTCACATTCAATAGAAATAAGCATATAATTCTTGAACAGAATTTAACAACATAAATAACAACAACAATTATACAACATAGATGCTTCGCATAATTACTCATTAATCAACTCATTAAATAGAATGGCAACTTGACAACACGACAACTTATGCAACGACAACTTCATCAACTTGACAACTTAATATCAACGACATATGCAACAACAACTTCATCAACTTGACAACTTATATGCATGTGGTACCAATCAGGGCATAAGCCCTCAACCTGTTAGAGTAATAACTCTCAAGGCATAAGCCTTCATCATGTTAGAGTAATAACTCTCAAGGCATCAGCCTTCATCGTGGTGGAGAAAGCTCCCAGGGCCATCAGCCCTCATCTTTTAGAGCAAAGCTCTCAGGGCCATCAGCCCTCATCTTTAATGACTATGCATGGACTCATCAACCAATGCAACTCAACAACTTAGACAACATCTTATAACTTGACATCTTAGACAACATCTTACAACTTGACATCTTAGAGAACATCTTGCAACTTGACATCTTAGACAACATCTTCATAAAATTCATATAAACTCAATCATAAACAACATCCTATAGCATCATATTTATCAGTATATATATATATTCATATAATAGTTAATTAATCAAAGCTATTCACATCAAACAAAGTTAGATTCATTAAAACATAAGTTAAATACTCACAAACACCTTAATTGAGCTCATAGTACATGGGCTTTAAAGTTAGAGACAATCCATAAGTTTTGGGTTAATTTTCATAAAATTCCACTAAGACCTCCTTGGAGTATTTTCATCATATCTCAAAAAATAAGAATCATTTTCAAGTCAAACCAAAGCCACTGGAAAGCTAACTCAATTATCTACAACTTTCATGTTTACCCCAAATGTCAGTTCAAAACAAAAACGGGTGAAAAGGACGCAAGTACGCGGAACAGAGGATGGTTTTCCCAAAACACACTTGGAGTGTTTTTATCATAACTAAAGATTCACAAAACATTTTCGAGTCACTCTAAAGCCATTAGCAAGATAACTCAGTTATCTTCAACTTTCATGTTTACCCCAAAAGCGAGTTCAAAACAGAAACGGGTGAACAAGACGCAAGAACGCGTAATAGAGGATGTTGTAACTATGCAGCTCGCGAGGCGAGTAACGTACTTGCTGTGGCGAGTTGCGACAGACAACCCTACGGGAATGGACCAGTTTTCACCCCAAAAACCTCAATTTCATCAACCCTACCCCCAAATTTGATAGGAAACATTACCTATGATCATACTAAGACCTGAACATCAATTTAACACAACAATTCATGGCAATTCATATACTTTCTACAATTTTTATAGAATTAAACTTAATTCCCAAATCTCTTAAAACCTACAACAAACCGATCAATCTCTATAGAATTATACACTTAAGATTATAGAAGGTTAGTCTCACCCTTACCTTAGATTAATTGATAGCAAGGTTCTATAGACTTCACCTTCTCTGACTCTTCTCTTCTCTTCGTTTCTCCTCTTTCTCTAGGTTTCTCATCTTTTTCCTCTTTCTCTAGGTTTCTCCTCTTTCTCCAAAATAGTTTTGCACGTAATCCTTATTTTCTAATTATAACTCTCCCTTTTTATATAAATCCTTAACCTTTTTATTCTCTTAATTTCAATTCTGCCCCAAAGCCTCATTATTCTAAACAATTATATTTCTCCACTAAATATATTCTCCCACTAAATATTCTAATAAATAATAAAATAAAGCAACTCAATAAAATATCAACATATCAGATAATTAAATAAATCATATAATTCGACTCTATCTCAAGAAAATTAATTAAATAAACAAATATATTTCTATAACAAATATATCTCTACACCAAAAAACAAATATATTTCTATAACAAATAACATAATATTTCTACACCAAATAACATATATATTTCTACACCAAATAACATAATATTTCTACACCAAATAACAAATATATTTTTACACCAAACAACATATATATTTCTACACCAAATAACACATATATTTTTACACCAAATAACATATATATTATAATATAATATGCTACTAAAACACCAACACATTACACAAAAATAACACATATCACCATAAATCAAATAAATTAGGCTTAATTGCACTTTTAGACCCTTATCTTTTCAAAAGTTGCGGTTATGGACCCTTAAATAATTTAAATACAAAACAGCCCCCTATGTTTTGATTCTTTAGCAGTTTTGGACCCCCAAGACAAAAAAAAAATAAAAAAATTGACACGTGGCACCTCACTTAGGGTGCCACGTCAGCGTTGACCGAGTCAACAATGGACTGGGGGTCCAAAACTGCCAAAGAATCAAAACATAGGGGGCTGTTTTGTATTTAAATTAGTTAGGGGTCCATAACCGCAACTTTTGGAAAGATAGGGGTCCAAAAGTGCAATTAAGCCAATAAATTATTCAAAAAGACTCTAAACTCAATCAAATAATTAAATAAATAAAATAGGGCGTTACAACTCTACCCCGCTTAAGAGAATTTCGTCCTCGAAATTCAAAGCACAAGAGAAAATGAATTTAATTATTACTTAAATATCTTAAACTATATATAACAAATAGAAACTTCAAATAATGCACAAAAACCAGATTAAAGTTAGTTAGTTAAACATGATCATATAATAAAACATAACTATTAATTAAAAAAATACAACGACAGTATTCAACTGTCACACGACACAAACGACTCAACTACTTGGCCGGACGGACCGACTTGCTCTGATACCAATTGTAACACCCCGTTTTCCCAACCTGAATTTTTTTACATAAACATCAGAGTAAACAACTTAAACATGATGTCACACTACTTTAAAAGATAAATAGAGTAGAATTACTCTTTATTCAAAACTTCTCATGTCAACAATTCAATTTTCATTGCAGTGGAAAACATTAATTAAACAACGTAATGGCACAACAGCTTCATCATAAACAACTTATTAAAATTCCATTCTAGGCGGTTCATCAACATAAATCATAAAAATACGTAACACATGGAACACAAAACAAAGATCCCCATCCCGTTACGTATCAGAGCTCCTAAGACACATGTGAGAGAGTCCACTCACGACCGCGACTATTCTTGGTTACCTGCAAGTTACCCACGTAAAGAGGCAACATTTCCAAGCAGAAGGGGTGAGATTTCACATTCAATAATAATAAGCATATAATTCTTCAACAGGATTTAACAACATAAATAACAACTAATTTAACGATGTTAAGCAACAATTAGAAAACATGGATGCTTCGCATAATTACTCATTAATCAACTCATTAAATATAAAAGCAACTTGACAACACGACAACAACATCGACAACTTATGCAACGACAACTTCATCAACTTGACAACTTAATATCAACGACATATGCAACAACAACTTCATCAACTTGACAACTTATATGCTTGTGGTACCAATCAGGGCATAAGACCTTAACGTGTTAGAGTAATAACTCTCAAGGCATAAGCCTTCATCTTGTTAGAGTAATAACTCTCAAGGTATAAGCCTTCATCGTGGTGGAGTAAGCTCCCATCGTGTTAGAGTAATAACTCTCAGGACGTAAGTCCTCATCGTGGTGGAGAAAGCTCCCAGGGCCATCAGTCCTCATCTTTTAGAGCAAAGCTTTCAGGGCCATCAGCCCTCATCTTTAATGACTATGCATGAACTCATCAACCAATGCAACTCAACAACTTAGACAACATCTTATAACTTGACATCTTAGACAACATCTTACAGCTTGACATCTTAGACAACATCTTACAACTTGACATCTTAGACAACATCTTCATAAAATTCATATAAAATCAATCATAAAAAACATCCTATAACATCATATTTATCAGTATATATATTCTTATGATAGTTCATTAATCAAAGATATTCACATCAAACCAAGTTAGATTCTTTAAAACATAGGTTAAATACTGACAAACACCTTAATTGAGCTCATAGTACATGGGCTTTAAAGTTAGAGACAATCCATAAGTTTTGGGTTAATTTTCATAAAATTCCACTAAGACCTCCTTGGAGTATTTTAATCATATCTCAATAACTAGGAATCATTTTCAAGTCAAACTAAAGTCACTGGAAAGCTAACTCAATTATCTATAACTTTCATGTTTACCCGAAAAGTCAGTTCAAAACAGAAACGGGTGAAAAGGACGTAAGAACGCGAAACACAGGATGGTTTTCCCAAAACACACTTGGAGTGTTTTTATCATAAGTAAATATTCACAACACATTTTCGAGTCACTCCAAAGCCATTATAAAGATAACTCAATTATCTACAACTTTCATGTTTACCCCAAAAGCCAGTTCAAAACAGAATCTGGTGAACAGGACGCAAGAACGCGAAATAGAGGATGCTGTAACTGTGTAGCTCGCGAGGCGAGTAACGTACTTGATGTGGCGAGTTGCGACAGACAACCCTACAGGAATGGACCAGTTTTCACCCCAAACACCCTAATTTCATCAAACCTAACCCCAAATATGATAGGAAATATTACCTACGATCATACTAAGACCTGAACATCAATTTAACAGAACAATTCATGGCAATTCATATACTTTCTACAATTTTTATAGAATTAAACCTAATTCCCAAAACTCTTAAAAACCTACAACAAACCGAGCAATCTCTACAAAATTATACACTTAAGACTATAGAAGGTTAGTCCCACCCTTACCTTAGATTAATTGATAGCAAGGTTCTATAGACTTCTCCTTCTCTGACTCTTCTCTTCTCTTCGTTTCTCCTCTTTCTCTAGGTTTCTCTTCTTTCTCCTCTTTCTCTAGGTTTCTCGTCGTTCTCCAAAACAGTTTTGCACGTAATCCTTATTTTCTAATTATAACTCTCCCTTTTTATATAAATCCTTAACCTTTTTATTTTCTCTTAATTCCAATTCTGCCCCAAAGCCTCATTATTCTAAATAATTATATTTCTCTACTAAATATATTCTCCCACTAAATATTCTAATAAATAATAAAATAAAGCAACTCAATAAAATATCAACATATCACATAATTAAATAAATCATATAATTCGACTCTATCTCAAGAAAAATAATTAAATAAACAAATATATTTCTATAACCAATATATCTCTACACCAAATAACAAATATATTTCTATAACAAATAACATAATATTTCTACACCAAATAACATATATATTTCTACACCAAATAACATAATATTTCTGTTGGAACAAAGGGTGTTTCACAAGTATACCACTTGAGTTTTGATGATAAGAAGGTATTAAAAATTATCAATTGGATATGCTAAATATTTATTCAAGTGTACAGGACCATTATCAAAGTCTTATTTACAAGAGGTTCTAATTGAATAAATTAAAGAGCAAAGGAAATTTAGACTGAAGCTTGAAGAACATCTGAATGAAAGCGCTCCTGGAAAATCAGAGTCAGAATGCGTTTGAAGAAAGAGCTTCTGAAGATGACGTCATCAGAAGCAAGTTCTTCAGAGGCAGACTCATCAGAAGCAAATGGTCTCCAGAGGCAGATTCATCAGAAGCAAAGATTCTTCAGACACTGAAAAGCGTTGACAAAGCATAACGTACGAAAAGTACAACCACTATGCCTACGCCTGTTCCTGCAACCACCAACTCTGCACAGTGTCTTCTATACACGACAAGAATAACAGTAACTAAAGCAGAAACTTTTCCATATTTGCTGGAATGGATTTGAATTTGATTTCATTGTACAAGCCTCAAATCAAGCAAAGGATCAAAGGTGTCAAATCAGCTTCGGTAAAGAAAAAGTGATGAGCTGGCAGTTTCCAACGTCTCTCAAATTCTCTATAAATAGAGATGAAGACTTGAACAATATACAACAGAATATACACGCGAATTAAGTTCTTCTCTCATATTCCAAGTCGCAAACACTGCTCATCAGAAACTTAGATAATTCTTACAAAAGCTTACATTTTAGAATTTCTAAGTGTCTAAGAAAAACAGAGTCTGTTCTGTTTCGTTTTGTATTGTGAATACCTCTGATTGTATATCAAGTATTCAAAACTCTTTTCAATTCTCTGTAATTGTTTTGAAGTCTCTTGCTTGTGTGCTTGAGCATTTGAAGTCTCTTTCTTGTGTGATTGAGCAAAGGAAGTCTCTTACTTGTGTGCTTGAGCAACTTGTAATTTGATATTACATTTTAGTGAAACTCTCCTTGGAAGTGCAAGGGGGACAGGACTACTTCCAGTTTGTGGAAGGAACCTGTATAAAATTGCTTGTGTCTTCTTTCTTTCTTGCATCTGTTCTACTTTCCGCTGCTAAGACTCTAAACTCTGATCAGAGTCTAAACTCTATTAGACTCTGTATTATGAGAACATTGTTATTTTTCGTAAGAAAGAAACGTTTTTGAAAACACAATTCAACCCCCCCTTCTTGTGTTTTTCCCACCTTCAGTTGGTATCAGAGCTTCGGCTCTGTAGTTAACACTTAACCGTGTTACAGTAAACGATCGGTGAAAAACATTTCTGGGGATGAAGCTTCTGCATCTGCATCTGGTTGTGGTTTTGGTTCTGGAGCTGCTGTGCATTATGACTACAACAACATCAACAAAAGTGAAAGATCCTCTAATCACAACAAACCTCCTATGTTTAATGGTGATCCTGAAATGTTGTCTTGGTGGAAGACCAAGATGCATAGTCACATCATGGGAATGGATGAAGAGTTGTGGGATGTTCTTGAAGATGGCGTTGGTGATCTGAGGTTAGATGAAGAAGGTGCTGCTCTTGATAGGAAAGCTCATACTCCTGAGCAGAAAAAGCTTTATAAGAAACATCATACGATCAGAGGCATTCTTGTGGCTGCCTTGCCTCATAAAGAGTACTTAAAGATGAGTGACAAATCAACAGCAAAGGCTATGTTCACCTCATTGTGCTCACTTTATGAGGGTAACAAGAAAGTCAGAGAGGCCAAGGCTACTATGCTTGTTCATCAGTATGAGTTGTTCAGAATGAAGGAGGATGAAAACATTGAGACCATGTACTCAAGGTTTCAGACTCTTGTTTCTGGACTTCAGATTCTGAAGAAAAGCTACGTAACGTCTGATCATGTGAACAAGATTCTGAGAAGCTTACCTGCAAAATGGAGACCAAAAGTGACAGCCATTGAGGAAGCTAAAGATTTAAACACTTTGAGTGTTGAGGTTCTCATAAGCTCCTTGAAATGTCATGAAATAGGTCTTAACGAGCATGAACCTGTCAAGAAGCCCAAGTCCATCGCATTAAAGTCCAGAGGCAAGTCAGGTAAGGCTCTGAAGGCTTTGGAGTCTGAAGAAGAATCTACATCTGAAGATTCTGATGAAGACTCTGAGATTGTTCAGGAGATGGCTATGCTCACCAACAGATTACAATATCTCGCTAAGAAGAACAAGAAGTTTATGAACAGAGGTAGTAATCAAAAAAGTTCAAGAAAGGAAGATCATAAAGGTTGCTTCAACTGCAAAAAGGTTGGACACTTCATTGCTGAATGTCCAGACTTGCAGAAAGAGAAATCCAAAGAAAAATCTAAGAAAGAGTTCTTCAAGACTAACAAATTCAAGAAGAAATTCAAGAAGAGCTTGATGGCAACTTGGGAAGATCTGGATAATGAGTCTGAGTCTGACAAAGATGATGCTGAAGATGAAGCTAAAATAGCTCTGGCTTTGGTAGCTACTGCTAATAATGAAGAAGAAACATCTGATGCTGAGTCAAGTACAGACTCTGAAACTGAAACTGAGGTATACTCTAAACTCACTAGATCTGAACTAATTGATTCTCTCAAAGAACTTCTTTGTCATTATGAAAACCAATCCACTGAGTTGAGGAGAGTTAAGCAACGATACATTAAGCTGCTAAAACTCCATGAATCAACTAAGACAGAAATGGACGCTTTAAAACAAGAAAATTATGATCTGAAAACAATGACTAAGAAGGGTGATAATAAAACCTTGACTGAGCAGGATGTTGCTCTTCAAGAGTTTATTAACACAGGAATTGATAGAACCAAAGTTGCATCCATGATTTATAGCATAAATCAGAACAACCAAAAGGGAATTGACTTCACAAGAGGAAACTCTAGTGAAGTAATTCTAAAACCTTGTTCTGATAACATCAAAGAAGGTCTGAAAACTCATTTTGTGTCTGAGTCTGAAAAAGCTTCTCATTCAGAATCTAAGTCTTTAAATTCTGAGGAGTTGACTAAGTCAAAACCAAAGAATCATAAGACAAAGGTTACAAATGACTCTAAATCAAAAGCTCCAACGATACAGATTCTGAAAAGATCAGAACCTATCAAACAGGTTCTGAAGAAAACAGAGTCTGAAACTCAAAAGCCTAGATTTCAGAGGAAGGAGGCTATTTTTACTAAGTCACATTCTAAGACTAAAGGTTCTGAACCCAAAGTCTGGAAGAAGACTGATAAAGAAAAATTCAGACAAAATACACAAAAGAGATTCAGAACTTCTAGGACTAACCAAAGAGGACCCATGAAAGTATGGGTACCTAAAACACAAATTATTGATGCAGCAGATATGTCTAAAAGGAAATACAAAGCAGAAGTCCTGGTATCTGGACAGTGGCTGCTCGCGACATATGACGGGAGAAAAGTCTATGTTCCTAACCCTGACCATGAAAGAGGGAGGAACTGTGGGATTTGGAGGAAACCAAACTGGCAAAATCATTGGTACTGGAACAATTGGTAATTCCTCAGTCTCAATAAATAATGTGTGGTTTGTAGATGGACTAAGGCATAACCTACTTAGCATAAGTCAATTTTGTGATAATGGTTATGACGTCTTGTTTAATAAGAACAACTGCACAGTAATCAACACTGATGATCAATCTGTGGTGTTTAAGGGAAAGAGAAAGAACAATGTTTATAAGATCAATTTTTCAGAACTAATTGATCAGAAGGTATTTTGCCTCCTGTCAGTGAGTGATAAGAAATGGTTGTGGCACAGAAGGTTGGGACATGCTAACTAGAGATTAATCTCCAAGCTTAGCAAGTTACAACTTGTCAAAGGCCTACCATACATTGATTATCATTCAGATGCACTATGTGGTGCATGTCAGAAAGGAAAAATTGTTAAAACTTCTTTCAAATCTAAAGACATTGTTTCTACCTCCAGACCCTTAGAACTACTCCATATTGATTTATTTGGACCAGTCAGTACTGTATCCATATATGGAAGTAAATATGGATTGGTGATTGTTGATGATTACAGTAGATGGAGTTGGGTTAAGTTTCTCAAATCTAAAGATGATTCATATGATGTGTTCACAAAATTCTGTATTCAAGTCCAATCTGAAAAAGAACTTAAAATTCTAAAAGTCAGAAGTGATCATGGGGGAGAATTTGAAAATGAGCCATTTGAAATATTTTGTGAAAAATTTGGAATTGTCCATGAATTCTCTTCTCCTAGAACTCCACAGCAAAATGGAGTTGTAGAGAGAAAGAATAGGACTCTTCAAGAAATGGCAAGAACCATGATTCATGAAAACAATCTAGCAAAACATTTTTGGGCAGAAGCAGTGAACACAGCGTGTTATGTTCAGAACCGGATCTACATCAGACCCATTCTGAACAAAACAGCATATGAACTCTTTAAAGGCAGGAAACCTAACATCTCTTACTTTCATCAGTTTGGATGTACTTGTTACATTCTGAACAATAAAGTCTATCTGAAGAAATTCGATGCAAAAGCTCAAAAGGGAATCTTTCTAGGTTACTCTAAGAGATCTAAGGCATACAGACTGTATAACTTGGAAACACTCTGTGTCGAAGAGTCTATACATGTCAAGTTTGATGACAAAGAGCCTGGAAGTCAAATTCCAGAGCAAAGTGAAAACAATGCAGGTTCAGAAGAGTCTGATGATTATTCAGAACCTGATCAGACTTCAGAGACTCATGAAACTTCAGAAGCTGTGACAGCTCCTGATGTCCCAATTGTTGAAGCTTCTGAAGAAAATCAAGATGATTCACAGCAAGTTATCCAATCCAAAAATTCATTCAAATACAAGTCTTCTCATCCTGAGGATCAGATCATTGGTAGCAAAGAAAGCCCCAGAAGAACTAGATCTCATTTCAGACCTGAAGAGTCTGCCTTGGGTCTGTTGTCCATGATAGAACCTACAACAGTTGATGAAGCACTAGCTGATGATGGATGGATCTTAGCAATGTAAGATGAGCTCAATCAATTTAAAAGGAATGATGTATGGGATCTTGTATCTAAGCCTGAACACAAGAACATTATTGGAACTAAATGGGTGTTTAGGAACAAGCTGGATGAACAGGGAGAAGTAATCAGAAACAAAGTCAGACTTGTTGCTCAAGGATACAGTCAACAAGAAGGCATTGATTACACTGAAACTTTTGCTCCAGTTGCAAGATTGGAAGCAATCAGGTTACTTCTTTCCTACGCAGTAAATCACAACATAACCTTGTATCAAATGGATGTCAAAAGTGCATTTCTCAATGGAGTCATATCTGAAGAAGTGTTTGTGAAACAACCACCTGGTTTTGAGGACTTAAAACATCCTGACCATGTTTATAAGCTAAAGAAATCTCTGTACGGTCTGAAACAAGCTCCTAGAGCTTGGTATGACAGGCTGAGTAATTTCCTGCTTAAAAATGATTTTAAAAGAGGACAGGTTGACACAACACTCTTCAAGAAGACACTTGAGAAAGACATTCTGATTGTACAAATTTATGTTGATGATATTATTTTTGGTTCAACTAATAGATCTCTTTGCAAGGAATTTTCTAAGATGATGCAGGAGGAATTTAAAATGAGCATGATGGGAGAACTGAAGTTCTTTCTAGGAATTCATATCAATCAATGCAAAGAAGGAGTGTATGTTCATCAGTCCACGTATACCAAAGAGCTTCTGAAAAAGTTTAAACTTGAAGACTACAAGGAAATGAACACTCCAATGCATCCTACCTGCACTCTGAACAAAGAAGATCAAGGAACCAAGGTTGATCAAAAGCTGTATCGAGGTATGATTGGTTCTCTGTTGTATCTCACTGCATCTAGACCTGATATTTTGTTCAGTGTCTGCTTGTGTGCAAGATTTCAATCAGATCCTAGAGAATCACATTTAACTGCGGTTAAAAGAATCTTTAGATATCTAAGAGGAACAACTAATCTTGGACTTCTCTATAAGAAATCCTCAGATTACAAGCTAGTTGGATTCTGTGATGCTGATTATGCTGGTGATAGGATTGAAAGAAAATCAACCAGTGGAAACTGTCAGTTTCTTGGTGAGAATCTGATATCCTGGGCCAGTAAAAGACAAGCAACTATTGCTTTGTCAACAGCAGAAGCAGAATACATCTCAGCTGCTAGTTGCTGCACATAACTGCTTTGGATGAAACATCAGTTAGAAGACTACCAAATAACTGAAAACTGTATCCCAATTTATTGTGATAATACAGCTGCTATTTGTTTGTCCAAAAATCCTATTCTTCATTCAAGAGCCAAACACATTGAAATCAAACATCACTTTATCAGAGACTATGTTCAAAAGGGAATATTAGATATTCAATTCATTGATATTGATCATCAATGGGCTGATATCTTTACAAAACCTTTAACTGTTGAAAGATTCAATTTTATAAAGAAAAATTTGAACATGCATTTTGTCTCTGAGTAATGTTTGACTCTGGGTGAAAAATCAGACTCTGAAAATTATCAGACGCTGAAGAAGTTTCAGACTCTCTTTGGAGAATCTGAAAAGACTCAGCCTCTGAGAAAATTATCAGACTCTGGAAAGGAATCTTTTTGACTCTGAAAGTACTGGGAAGTGGAAAGGTTAAAGTTATTTTTTGTAGGCTTCTGACACGTCTATCTGCATTGGGAAACAATGCTTTTAAGGGCAATGATGGTTTTTCTCTCTTAAATTTTTTCGCGCCCCTCAAAGTCATTAATACGCATGTTTGGCTGTATCTCCTGAAATGTGAAGAGTTGTTTTTCAAATCACTATAAATACCAAACACACACTACTCACTCACTTTCCTACACTTTCAAGTCTTAAGCGGTTTCAATCGAAAATCATCTTTCTCTCTTCTCTCAACTTAGAAACCCTAAACCCCCAAACTTCATCTTCTCTAATGGCTTCGTCTACAAGCGGTTCAAGCTCGAAATCAAACTTCTCCATCAAACCAGTAACAGTACCCATTCCAATCGATTCGTTGGTTGTTCAAATCGAATCGCCGATGGATTTCTCCTCTTTGAAAAGAAACAAAGTAGACATGGAGGCTTTAATCTCTGCTCAGAAGATGGCTGGGTACTTTCATATGCTCAACGGTCCAACTTACGTGAATCTGGTAAAGGAATTCTGGATTAGGGCTGAAGTTTTTGATGTTGATTCAGCAAAGGCACAAGAAAGGGAAGCTGTGTCAAGAAACCCTTCTTTGAAAGGGAAAACAAGAAAGGAAATGGGTCTTGAACCTTTTCATGGCCTTGAAATCAAGTCTGCTGTGATGGGTATCCCTGTATCTATCACAGAAGGAGTGATTGCTCAGGCATGCAGGATGCCTCTGGAAGGAAGGTTCCAACGGAACGTCAGCAGTAAAGATGCCATGTTGGACAGCTTTACAAGATTGCTGCTGAAGGGAAACCCTGCAACTAGGTTGGTTGAAATGGATATTGAGCACAGGGTGCTTCTGAAGATCATGAATGAATGCTTCTTCCAAAAGGGAGGAGGTGCTGACCAACCAAATTCAGATCATAAACTGGTGCTGTATTTCTTGGCTGGATGTCAGCCAATAAATCTTCCAAGATATATCATGCATCATTTATGCTGGGCTATCAAGGAAGCCTTTAAAGGAAAAAGAAAACAAGTCCCTTGTGGAAGACTTCTCTCTGAAATCTTCTACCAAGGAGGTGTACTGAGGACTCTGGAGACATTTAATCTGGTGTCAGACAGAGTATTGGGTATCACTACTGGAAGGATAATCAATGGCACATCCCTCTTCAACATGAAGGCCATTAAGTCAATCCTCACTAATTCAAAGGATTTGAAGGAGTCTGAAGCCCCTTTCCCATTCATCAGAAATTTTCCTTCTATTCTTAAAGAAAACCACCCTGAAGCATTATCTGCTTATCTAGCAGCTTTTGCTAAGGAGTCTGGAGAGGCTCAGAGGAAATCTGAAGTTGCAGTGGCCAGAAAGCAGAAGGCTGCTAATACTCAAGCAACTACCTTTGGAACTGTAACTGCTCCAAAGAGGAAAAGAGGTAAGGCTGATTCAAATATTGAGGAAAGATTTCAACGAGCCCAGGAGGAAAAAGAAGCTGGTTTTGTTGAAGTTGTTAGACCACTCAAGAGGCTAGCAACAGGGGAGATTGTGATTCCTATGTATGAACCAACTCCTGAACAGCAGAAGAGCAATGAGGATTACTATCAGAGTCTCAAGAATGAGAAGAAGAGGCTGAAAGCTCAGTGCCGAATTGACAGAGACAAGGCTCTGGCAGCTATAGGCATTGACCATGATGAAGATCAACACCTCATCGAGAAGGTTATTGAGGCTCATAATTTGGCCAAGAAGCTGGAAGAAAGTGCTGTGAAGGGAGCTCAGAAGGTTCTGCAAGAAACTTCAAGAACTTCTAAAGCTGATACCTCAGATGTTGTCCCTCAAGTGAATGCTTCAGTAGCTGCTGGTCCTCCACCAGTATTGCGGACAAGTGTTTCTCTCCCAGAGAGATCAGTCACTGGGATTACATCAGAAGCTGCTGCTTCAGAGGCTGCTGCCTCAGACGTTCCCAAAATGTCTAAGGTAACTCAGAATCCAATTCCCCCACCTTCTACTTCTACTTCATCCTCTACAGACTCTGACTTAGACGACGCACCTCTAAGTCAGAAATTTCACATATCCAAACCTGTCCCTAAGGCCAAACGAACCCTTAGAACTAAAACAACCACTACAAAATCCAAACTCTCTCCTAAACCCTACAAAGAAGTTTCAGATGATGTCTATAAAACAATAGGGGAGTTAGGTGAAAGGAGGATAGGTATCTGTAACAAGCTACCTGCCAACCATCCCTTCCAACCACCTATTATCAAACCACTAAATATGCTTGCTCCTGATGCTTCTATTCCACTCTCCTCAACCTCCAACCAAGGTAGTCCACAAGTGGTTGATTTAACAGCTACTGCTGAAGAGCAAGTAGTCACTGAAAATCCAACTGCTTTTGAACAACCTATCTCAGAGCCACCAACAAACAACCAACAACAACCAACCTCTTCACCACAAAACAAACCCACTGAACAGGATGATCTATCCAACCTTGAAAGCCATTATTCAGGAGAACTTCCTGAATATCAACAACAAAATACCACTGTAAACTAACCACCAGTACAAACCATTCCAGAATCTGTTATGGAGACTGTGGCTACAGAGTCTGTCCCAGTGACAGAATCTGAACCCACTGTGTCTGTTTCACCTTATAAACCAACACAAAACCATACCTCTGATTCTGACCAATCCACATCCTCTTCACCAATCCAAATGTCTGACCAACCTCCCATAAACATTCTGGATTCTGAATACCTGGACGAGCGTCTGGTGGCACTTAATGATGAAATGCAGAATTTGGTGCTTCTAAGGAACACTCCATTTCTACCTTTCGTTTATCAAGACAGCTGGTCTAATCTCACGAACAGAGCATTGAATTTCTTTGATGGTGTTGCTCAAAAGTGTTGTCATATTCAAGCTCGCGCCATGAGACGTCGTTTGCAAGAATCACACTCTTCTCCTCAAATCCAAAGCAAGCCTTTGTATCTGGCTAATGCTCCGTTCTACGCTGAGTCTGAGTATGTAACAAGAGACTCTAAGGTCTTCAAGATGCTGAAGCAAAAGGTGCTGAAGCAGTAAGAAGAAGCTAAGGCTAGGGAAGACCATCTTCTTCAGAGGCAATTGGCTCTAGAAGAAACTGTTAGGAAGCAGTCTGAAGACATTAAGCGTCTGATGGCTCTTGTCCAACAGCAACAGCAACAGCAACAGCCCCAACCCAACCCTTAGTTGCACACCTTGTTTTTTTTTCTTGTTATATGCTTTAAATGCTTGCTCTAAATTCTCTGTACTTTTCTGACTATCTCTTATATACAAGTTTTTATCTCTTCACTTTTGTTCATTGCGTGTTTTACTGTTTTTGTTCTTTTTAATTGATGACAAAAGGGGGAGTAATAGAAAGTATTTAACAGAATCTGAGCCCAAGAATGAAATAAAACTTAACAAATTTTATTTGAGAACCCAATTTTATCTCATCTGCATTTTATGAAAGTATTATTTTAACTTAAAAATGAACTTAATTAACCTGGATAGAACTTAGGGGGAGCTTACAAACCTCACCTTAAAGAATATCAGACTCAGGGGGAGTCTGAGCTTACAAAACTCAGAACCTTTAAGAGTCAACTTGTTAATTAAGTTAACAACAATTGATCTTTTTAAATACTTATGTTTGTCATCATCAAAAAGGGGGAGATTGTTGGAACAAAGGGTGTTTCACAAGTATACCACTTGAGTTTTGATGATAACAAGGTATTAAAAATTATCAATTGGATATGCTAAATATTTATTCAAGTGTACAGGACCATTATCAAAGTCTTATTTACAAGAGGTTCTAATTGAATAAATTAAAGAGCAAAGGAAATTTAGACTGAAGCTTGAAGAACATCTGAATGAAAGCGCTCCAGGAAAATCAGAGTCAGAATGCGTCTGAAGAAAGAGCTTCTGAAGATGACGTCATCAGAAGCAAGTTCTTCAGAGGCAGACTCATCAGAAGCAAATGGTCTCCAGAGGCAGATTCATCAGAAGCAAAGATTCTTCAGACACTGAAAAGCGTTGACAAAGCATAACGTACGAAAAGTACAACCACTATGCCTACGCCTGTTCCTGCAACCACCAACTCTGCACAGTGTCTTCTATACACGACAAGAATAACAGTAACTAAAGCAGAAACTTTTCCATATTTGCTGGAATGGATTTGAATTTGATTTCATTGTACAAGCCTCAAATCAAGCAAAGGATCAAAGGTGTCAAATCAGCTTCGGTAAAGAAAAAGTGATGAGCTGGCAGTTTCCAACGTCTCTCAAATTCTCTATAAATAGAGATGAAGACTTGAACAATATACAACAGAATATACACGCGAATTAAGTTCTTCTCTCATATTCCAAGTCGCAAACACTGCTCATCAGAAACTTAGATAATTCTTACAAAAGCTTACATTTTAGAATTTCTAAGTGTCTAAGAAAAACAGAGTCTGTTCTGTTTCGTTTTGTCTTGTGAATACCTCTGATTGTATATCAAGTATTCAAAACTCTTTTCAATTCTCTGTAATTGTTTTGAAGTCTCTTGCTTGTGTGCTTGAGCATTTGAAGTCTCTTTCTTGTGTGATTGAGCAAAGGAAGTCTCTTACTTGTGTGTTTGAGCAACTTGTAATTTGATATTACATTTTAGTGAAACTCTCCTTGGAAGTGCAAGGGGGACAGGACTACTTCCGGTTTGTGGAAGGAACCTGTATAAAATTGCTTGTGTCTTCTTTCTTTCTTGCATCTGTTCTACTTTCCGCTGCTAAGACTCTGAACTCTGATCAGAGTCTGAACTCTATCAGACTCTGTATTCTGAGAACATTGTTATTTTTCGTAAGAAAGAAACGTTTTTGAAAACACAATTCAACCCCCCCCCCCCCCCCCCCCCCCCCCTTCTTGTGTTTTTTCCCACCTTCAATTTCTACATCAAATAACACGTATATTTTTACACCAAATAACATATATATTTCTACACCAAATAACAAATATATTTTTACACCAAATAACATATATATTATAATATTATATGCTACTAAAACACCAACACATAACACAAAAATAACACACATCACCATAAATCAAATAAATTATTCAAAAAGAATCTAAATTCAATCAAATAATTAAATAAATAAAATAGGGCGTTACAACTCTACCCCCCTTAAGAGAATTTCGTCCTCGAAATTCAAAGCACAAGAGAAAATGAATTTTATTATTACTTAAATATCTTAAACTATATATAACAAATAGAAACTTCAAATAATTAACAAAAACCAGATTAAAGTTAGTTAGTTAAGCATGATCACATAATAAAATATAACTGTTAATTAGAAATATACATCGACAGTATTCAACTGTCACACGACACAAACGACTCAACTACTTGACCGAATAGACCGACCTGCTCAGATACCAATTGTAACACCCCGTTTTCCCAACTTGAAATTTTTTACATAAACATCAGAGTAAACAACTTAAACAGGATGTCACACTACTTTAAAAGATAAATATAGTAGAATTACTATTTATTCAAAACTTCTCATGTCAACAATTCAATTTTTGTTGCAGCGGAAAACATTAATTAAACAACGTAATGGCACAACGACCTCAACATAAACAACTTATTAAAATTCCATTCTAGGTGGTTCATCAACATAAATCATAAAAATACGTAACACATGGAAAACAAAACAAAGATCCCCATCCTGTTACGTATCAGAGCACCTAAGACACATGTGAGAGAGTCCACTCACGACCGCGACTATTCTTGGTTACCTGCAAGTTACTCACGTAAAGAGGCAACATTTCCAAGCAGAAGGGGTGAGATTTCACATTCAATAATAATAAGCATATAATTCTTCAACAGAATTTAACAAGATAAATAACAACTAATTTAACAATGCTAAGCAACAATTATAAAACATAGATGCTTCGCATAATTACTCATTAATCAACTCATTAAATATAAAAGCAACTTGACAACACGACAACAACATCGACAACTTATGCAACGACAACTTCATCAACTTGACAACTTAATATCAACGACATATGCAACAACAACTTCATCAACATGACAACTTATATGCATGTGGTACCAATCAGGGCATAAGACCTTAACGTGTTATAGTAATAACTCTCAAGGCATAAGCCTTCATCTTGTTAGAGTAATAACTCTCAAGGTATAAGCCTTCATCGTGGTGGAGAAAGCTCCCATCGTGTTAGAGTAGTAACTCTCAGGACGTAAGTCCTCATCGTGGTGGAGAAAGATCCCAGGGCCATCAGTCCTCATCTTTTAGAGCAAAGCTCTCAAGGCCATCAGCCCTCATCTTTAATGACTATGCATGAACTCATCAACCAACGCAACTCAACAACTTAGACAACATCTTATAACTTGACATCTTAGACAACATCTTACAACTTGACATCTTAGACAACATCTTACAACTTGACATCTTAGACAACATCTTCATAAAATTCATATAAAATCAATCATAAACAACATCCTATAACATCATATTTATCAATATATATATTCATATGATAGTTCATTAATCAAAGATATTCACATCAAACCAAGTTAGATTCTTTAAAACATAGGTTAAATACTCACAAACACCTTAATTGAGCTCATAGTACATGGGCTTTAAAGTTAGAGACAATCCATAAGTTTTGGGTTAATTTTCATAAAATTCCACTAAGACCTCCTTGGAGTATTTTCATCATATCTCAAAAACTAAGAATCATTTTCAAGTCAAACCAAAGTCACTGAAAATCTAAGTCAATTATGTACAACTTTCATGTTTACCCCAAAAGTCAGTTCAAAACAGAAACGGGTGAAAAGGACGTAAGAACGCGAAACAGAGGATGGTTTTCCCAAAACACACTTGGAGTGTTTTTGTCATAAGTAAAGATTCACAACACATTTTCGAGTCACTCCAAAGCCATTATAAAGATAACTCAATTATCTACAACTTTCATGTTTACCCCAAAAGCCAGTTCAAAACAGAAACGTGTGGACAGGACGCAAGAACGCGAAATAGAGGATGCTGTAACTGTGCAGCTCGCGAGGCGAGTAACGTAATTGATGTGGCGAGTTGCGACAGACAACCCTACAGGAATGGACCAGTTTTCACCCCAAACACCCCAATTTCATCAACCCTAAACCCAAATTTGATAGGAAACATTACCTATGATTATACTAAGACCTGAACATTAATTTAACTGAACAATTCATGGCAATTCATATACTTTCTACAATTTTTATAGAATTAAACCTAATTCCCAAAACTCTTAAAAACCTACAACAAACCGAGCAATCTCTACAGAATTATACACTTAAGACTATAGAAGGTTAGTCCCACCCTTACCTTAGAGTAATTGATAGCAAGGTTCTATAGACTTCTCCTTCTCTGACTCTTCTCTTCTCTTATCTTCGTTTCTCCTCTTTCTCTAGGTTTCTCTTCTTTCTCCTCTTTCTCTAGGTTTCTCCTCTTTCTCCAAAACAGTTTTGCACGTAATCCTTATTTTCTAATTATAACTCTCCCTTTTTATATAAATCCTTAACCTTTTTATTTTCTCTTAATTCCAATTCTGCCCCAAAGCCTCATTATTCTAAATAATTATATTTCTCTACTAAATATATTCTCCCACTAAATATTCTAATAAATAATAAAATAAAGCAACTCAATAAAATATCAACATATCACATAATTAAATAAATCATATAATTCGACTCTATCTCAAGAAAAATAATTAAATAAACAAATATATTTCTATAACAAATAACATATATATTTCTACACCAAATAACATAATATTTCTAGACCAAATAACACGTATATTTTTACACCAAATAACATATATATTTCTACACCAAATAACAAATATATTTTTACACCAAATAACATATATATTATAATATAATATGCTACTAAAACACCAACACATAACACACATCACCATAAATCAAATAAATTATCCAAAAAGAATCAAAATTCAATCAAATAATTAAATAAATAAAATAGGGTGTTACAACTCTACCCCCTTAAGAGAACTTCGTCCTCGAAATTCAAAGCACAAGAGAAAATGAATTTAATTATTACTTAAATATCTTAAACTATATATAACAAATAGAAACTTCAAATAATGCACAAAAACCACATTAAAGTTAGTTAGTTAAACATGGTCACATAATAAAACATAACTGTTAATTAGAAAAATACAACGACAGTATTCAACTGTCACACGACACAAACGACTCAACTACTTGGCCGGACAGACCGACCTGCTCTGATACCAATTGTAACACCCCGTTTTCCCAACTTAAAAAATTTTACATAAATATCAGAGTAAACAACTTAAACAAGATGTCACACTACTTTAAAAGATAAATAGAGTATAATTACTATTTATTCAAAACTTCTCATGTCAACAATTCAATTTTCACTGCAGCGGAAAACATTAATTAAACAACGTAATGTTACAACGGCCTCAACATAAACAACTTATTAAAATTCCATTCTAGGTGATCAACATAAATCATAAAAATTTGTAACACATGGAAAACAAAAAAAAAGATCCCCATCCCGTTACGTATCAGAGCACCTAAGACACATGTGAGAGAGTCCACTCACGACCGCGACTATTCTTGGTTACCTGCAAGTTACCCACGTAAAGAGGCAACATTTCCAAGCAGAAGTGGTGAGATTTCACATTCAATAATAATAAGCATATAATTCTTCAATAGAATTTAACAACATAAATAACAATAACAATTATACAACATAGATGCTTCACATAATTACTCATTAATCAACTCATTAAATATAATGGCAACTTGACAACACGACAACAACATCGACAACTTATGCAACGACAACTTCATCAACTTGACAAATTAATATCAACGTTATATGCAACAACAACTTCATCAACTTGTCAACTTATATGCATGTGGTACGAATCAGGGCATAAGCCCTCAACCTGTTAGAGTAATAACTCTGAAGGCATAAGCCTTCATCATGTTAGAGTAATAACTCTCAAGGCATTAACCTTCATCGTGGTGAAGTAAGCTCCCAGGGCCATCAACCCTCATCTTATTTAGAGTAATAACTCTAAAGGCATAAGCCTTCATCGTGGTGAAGTAAGCTCCCATCGTGTTAGAGTAATAACTCTCAGGACGTAAGTCCTCATCGTGGTGGAGAAAGCTCCTAGGGCCGTCAGCCCTCTTCTTTTAGAGCAAAGCTATCAGGGCCATCAGCCCTCATCTTTAATGACTATGCATGGACTCATCAACCAATGCAACTCAACAACTTAGACAACGTCTTATAACTTGACATCTTAGACAACATCTTACAACTTGACATCTTAGACAACATCTTACAACTTGACATCTTAGACACCATCTTCATAAAATTCATATAAAATCAATCATAAACAACATCCTATAACATCATATTTATCAGTATATATATTCATATAATAGTTCATTAATCAAAGATATTCACATCAAACCAAGTTAGATTTATTAAAACATAGGTTAAATACTCACAAACACCTTAATTGAGCTCATAGTACATGGGCTTTAAAGTTAGAGACAATCCATAAGTTTTGGGTTAATTTTCATAAAATTCCACTAAGACCTCCTTGGACTATTTTCATCATATCTCAAAAAATAAGAATCATTTTCAAGTCAAACGAAAGTCACTGGAAAGCTAACTCAATTATCTACAACTTTCATGTTTACCCCAAAAGCCTGTTCAAAACAGAAACGGGTGAAAAGGACGCAAGAACGCGAAACAAAGGATGGTTTTCCCATAACACACTTGGAGTGTTTTTATCATAACTCAAGATTCACAACATTTTCGAGTCACTCCAAAGCCATTAGAAAGATAACTCAATTATCTACAACTTTCATGTTTACCCCAAAAGCCAGTTCAAAATAGAAACGGGTGAATAGGACGCAAGAACGCGAAACAGAGAATGTTGTAACTGTGCAGCTCGCGAGGCGAGTAACGTACTTGATGTGGCGAGTTGCGACAAACAACCCTACGGGAATGGACCAGTTTTCACCCCAAAAACCCCAATTTCATCAACCCTAAACCCAAATTTGATAGGAAACATTACCTATGATCATTCTAAGACCTGAACATCAATTTAACAGAAAATTCATGGCAATTCATATTGTAACACCCCGTTCTCCCACAACGTAATATTAATATAATTTAATCAGAGTAAATAAGCAACGGAGTATTACATTGCTTTTCAAAAATTGTTAAATAGAAAATAAAACTATTTAAATTCAACAACATTCAATCTTATAATCTGCAGCGGAAATTTTCTTTTAAAATTGTCATCAACTTCCAACAAATTCTTGGCACAAAGGCCTCAACAGTACAATATTATCCAGCATAAGTAAATCTCAACATCATTATTTCAAAATTTGATACATAAAGGAATGAAAAGAACAAGACAACGTTTCCCCCATCCCGTTACGTATTAGAGCCCTAAGACACTTTGAGCCAGATATCCAACTAATCTTCAATACCTGCAAGTTACCCATACGAAGAGCAACATTTTCAAGCAGAAGGGGTGAGATTCACAAACAACAATAATATATATATATATATATATATATATATAATTCATCAATTTGAATCAATACCACAACAACTCAACAAATAGTATCATCATCACATATTTATATCACATGGCATCAACAATTGCAACAACAATCTACATCAATTCATATTTAAAATACAACTACATCATCGACTACAACTCCATCAACCCAACCAACAACCACTACAACTCCGACGACTCACCAACAACGACTCCGACAATGCACCGACGACAACAACTAATGCAATATGCATGTGGTACCATTTTAACGCGTTTGAATGACAAGGCATTCCAGGGCATGAGCCCTCAATAGTTTGGATGGTTAAAGCATCCCAGGGCATAAGCCCTCAACAAGTGAATGACTAACATTCCAGGGCATGAGCCCTTAACAATGAATGAGTATGAAAGACTCACGGTGTATATCAACATACAACCCAACAACAACAGCAACGACAACGACAACAACAACAACGACTACAACCGTGCCTAATTTATTTATGACACACTCCCCAACTTTGTCTAAAGTGACACGACAATTATTCCACATTCAACATAACATTTATATATGTAAATACATTCATTCATATGATTCTACATTCAATCACAACATTTATCTTCATAAACAAGGTTAAATAAACCAGTAAAACATTTTAGAAGGCTTAGATTAAAGTTCTAATGCACGAAGCAAAATTCAGAAAATGGTCGCACAGGACCCAGTTCGCTTGAGCTAACTCAAATGCCGAAGGTTGGGAAAAGTACGCTTAGCGTTCGCTTGGCTCACGCTTGAGCGAACGGTCACATTGAAATTATGGGCAGCAACATGGACGCTCGCTTAAGCGACGGGCAGTTCGCTTAAGCGAAGCTTCATCTGGCAGTTCAAAAACTCACGAACTCTCAAACCCTATTCATCCAAAAATCCCAATTTTGATCCCCCAATCACCCAAAATAAATTTCTACAATGTTTACAGGTTCTATATGCAACATAATACTCAAAACAACACAGAAACATGCAATCAACAACAAAATCATCAAATTTTTTGCAAAATATCATAACTTCTAACCCTAACTCAAAAACACAACCTTTTAATCCAATTTTCAGAAATTAAACATATATTATTAGTTGAAGGTTAGCCTCACCCTTACCTGAATTACAAATGAATCAAATTCTACAAAAATTGGCTCTCCACCCTTGTTCTTGGCTTCTCTCCCTTTTCTCCCAAAAACTCTTCTTTTCTCCACTTTTCTTACTTATACGTGAAACAAAGCTCTGACCTACCTTTTTCCCAACTCTCCCTATTTCCTTAACTCCCTTCATTTCACTTAACTCCCTTTAATTCTTATTAAATAAAATGTAACCCCCAAAAACCCCATAAATTCTATTTTCTTACTTATTCAATTAAATGATAAAAATAATTATATAATAAAATAGCAACCACCAAATAATCACATAAATCATATAAAATACATAAAACATATTAAAAATCAACCAAAAATAATCAAATAAAAACTAGGGCGTTACACATATACTTTCTACAATTTTTATAGAATTAAACCTAATTCCCAAAACTCTTAAAAACCTACAACAAACCGATCAATCTCTACAGAATTATACACTTAAGACTATAGAAGGTTAGTCCCACCCTTACCTTAGATTAATTGATAGCAAGGTTCTACAGACTTCTTCTTCTCTGACTCTTCTCTTCTCTTCGTTTCTCCTCTTTCTCTAGGTTTCTCATCTTTCTCCTCTTTCTCCAAAAAAGTTTTGCACGTAATCCTTATTTTCTAATTATAACTCTCCCTTTTTATATAAATCCTTAACCTTTTTATTTTCTCTTAATTCCAATTCTGCCCCAAAGCCTCATTATTCTAAATAATTATTTTTCTCTACTAAATATATTCTCCCACTAAATATTCTAAAAAATAAAAAATAAAGCAACTCAATAAAATATCAACATATCACATAACTAAATAAATCATATAATTCGACTCTATCTCAAGAAAAATAATTAAATAAACAAATATATTTCTATAACAAATAACATAATATTTCAACACCAAATAACATATATATTTCTACACCAAATAACATAATATTTCTACACTAAATAACACATATATTTTTACACCAAATAACATATATATTTCTACACCAAATAACATAATATTTCTACACCAAATAACACATATATTTTTACACCAAATAACATATATATTTCTACACCAAATAACAAATATATTTTTACACCAAATAACATATATATTATAATATAATATGCTACTAAAACACCAACACACAACACAAAAATAACACACATCACCATAAATCAAATAAATTATTCAAAAAGACTCTAAACTCAATCAAATAATTAAATAAATAAAATAGGGCGTTACAACTCTACCTCCTTAAGAGAATTTCGTCCTCGAAATTCAAAGCACAAGAGAAAATGAATTTAATTATTACTGAAATATCTTAAACTATATATAACAAATAGAAACTTCAAATAATGCACAAAAACCACATTAAAGTTAGTTAGTTAAACATGCTCACATAATAAAACATAACTGTTAATTAGAAAAATACAACGACAGTATTCAACTGTCACACGTCACAAACGACTCAACTACTTGGCCGGACGGACCGACCTGCTCTGATACCAATTGTAACACCCCGTTTTCCCAACTTGAAATTTTTTACATAAATATCAGAGTAAACAACTTAAACAGGATGTCACACTACTTTAAAAGATAAATAGAGTAGAATTACTATTTATTCAAAACTTCTCTTGTCAACAATTCAATTTTCATTGCAGCGGAAAACATTAATTAAACAACGTAATGGCACAACGGCCTCAACATAAACAACTTATTAAAATTCCATTCTAGGTGGTTCATCAACATAAATCATAAAAATACGTAACACATGGAAAACAAAACAAAGATCCCCATCCCGTTACGTATCAGAGCACCTAAGACACATGTGAGAGAGTCCACTCACGACCGCAACTATTCTTGGTTACCTGCAAGTTACCCACGTAAAGAGGCAACATTTCCATGCAGAAGGAGTGACATTTCATATTCAATAATAATAAGCATATAATGCTTCAACAGAATTTAACAACATAAATAACAACAACAATTATACAACATAGATGCTTCGCATAATTACTCATTAATCAACTCATTAAATATAATGGCAACTTGACAACACGACAACAACATCGACAACTTATGCAACGACAACTTCATCAACTTGACAACTTAATATAAACGACATATGCAACAACAACTTCATCAACTTGACAACTTATATGCATGTGGTACCAATCAGGGCATAAACCCTCAACCTGTTAGAGTAATAACTCTCAAGGCATAAGCCTTCATCATGTTAGAGTAATAACTCTCAAGGCATAAGCCTTCATCGTGGTGGAGTAAGCTCCCATCGTGTTAGAGTAATAACTCTTATGACGTAAGTCCTCATCGTGGTGGAGAAAGCTCCCAGGGCCATCAGCCCTCATCTTTTAGAGCAAAGCTCTCAGGGCCATCAGCCATCATCTTTAATGACTATGCATGAACTCATCAACCAATGCAACTCAACAACTTAGACAACATCTTATAACTTGACATCTTAGACAACATCTTACAACTTGACATCTTAGACAACATCTTCATAAAATTCATATAAAATCAATCATAAACAACATCCTATAGCATCATATTTATCAATATATATATTTATATAATAGTTCATTAGTGAAAGATATTCACATCAAACCAAGTTTGATTCATTAAAACATAGGTTAAATACTCACAAACACCTTAATTGAGCTCATAGTACATGGGCTTTAAAGTTAGAGACAATCCATAAGTTTTGGGTTAATTTTCATAAAATTCCACTATGACCTCCTTCGAGTATTTTCATCATATCTCAAAAAATAAGGATCATTTTCAAGTCAAACGAAAGTCACTGGAAAGCTAACTCAATTATCTACAACTTTCATGTTTACCCCAAAAGCCAGTTCAAAACAGAAACGGGTGAAAAGGATGCAAGAATCCGAAATAGAGGATGGTTTTCCCAAAACACACTTGGAGTGTTTTTATCATAACTAAAGATTCACAAAACATTTTCGAGTCACTCCAAAGCCATTAGAAGGATAACTCAATTATCTACAACTTTCATGTTTACCCCAAAAGCCAGTTCAAAACAGAAACGGGTGAACAGGACGCAATAAAAACTGCGTATATCAGACCTATCTTGGAGAAAACTGCATTTGAACTTTTTAAAGGAAGAAGACCTAATATATCTTACTTTCATCAATTTGGATGTACCTGCTACATTCTAAATAACAAGCTCTACCTAATGCATACTGTAAAGTGATGAACACTCCAATGCATCCAACCTGCACCTTAAGCAAAGAAGATACTGGATCAAAGGTAGATCAGAAGCTGTATAGTGGTATGATTGGTTCTTTGTTATACCTCATTGCTTCTAGGCCAGATATTTTATTGAGTGTATGCTTGTGTGCAAGATTTCAGTCAGATCCTAGAGAATCTCATTTAACAGTAGTTAAGAGAATCTTCAGGTGTCTGTGATGTTGGTTGGATTGAAAGAAAATCAACCAATGGTAACTGTTAGTTCCTGGTAGAGAATCTAATATCCTCAGCTAGCAAAAGACAAGCAACTATTGATATGTCTACAACATAAGCATAATACATCTTAGCTGCAAGTTGTTGTACACAAATACTTTGGATGAAACATCAGTTGGAAGATTATCAGACTAATGCTAACAGTATTCCCATTTTCTGTGATAATACTGATGTTATTTGTTTGTCAAAGAATCCAATTCTACATTCAAGAGCCAAGCATATTGAAATCAAACACCATTTTATTAGAGATTATGTTCAAAAAGGAACTTTGGATATACAATTCATTGATACTGAACATCAGTGGGCTGATATATTCACTAAACCTTTAACTGTGGAATGATTTGATTTTATAAAGAAAAATTTGAACATGCACTTTGTGTTTGATTAATTTTTTTTTGCTCCTGAACAAGAAGTTTGGTCCTGAAATCAGCTCAGAGGCGATGGTCCATCAGGAGCTCTTAACTAAGATTTTGAGGAAAATGTGCTTCTGAAGATGACATCAGCATCTTAACTTCAGAAGCTGGATTTTCTACTCCTGAATAGCAAAGCTATTGGAAACGTTGGAGTTACTTTTTGACAGCTCATCTGAAGTTATCTAACGTGGCTTAATTGTATTGATGTATAACATAAGTGGGCAATGATGATTTTAAGCTTTGAATGTACTATCTCGCGCCCCCAATTGTTATTAATGTTGTGTTTGTTTGTCCCCTCTGAATTGCAATCATTTGTTTTAATTCAAATCACTTAGACAAAACACACACTACTCACTTCACAACCTACACTTTCTATTTTCACACTGATTCTCTGCGAAGTAAAAGTTCATCTTCAATCAATGGCATCTTCAAGCTGAGTTCCAGAATCAACCATGCAAGAAACAATTCAAGGAACTTCCACTCAAGAAGCTCCTGCTTATGAAATTAAAGGAAGAACCATGTCTTTAGAAGAATGGGAACTAACAGTTCAAGTTGAGAATCCTGTGGATTTCACATCTCTGTCGTATCATGGTTGCAACATCAAAGAATACTATGAGGCTCATGACCTCATTAGTTATTTCGATATGCTGAACGGTTCAACTTATATGAATCTTATAAGGCACTTTTGGGTAAGAGCTCATGTGTATGATCGTAAGGCTGCTCAACTGGAAATGGATGAGAAGGTATTTATTGACCCTACCTTGGCTGGTAAAACTAGAGAAGAAATGGGTTTGGAACCCTTTACATGTACTGAGGTTAGGTCAATCATCATGGGTATTCCTGTCTTCATCTCTAAGGAAGTGATTGCTTATGTAATCAGGAGAGCATCTAAAGGTAGTTTCAAAGATGGCCTGGACAACAACAAGAAAAGTCCCTGGAATGAAGTAGTTAACTAGTCAATGTTCAACAACAAGAAGAAAGGTGCTTACAGTGACTTGACAATGGAGAAGAAAATGCTTTTGATCAACCTTCTTTGGAGCAAAGGGTGTTTCTTCACTACTTCATCACCAAGGAAAAAGCAAACGTGCCCTTGTATATCTTTAAGAATATGATTAAAACTCTAAGAGAGAGTCAAACAATCAAGAGAACCTGGATTCCCTATGGAAGACTCATCTCAGAAATCTTTCATCAAGGAGAGATTTTGAAGGCATTGAGTGATGCAAAGGTCTTCACTAATAAACAACTTGGCACAGTTACTAGGAAGATAATCAATGGAAGCACTATGAGGAATATGAATCTAATTAAGAAGGAAGTATACAAGAAGCTGGACACAGATATGAAGGAATCTAAAGCTATACCCAATCTTATGGAATACTTTCCTCCAATATGAAACAAGATCCAATAGATGTGCACTTATACTTCATTCATGATCACTTGAAAGAGACGGGAAACACTATCCAATTGGAGGATATACCAGAAGAAATATTTAGTGGTGCTCTGCTAGTAGCCAAGGGCAGAAAGTCAAAGAAGAGAGCACTCACAGAAGCTGAGTATCAGGATGATGCTTCTGAACAACCTTACAATAAAGCTAAGAAAGCTAAGAAGGAGAAGGCTTCTATTCATGTTGATCCGGCTATACCTACCATTCAAGAAGAGGTTAAGGATTTAGGTCCTGCTGAAGTTCTAGGCAAAAGAACCAGAAGTTGCAAGTAAGCTAAACCTTCACCACCTCAACCTGCTCAACCTGCTCAACCCTCCATTCCTAGAAGAAAAAGGAAATATGTTGTCATGAAGTTGAAAACCTCTCCGGAAGAAGAGGAAATTGAAGAAGCAACAGAGATTGTATCAAGGGAAGTCAGAAGAAGGAAAGAAGCTGATGTTGCTGCTTTGGAGAAAGCACTTCAGCTGGCAAAGGAAATTGAGATACCTGTTGGAATTCTAGCAAAGGAATCTACAATTGAAGCTGCTCAACTAGGATTAGAGCTTACAAAGAACTTGCAACATATGTAACACCCTATTTCTAATAAACGATAAATGCGAGAATACATCAGAGCATATGCAAGAAATAGATGTTACGTCACCAACAAATCCAAATCAAACATGGATAATTTATCAATTACATAAGCATAGCAGCGGAATATATGTAAACCATATAAACAACATCTCCAAAATCTCATGATAATAATTACATGATCTCAAACTCAATAACAATGTCTCAACTCCACAAAAAAACATAGTCATAAAATAAATATAACATGCAAGGACAACCCTAGATCAGAGCCCTAATCTAGACACTTGCACAAGAACGAGGAACTCCCGCTCCTCGGCAACGTCAAAGCAAGCAACTAAGCATCCTGCACTCCATCTACCCGTCCATGCGGAAAGGCAGGTGGTAAACCACTGAGGGTTAGCATTACATCATCATAATCCATAAACAGATAACAAGAACATTGAAATAATGATCATATATTCAAGAATGATAAACAACATTGCCAAACTTATACTCATAGCATCTCCACATTTATCTTACTCAATATCATTCATAGACATCATTTCAAGTTCACATAATTCGAGTGTATCACACACATATCACAATTCGACCAAGTCAAATATTCAATCTCCAAACACAATCATCATGCACAATTCAAATGCAATTCGACTCACAAACAAATCATGCAATGTCTCTAGACTCATCTAGATGCATGTGGTACCAAGTCTCCTCAAGGTCGTCACCTCCGATGCAACAAACACATCGAGTGTAAGGTTCACTCCTGCCTTACACTTTGGACATCCGTCCGTCTCCTCAACAATGAATGCATGAACATATGACTTGACTCAATACATATGCTCATACACAATTCTCCAAACCATGCATATACAACTATGCAATCATCACCAAACCATGCATACAATTATGCAATTATCACCAAATACCATTTAATCAAGTATGCACATATCAACAATTGCACATACATTCAACATACATATATTCATCACCATTGAACATGTATACAATCAACATTATCACCTTCTTCACATAGTTCACCATGAACAAGCAACACTTCATATATTTCAAGTAAAGAAGATAACATGCGAGGTTATGATATTTCACATTATCATTATCCAACTTCATTCACAATTATACAATTAATCATAGGAATCCATATCCACGAAGGTTCACCATCAATTAAACTTCAAGGTATAAATACACAAGTTCGTCTCATTTTTCACAACTTTGAAAATAATTGAAGTTAGGAACCAAAACCAAATAACAAGCTCAATTGCCTATGCTATGTATCCTCACAAGTCACATATGTGTACAGTAGAGGTCTCATAAGCATTTCATCGGCCACATGTGAAGAATACACAAAATTCACGAAGTTCGTCTCACTTTTGCCACTTTTCTAAAGTTATAAGTTTTCAAAGCAATTCAAGTAATTAATCCATGGAATCAATTGAAATCAACATTAAAAATCATATAAACATTATTCAAGTATAATCCCACTTGGTTTCCTTGAAAAAGATCGAGTCCGGAAAGTCCGCGTTCTTGACCATTTTCAAGTTTCAAGTTCAATCTTTCCAAAATCATTCCAATTCGATTCCAATGTTGTTCCAGTAGGATTATAGATGCAAACAGTGTTTATAGAGGTTAAAAGAAGTGTTAAGAAATGCTCGGAAAGCCCCAAAGGTTCACGGAACAAAGTTCAAGAGGTGCTGAAACAGCTCAATTTCGCTTGAAGCGAAATCATCTCGCTTGAAGCGAAATTGCTCCAGAGAGCACAGATGAATCTCGCTTGGAGCTCGCTTGGAGCTCGCTTCAAGCGAAGCTTCATCTGGGCAGACCAGAATCTCTCGGTTTTGACCCCTTTTTCACCCCAAAACTTAATTTTCAAATCCCCAATTCACCAAAACAAGTTCCAGAAAGTGTTTATGGGTCAATATAGTTATAATGCATCAAAACAAACATGAATCATGCATTAGAAAACAACAATTCAACATCTTTCACCAAAATTATGAAATTTTCCCAAAACACCAACACAACCACAAATTTCATCTCAAATCCAAAAACAATGATTCCAGTTACACTAATTCGATTCCAATAGTTTAACAATCATCAATAACAACTAATGAACATCATTTCATGCTCAATCCAACATCACAACTTCATTTTTCATCAAATTTGCTCAAGAACACAAAACACCAACACTTATGCATTTCAACATGTTAATTCACATATAGCCACACATTTATCATGCAAATCATGTTCTCAAACATAATAGCAACAAACATGCACGAAATTACAGAAATCAAAATCAATTTCATCAAGTTCATGAAATGGGAAAAATGAAAAGTTATGTGATTATGAGTGAAGCCTAACCCCCTTACCTCTAGCACCAAGAATCACTAACCAAAGCTTCACTTTAGCTCCCAAAGGATGAATTTCCCCCTCTAGCTAGCTTCCAACCCTCAACTCTTGCTCTCTTCTCTCAAGCCTCCAAGTCCTCTAACTTTGTGTTGTGAGAAATGAACAAAGTTTCTAACCTAGTTACTAACACTAAGTTTATAACTCTTTCTCCTTTAATGGGCCTAACACACAAATGAATAAATGAATGGGCTCACACTAGTCTACTAAATACACACCAACGATAACTAATTAATTAACGCGCTCCGACAACTCAATTAATAAAACGGTCCTATCTTAGAAAAACGATAACACGCTATCCTCCCAAATTTACTAATTACCCCTTAAATGCACAACCATATGAAAATGCACACAATTAAAATAACACACGAAATAAAATAATTAAAATAAAGCAAACGCGAAAAACGGGCTGTTACAACTCTCCCCCCCTAAAAGAATTTTCGTCCTCGAAAATTACCTGAAGGAAACAACTCCGGGTAAGAATCCTTCATCCTACTCTCTGATTCCCAAGTAGCGCTCTCGCCAGTTGGTCCAAACCAAATCACCTTGACCAAAGCAATCTCTTTGCCACGCAACCTCTTCACTTCTCTATCCTCAATCCTAACCGGCCACGTCTCAACGGTCAAATTGTCTCTTACTTCCAACTCGTCCAATTGAACCACATGAGACTCATCATACACATACTTCCGCAACTGAGACACATGAAACACATCGTGAAGATTCGACAAAGACGGTGGTAACGCAATCCGATACGCTACAACCCCAACTCTTTCTACAATCTCAAACGGTCCAACAAAACGAGGAGTCAACTTTCTACACTTCAAAGCTCTACCAACACCAGTTACAGGATTCACCCTCAAAAACACATGTTCACCAACCTGAAACTCAATATCCTTCCTCCTCTTATCATGATAGCTCTTCTGCCTACTCTGAGACGCTTTCATCTTCTCCTGAATCATCTTAACTTTTTCCGTAGTCTCTTGCACCACTTCCGGTCCTAATAAAGCTCTTTCACCTGACTCGTACCAACACAACGGCGTTCTACATCTCCTCCCATACAAAGCTTCAAACGGTGCCATCCCGATACTAGAATGAAAACTATTGTTGTAAGTAAACTCAATCAACGGTAAACATTCTACCCAACTGACACCTTGCTCCAAAACACAAGCTCTCAACAAATCTTCCAAACTCTGAATAGTCCTCTCCGATTGACCATCAGTCTGAGGATGATAAGCAGAACTCATCCTCAACTTAGTTCCCAAAGCAACTTGCAAGCTCTCCCAAAACTTAGAAGTAAACCTCGGATCCCGATCTGACACAATACTAGAAGGAATACCATGCAACCTGACAACCTGCTCAATGTAGATCTCAGCCAACTTTGCAACAGACATACCGGTCTTGATAGGAATAAAATGCGCTGACTTCGTCAACCGATCAACAACCACCCAAATCGAATCAAAACCCTTCACAGTCCTCGGCAAAGCTCCAACAAAGTCCATAGAGATACTATCCCACTTCCATTCTGGCACAAACAATGGCTGCATCAAACCTGACGGCCTCTGGTGTTCAATCTTCGACTTCTGACAAACCAAACAAGCATAAACAAACTCGGCGATCTCCTTCTTCATTCCAGGCCACCAAAACAACTTCTTCAAATCTTGATACATCTTAGTTGCTCCTGGATGAATACTCAAACTACTCCGATGACCTTCGTCCAAAATACGCTTCTTAAGCTCAGGCACATCCGGCACACACACCCGATCACGAAACATCAAGACACCATTCTGATCCAATCTGAAATCCACACTTTTACCTTGGTTAACCAACACCACTCGGTCTACAAGTTCCAAATCCTCTTTCTGACCACTCTTGATTTCCTCCAAGATGTTACTTGACAACTTCAACATACCCAACTTCACACTCCCGGGTGTCAACTCACAACCCAAACTCAAATCTCGGAATTGCTCCACCAACTCTAACTCCTTAACCATCATAGCAGACACATGCAAAGTCTTCCTACTCAAAGCATCTGCAACTACGTTAGCTTTTCCAGGATGATAACTCAGCTGAAAATCAAAATCCTTAAGATATTCCAACCATCTTCTTTGCCTCATGTTCAACTCTTTCTGGTCAAACAAATACTTCAAACTCTTGTGATCACTGAACACCTCAAACTTAGAACCATAAAGATAATGCCTCCAAATCTTCAAAACATACACAACGGCCGCCAATTCCAAATCATGAGTCGGATAATTCTTCTCATGCACCTTCAACTGCCTTGAAGCATAAGCCACAACCTGACGATTCTGCATAAGCACACCACCAAGACCCATCTTCGAAGCATCACAATACACAACGAACGATTCCTTCAGATTCGGCAAAATCAACACAGGCGCTGAAGTTAACCTCTTCTTCAACTCTTGGAAACTCTTCTCACACTTAGCATCCCAAACATAAGCTTGCCCTTTCCGAGTCAACTGCGTCAATGGCAACGCCAACTTAGAGAACCCCTCAATGAACCTCCGATAGTAACCCGCCAAACCAAGAAAACTTCGAACTTCAAAAACAGACTTCAGCGATTCCCACTTAATCACCGCATCAATCTTCGACGGATCTACTGCAATACCACCTCTCGAAATCACATGACCAAGAAAGCTCACTTCACGCAACCAAAACTCACACTTCGACAACTTAGCAAACAACTTCTTCTCCTTCAAAACTTGCAACACAATCCTCAAATGCTCGGCATGCTCTTCCTCTGACTTCGAATACACCAAAATATCATCAATGAACACTACCACAAATTGGTCCAAGTAAGGATGGAAAATCCAATTCATATACTCCATGAAAACACCTGGCGCATTAGTCACACCAAATGGCATCACAGAATACTCATAGTGACCATACCTCGTCCTGAACGCAGTCTTAGACACATCCTCTGCCTTCACTCTTATCTGATGATATCCTGACCTCAAATCAATCTTGCTAAACACCACTGCACCAACCAACTGATCCATCAAATCATCGATTCTTGGAAGCGGATACCGATTCTTGATAGTCACCTTGTTCAACTGCCGATAATCTACACATAGCCTCATGCTCCCATCTTTCTTCTTAACTAGCAATACTGGAGCACCCCACGGCGACACACTCGGCCTAATGAACTGTTTCTCAAGCAATTCTTCCAACTGCTTCTTCAACTCCCCCAACTCTGATGCAGACATCCGATACGGTGCAATCGAAATAGGATTCGTTCCGGGCACCAAATCAATTGCAAACTCAACTTCTCTCTCCGGCGGTAAATCTGAAACATCATCCGAAAACACTTCTGGGAACTCTTGCACTACTGGCAAGTCACTAACACCTTTCTCACCGCTTACCTTCAAAGAAGCAAACATCATGAACACACTAGCTTCACCATCTAGAGACTTCTTCACTTGCTCTGCGGTTAAGAACCTTCCACTCTCCTCAGCTACCGGCTTCGAAAACGTGATACTCTTAGTTAAACAATTGATGTTTACACCAAAAGTCAACATCCAATCCATACCAAAAATCACATCCATATTCTTCAACGGAAGACACACAAGGTCCAACTCAAAATCCACATTTCCAAAGTTAACGGGACACTTAGAACACATAAAGGAAGTAGTCACCGAACCATTGGCTGGGGTATCAATGACCATTCCTCTCAACAATGGAGTCACAACAAGATTCAAACGTTCAACACAACAAGCAGAGATGAAAGAATGAGTAGCACCAGTATCAACAATCGCAATCAAAGGAGTACTATTGATAAAACACATACCTCGGATGAGATTATCCGGCTGCTCCACCTCTTCCGCATTCAAAGCAAAGACCTTTCCCGCCGCCTTCTTCGGCTTAGTACACTTAGTACTCAAGTGACCCTTCTCACCACAATTGTAGCAAGTAATCTCCTTCTTGCACTCAAAAGACTTATGACCCGCTTGCCCACACTTGTAGCAACCATCACCCTTCTTGCAATCACTAGCATAATGACCGAGAGTACCACACTTGAAACACTTGACATCCGCCAAGCTAGGCTTGGAGCTTCCTCCACTTGCCTTCTTCTTTCCCTTGTCCTTAACATACGGTTTCCCAATACCATGGCTCTTTCCTCTCTTGTCATGCTTAGCCTTGTAGTAGTCCGCCTTTGCCTTCCCGGCGTCATCAAACATCCGACACTTGTGCACCAAAGTGTCAAAATCTCTAATCTCATGGAAACAGACGTACTGATAGATCTCCGGCCTCAAGCCATTCTCAAATTTCACACACTTAGAAACCATAGCATCTGCCGCATTGATGTAAGGACAGAACCTCGAGAGCTCCTCATACTTAGCTGCATACTCAGCAACCGACATACTCCCCTGCTTCAAGTTCAAGAATTCAGCTTCCTTCTTGTTCCTTAAATCTTCCGGAAAGTACTTCTTCAAGAACTCATTCTTGAACCTCTCCCAAGTGATAACATCACCACCAGCTTCAATCCTCCTCTTGGTACCCGTCCACCAATACTCGGCCTCCTCAGCAAGCATGTGAGTAGCCAACCTCACCTTCTGGTCATCATTAGTCACCATAGCACGAAAAATCCTCTCCATGCATTCCATCCAAGACAAAGCTCCTTCCGGGTCAAACCTTCCCTTGAACGTCGGCGGTTTGTTTCTCATGAAACGATCAAGCCTCCGTTCCTCCGCTTCTCCTTGGTCTTCATGACCACCACCTCCTTGATTCTGAGCCAAAGCTTGAGCCACTGCAGTCAAAGCTGCTGCAATCGCATCATCATTCCTACCACCTCTACCAGCCATCTCTTGCTAATCCAAAAACCAAGCAACAGGTAAGAACAACAACACAAAGTATCAAAGGTAATTCAACATACCATTCGAATACAACAGGTAATAAAACTAGTTCTGGTCCGGACAAGACTAACCAGGCTCTGATACCAACTTGTAACACCCTATTTCTAATAAACGATAAATGCGAGAATACATCAGAGCATATGCAAGAAATAGATGTTACGTCACCAACAAATCCAAATCAAACATGGATAATTTATCAATTACATAAGCATAGCAGCGGAATATATGTAAACCATATAAACAACATCTCCAAAATCTCATGATAATAATTACATGATCTCAAACTCAATAACAATGTCTCAACTCCACAAAAAAACATAGTCATAAAATAAATATAACATGCAAGGACAACCCTAGATCAGAGCCCTAATCTAGACACTTGCACAAGAACGAGGAACTCCCGCTCCTCGGCAACGTCAAAGCAAGCAACTAAGCATCCTGCACTCCATCTACCCGTCCATGCGGAAAGGCAGGTGGTAAACCACTGAGGGTTAGCATTACATCATCATAATCCATAAACAGATAACAAGAACATTGAAATAATGATCATATATTCAAGAATGATAAACAACATTGCCAAACTTATACTCATAGCATCTCCACATTTATCTTACTCAATATCATTCATAGACATCATTTCAAGTTCACATAATTCGAGTGTATCACACACATATCACAATTCGACCAAGTCAAATATTCAATCTCCAAACACAATCATCATGCACAATTCAAATGCAATTCGACTCACAAACAAATCATGCAATGTCTCTAGACTCATCTAGATGCATGTGGTACCAAGTCTCCTCAAGGTCGTCACCTCCGATGCAACAAACACATCGAGTGTAAGGTTCACTCCTGCCTTACACTTTGGACATCCGTCCGTCTCCTCAACAATGAATGCATGAACATATGACTTGACTCAATACATATGCTCATACACAATTCTCCAAACCATGCATATACAACTATGCAATCATCACCAAACCATGCATACAATTATGCAATTATCACCAAATACCATTTAATCAAGTATGCACATATCAACAATTGCACATACATTCAACATACATATATTCATCACCATTGAACATGTATACAATCAACATTATCACCTTCTTCACATAGTTCACCATGAACAAGCAACACTTCATATATTTCAAGTAAAGAAGATAACATGCGAGGTTATGATATTTCACATTATCATTATCCAACTTCATTCACAATTATACAATTAATCATAGGAATCCATATCCACGAAGGTTCACCATCAATTAAACTTCAAGGTATAAATACACAAGTTCGTCTCATTTTTCACAACTTTGAAAATAATTGAAGTTAGGAACCAAAACCAAATAACAAGCTCAATTGCCTATGCTATGTATCCTCACAAGTCACATATGTGTACAGTAGAGGTCTCATAAGCATTTCATCGGCCACATGTGAAGAATACACAAAATTCACGAAGTTCGTCTCACTTTTGCCACTTTTCTAAAGTTATAAGTTTTCAAAGCAATTCAAGTAATTAATCCATGGAATCAATTGAAATCAACATTAAAAATCATATAAACATTATTCAAGTATAATCCCACTTGGTTTCCTTGAAAAAGATCGAGTCCGGAAAGTCCGCGTTCTTGACCATTTTCAAGTTTCAAGTTCAATCTTTCCAAAATCATTCCAATTCGATTCCAATGTTGTTCCAGTAGGATTATAGATGCAAACAGTGTTTATAGAGGTTAAAAGAAGTGTTAAGAAATGCTCGGAAAGCCCCAAAGGTTCACGGAACAAAGTTCAAGAGGTGCTGAAACAGCTCAATTTCGCTTGAAGCGAAATCATCTCGCTTGAAGCGAAATTGCTCCAGAGAGCACAGATGAATCTCGCTTGGAGCTCGCTTGGAGCTCGCTTCAAGCGAAGCTTCATCTGGGCAGACCAGAATCTCTCGGTTTTGACCCCTTTTTCACCCCAAAACTTAATTTTCAAATCCCCAATTCACCAAAACAAGTTCCAGAAAGTGTTTATGGGTCAATATAGTTATAATGCATCAAAACAAACATGAATCATGCATTAGAAAACAACAATTCAACATCTTTCACCAAAATTATGAAATTTTCCCAAAACACCAACACAACCACAAATTTCATCTCAAATCCAAAAACAATGATTCCAGTTACACTAATTCGATTCCAATAGTTTAACAATCATCAATAACAACTAATGAACATCATTTCATGCTCAATCCAACATCACAACTTCATTTTTCATCAAATTTGCTCAAGAACACAAAACACCAACACTTATGCATTTCAACATGTTAATTCACATATAGCCACACATTTATCATGCAAATCATGTTCTCAAACATAATAGCAACAAACATGCACGAAATTACAGAAATCAAAATCAATTTCATCAAGTTCATGAAATGGGAAAAATGAAAAGTTATGTGATTATGAGTGAAGCCTAACCCCCTTACCTCTAGCACCAAGAATCACTAACCAAAGCTTCACTTTAGCTCCCAAAGGATGAATTTCCCCCTCTAGCTAGCTTCCAACCCTCAACTCTTGCTCTCTTCTCTCAAGCCTCCAAGTCCTCTAACTTTGTGTTGTGAGAAATGAACAAAGTTTCTAACCTAGTTACTAACACTAAGTTTATAACTCTTTCTCCTTTAATGGGCCTAACACACAAATGAATAAATGAATGGGCTCACACTAGTCTACTAAATACACACCAACGATAACTAATTAATTAACGCGCTCCGACAACTCAATTAATAAAACGGTCCTATCTTAGAAAAACGATAACACGCTATCCTCCCAAATTTACTAATTACCCCTTAAATGCACAACCATATGAAAATGCACACAATTAAAATAACACACGAAATAAAATAATTAAAATAAAGCAAACGCGAAAAACGGGCTGTTACAACATATGGTAGTGGCTGATGAATTGTTGAAGACTGTTGATGATGTTCAAGAGGAAGCTGGCTGCTTAGAAGTCGTTGCTTCAAAATCTCATAATGGTAATACTGAGACACACTACTGATATAGTTAATACAGAATCTAGTACATCCTCTGACTCTAAGTCAAACTCAACCTCAACCTCCTCATCAACCTCATCACCATGTATGATATGGATGATATTCCATTAAACAGAGTCTATACAACCCTAAACAAACGTTTATCCCCATCACCATCCACCAAGACTCATAAAAAGCCAGATAGTGATACCTTTGTTCCCATGTATCCTCCTGTTAAAGAAAGGATACATGACATGCTACAAAGAAGGATTGATGCTTGCATAAATCTACCTGTTAATCATCCATTACAACCACCCGTGATTGAACCTATTCAATTTGTTCCTGCTGATGCAGAGGGTGTAGTTGATCACACAGGGTCAGAGTCTGCAAACATTGATGTATCATCATCTCATCCCAACTCACCTACCCAAACATCTAAACCATCTGTTACTCAGGACCTGATGAATCACTATTCAGGTGAACTACCTGGTTATGAGACCAACCAAGAAAAAGCCTTTGACATAGCTTCTGATGAAGTTATGACAGAAAGCCCCCATCAACAAACATTTGACACATAAATTGCCTCATTAACCCATGCAGATTTTTTCCTTATAGCTGATCAAATTCACCATGAACCAGACGTTTCTGAACAAGATGTTCTTGAGCTATCTATTCCTGAACAAACAGTTACTGAACAAGATGTTCCTGAACTATCTATTCCTGAACAATCTGTTACTGAACAAGATGTTCCTGAACCATCTGTTCCTAAACAAGTTATCTCTAACTAATCTTTTGCAACCAACACAATTCTTGAACCAGAAATTACCATAAATGACCAACCTTCTTCCTCTAACCTAGCTCTTCAAACTTGTGCTCTTGCTAGACCTAAAAATATCCCTTCTCCACCCACATTGTTTCTAGATTCTACTATTTTGGCAAATGTGTGTGAGAATATATTCCAGGTGCTGAACAAGTTGATTCAAGCTAGACACAACTTGATTCATGAAGACAACTATGTTAAGCAGTGGAGAAGATTGAGAGAAAGGGTAGACTTTGTCTTATCTGAGCTGCAAAGATCTTCAATTGATGCTCAAGATACTGCCCAGAACAAGCTTCAGGACTGGTTAAGAGGTATTATATGCAAAAAGTACCTGTTAGTAGAATTCTTGTGAAGACTCCTCTATGCTTAACTAGAAGAAGTGTTATTCCCAGCTGTGTTCATCCAAAGGAACTAAATCTAGACTGGTTGAACAAGATTAACTTCAAGTCAGCCTCTACAGATCTGGAACTATTGCAAAGAAACACAGTTCTAGAAAGGGAAAACAAACAGCTCAAGAAAGAGCTTCTTGAACAGAAACTACTACTACTAGAGTACAAAACCTCTACTGAAGCTAAGTTAGAAGAAGCAAGAGTCAGAGAAGAGAACTTGATCAGAAGCAATGAAGATTTCAAGAGAGAAATGAAGCAATAGGCAGAAGAGACAAACAGGCTGATGAAACAAATGATGGAAATTTTCCAGAAACAAGCCCAACCTTAGTTGCAAACTCTTAGCTTGTTTATTTTCTATGTTTGTACTTTTGCATGTTTCTGCTTCTGAACTATTTTTATGCTTCTGAACTCAATTTATGCTTTTGACTAGTTTATGTGTTACTACTTATTTGTTTTTTTAAGGAATTTCTCACTGTTTTTATCATTTCTTTCTTTTTTGTCTTTATTTTATACTTTTTGTTGGTGACAAAAGGGGGAGTAGATGTATAGTATTTGTAGGCTCTGAGCCCCATTAATTTAATTTCAAAACAATTTAAATTAGTAGGACCTACTTATATCTCTTAGTCTATTAATATGAGATAATTCTGAGAGTTATTACGTTTTTAATGATGAATTTAATTAACATGGATAGAACTGAGGTAGAGCTTACAAACCTCACATTAAAGTATTATTGGACTCTGGGGGAGCCTACAAACCTCACCTTAAAGTTAACTTGTTAATTAGATTAACAACAATTGAACATTTTAAATACTAATGTTTGTCATCATCAAAAAAGGGGAGATTGTTGGAACAAAATGTGTTTAACATTACCTCTTGAGAGTTTTGATGATAACAAGGTATTAAAAATTGTCAATTGGATATTTTTTTTCAAGTGTACAGGACCATAGACAACAATTTTGTGTCTACTTAAAGCTTAGGTACTGGAATAACAAATGAGAGCAATGGAATCAACAAGAAGGAAGCTTTATGCATCTGAAGAAAAGTGCTCATGAAGTCAAGTGCTCTTGAAGTGATGAGGTTATCAGAAGCAAGTTCATCAGAAGCACTTCATCAGAAGCAAGATCACCAAAAGCTGAAGATCATCAAAACATGAAAGAATCAAAGCTTCAAAGGTTGTTCAAAGGTTTTACGTACGCCTAGCATTGTAATTGCTCCTTCATAGGAAAATAACCATAGCAGGCAAAATATCATTGGTGATTGATCAAAGCTTCAAACGACTCTTTTTGATGTGCTGGCAATTCACAACGTCTCTTTCACACCTCTATATAAAGGAGTGAAGACGTAGATGATTGTAAGAGACTCAACAACAATTTAGAAGTGCTGAACCTCAGCTGAAATTGTTCTGCATCAAAAGTTCACCTAGAATTTCTTACCAAAGTTCATATCTTAGAAACTCTAGAGTCTTAAGATTATGTATCTGATTTGTATTGTGAACACCACTGATTGTATATCAAGTGTTCAACCTCAAACATTTTTCTTTGTAATTCTGTTTGATTAGAAGTCTCTTGCAGTTGTGCTTGAGCATAGAAGTCTCTTGATTGTGTTTAGGAGCATAGGAAATCTCTTGTAGTTGTGCTTGAGTAATTTGAAGTCTCTTGCTAGTTTTAGCAGTGAGCATTTGTAATCAGATATTACATTTTAGTGAACTCTCCTTGGAAGTGCAAGGGGGACAGGACTGCTTCCGGTTTGTGGAAGGAATTTGTATAATTGCTTTGTCTCTCTCTCTCTCTCTCTCTCTCTCTCTCTCTGTTTTTATCCGCTGTATTTAGAATCTGAACATCACCTCAGAAGTTGTAATCTAACTGCTTCTGACCAGTGACTTCAGTAGGAGAAAACGAAGAAAAAACCAACACAATTCAACCCCCCCTTCTTGTGTTCATCTCTCTTATTTTAACGGGTTAATTGTTCAAATTGACCCTGTAATATACATTATGTCTGAAAAATGACCCTGTAAAATACAAAATATATATTCTAACATTGTAACTTGAATTTCTTCTTATTTTTTTACAACTCTATAATATACGCATAGTCTAAAAATGTGACCTACAAGTTGAATTTTTTCACTATTTTTTTCATACATGTTTAACACGGTAAAATATAACTTTACACAAAAAATTAAATTTCTTCAACCAGGGATAAATTAATTATGAATTTTTATTTCCTCATAATTATGAATTTCTTAAACGATTTATAATTAGTTTGTATCTCGTCTAAAAACTACAAAATTTCATTGTGAAGGTTCTTATCATGTTCAAATCATGCCAACAAAATTAGGGAACTAAATTTGACTTGTGAATATAAGCTTACGCGGAACAAAAATTTCAGTTTTGCATGTTTTGGTTGAAAAATCAAAATAAATTTAAACGACTTCGAAATGCTATGAAACTTTACTGATCATTTTTATGTATTTTTATAGATGTCTCTACAAATAATGAGCTCAAAATTCAATTTATAGGTTGAAATTTCCGTTGTTTTGTTTTATGAGTTTTTGACACTTCAAAAATTCATAATTAATTTGTCGTTTGTCGAAAATTTATAATTTTTTTTGTGTAAAGCCATATTTTAACGTTCTTAACTCACCTCTAAGAAATCATGAAAAAATTCAATCTCTCGGTTGTTTTTTTGGACTTCGCGTATATTAGAGGGTTACATGGTCAGAATACAATACATGTCATTTAATTACAGGGTCAATTTTTAGACTTCACGCAAATTACATGGTTAATTTCAATTAATAACCCTATTTTAAATTGTACTTTTGTTGACAAAATGAGAAACCTCTTTTATTTCGATTTATGACTGTTTATATATTATGTCACATGTGAATTTACGATAAACATTTTGCCCAAGCTCCATAAATTTCCTGGCTCCGCCACTATGTGTCCTAGAGACTATTCATGATCCTCCACTTACATCAAACAAAATTTTTGTTGCTGGACACACAATCACAGACTTACCTTGTTCATATAACCAAGTTTGTCCTCTGACCTTAACTACAAATGTCTCACCACCACCTACCATTCTACTAGATTCTACTATATTGCAAGAGGTGTGTGAAAATATTTTTAAGGATCTGAACAAGTTGACGAAGACCAGAAGCTACCTTATTCATAAAGAAAGCTATGTTGATCAATGGACATCATTGAGGGAAATAATTGATTATGTGATGAATGAACTTCAAAAATCCTCTCTAGAAGCACATAATCAAGCTCTTAAGTCTTTCTAGGACTAGTTCAAGGAAGTTGTTAACAGTATGGAAAAGGTTAACATCAACAGAAATCAGGAATTCAACAAGCTATATCTCTCAGACTCACCTATTTACATGGATGCTTCAAGCATCATCTCTTCAAGGGTGCATTCTGAAGATCCTGATATCAAGTGGGTAACCAAACTTCTGATTCAATTCTGATGCTCCTACACTTGAGAAATTGAAGAAAAATTATGAACAAGAGAAGACTATCAAGGAGCTGAAGAGAGAACTGTTTGAGCGAAGGTTATTGACTGTTGAACTTCAAAGGAAGCTGATTGCTCAACAAGAAGAAGAAAAAGCTAGGGAAGAAGCTCTACTCAAAGAATTGAAAGAGTCTATGGACAAGCAAGTAGAGAAGTCAAACAATATGATTCAGGAAATGCTTGAACTGATGAAGAAACAATCCAACCATTAGATTGCACACATTCTTTTAGCTTGTTTCTTTCTTTATGTTTTATTTGTTTGTACTTCTGAATATATCTGCTTCTGAATTTAAATATCGCTTCTGAACTTATTTTGCTACTGAATCTAACCAGAATTTTCTCTCTATGTTTTTCTAAATTCTTCTTTTTGTATTTTTTTATCTTTTTGTTGATTACAAAACGGGGAGTAGATATAGTATTTATAAGGCTCTGAACCCCATTAATTTAATTTCTACAACAAATTAAATTAAGAGAACCGTCTTCTCATCTCTTAGTCCTTTGATTTTATGTGAGATTATTTTGAGTGTTATTACGGTATTAAAATGAATTTAATTAACTTGTATAGAACTTAGGGGGAGCTTACAAACCTCACCTTAAAGGGCTGTTAGACTCAGGGGGAGCTTACAAACCTCAGACCATAAAAGTCAACTTGTTAATTAGATTAACAACAATTGAATAGTTTAAATACTAGTGTTTGACATCATCAAAAAGGGGGAGATTGTTGGAACAAAATGTGTTTAACATTACTCTTTGAGTTTTGACGATAAAAAAGTATTTAAAAATATCAATTGGATATGCTAATATTTGTTCAAGTGTGCAGAACCATAGACAAATTTTTTAGTGTCTTTAATTCAAGCATAGGTTCTGAAGAACAAATGAAGAGCAATGGATGTTACAAAAAGGAAGCTTGTGTTACAAGAAAGCATCTGAAGAAAAGAGGTTCTGAAGATCTAAAGCTGACATCATCAGAAGCACTCTCATCAAAAGCTGATCACCAGAAGCTGACGTCATCAGAGGTTCTGAAGATCATCAGAAGTTAGAAGACTAGAAACTTCAAGATTATTGTCAAAAGTTGTTTTTGATCACACCTATCATTGCAGAAGAATAGAAGCATGAAGAAACGGCTAAAGGAGAGGTTTTGGAAAGGGATTGGATGCTTATCCATTGGAGAACATTGGAAAAGGACAATAGTACAATTGTACAACCACTATCTCCATTACTTTATTTTGTGTCTGCAATAGTACAAGAACAGTAGTTGTGACGACGCTGGTAATTCCTCTATACTTGGAATGGATTTGAAATTGTTCCTTCATAAGACAATAACCAAATGAAGCAATAGATCATTGGTGATTTAATCAAGCTTCTAACGACTCGAATTTGATGTGTTGGCAAGCTACAACGTCTATTTCACACCTCTATATAAAAGAGTGAAAACCCGAAGTTTCAACAAGACTCAACAACAATTTACAAGTGCTGAAACTCTGCAGAAATTGTTCCACACATCAAAGTTCACTTAGAATTTCTTAACAACTTTCATATCTTATAAATTCTAGAGTCTTAAAGAGTCTGTATTTGATTTGTATTGTGAACACCACTAATTGTATATCAAGTGTTCAACCTCAAACATTTTTCTTTATAATTTTGTTTGAATAGAAGTCTCTTGAATTAGTTCTTGAGCATAGGAAATCTCTTGCAGTTGTGCTTGCGTCGTTTGAAGTCTCTTGTTAGTTTTAGCAGTGGGCAGTTGTAATCAAATATTTGATTTTAGTGAACTCTCCTTGGAAGTTAAAGGGGGACAGGACTACTTCCGGTTTGTGGAAGGAACCTGTATAATTGCTTTGTATATTTCTTCTCTCTCTCTCTCTCTCTCTCTCTCTCTCTCTCTCTCTCTCTCTCTCTCTCTCTCTCTATTTTTAACCGCTGCATTTAGATTCTGAACTTCACTTTAGAAGCTGAACTCTATCAGGTTATGAACAGTGACTTCAATATTAGGAGAAGAAAAAGAAACCACAATTCAACCCCCCATCTTGTGTTTTTTTCACCTTCACATGTTTCAATTAGGGTTACAAAGAATCATCTCAGACCTAATCTCTAAGAAATTTAGCTACTCGTAATTGAGTCTACAAATAGCAAAATCAATGAAAGAATTAAAACATACATAAACTGGTAAAGAATGGAGGAAATTGCCCCATTCTTCAGTCTCCAGGTCTTGAAATCACACTTTCTTTCTCTAGAATTCATAACTCCTATTTACAGAATAGTCTTCAGCTGAAATAGACACATAAATTTGCCCAAAATTGTGTCACATTTTGAGTAAATCGTGACACTATTTGCCTTGAATCATGAAATCGTAACAAACTTCAAAATTAGGGTTTCCTGAAATCGTGTCACGTTTTTGCCATCGCGACACATTTTGTATATTGTAAAAAACAAGCATTCTGCCAGTAGAATCGTGCCACGTTTTCACCAAATCGTGACACGTTTTCTTCTTAAATTGCCTTGTGAACTCTGAAATATGATGAATTTATATAAAAATTATGTAATGACGAGATGTCATCAGTAACATTCTGTCTTGTAAGATTAGATTTGTTACAGTAGAAACATGTCTTCTTAGCCTTCTCAACCTTTTGTGATCTTTCTGATCTATTGAGATGAGAACGTTCTAAACTAAGATTAATCTTATTTTTCCTAATAAGTTTTTTCTTAAGAAAACATGTTGACTTCCTATGTCCTAGCGTATCACAGTAAGAACATTTTGATTTCATATCAACCTTTTGAGGTACAAAACTTTCAATAATTTTGTTTGGATCTTTAAATCCTAAACCATATTTTTTTATCAATTTCACCTTGTGCTCCAAAAATGTTTTGAAAAGTTTCTGTGGACTTTATAAAACATGTAAGATCATTTTTTAGATCTTCTACTTCCCTTTTCAAAAGAATGTCACGATTTACTCAAGGCAAACCCTAATTAGAGTCTTGCAAAACAGAAGAGCATCTTTATTTGAGTCAATAATAATAAAAACAGAAGAGTCTTGCAGGATTTACTCAAAACAGTAGACCATCTTTATTTGAGTCAATAATTAGTGTTTTTAATATAATATTTGAGTCTGTTTTATTTAGATTTGATTTCGTTTTATTTAATATTATTTCCTTTTAGAACTATTTTACTTCAATTGCAAGTTATTTAATTTCAGGAACAAATATTCGAAAGATTCAGTCTTGGAGCAAAATAAAGAGGATTTGGAGCTTATTCGGGCTGAAAATACGAAGATTCAGCACAAAAATATAATACCCCCAAGTTAGAAGCTTGGCACGGCCCGTGCCACTAGTCAAACGGCTGTGCCAACTCCCAGGATTCTCTTTTGCTTTACGGACAAGCTACCTATTAGTTTATTTCTGACCTAAAAGCCCGTGGTTTCTTGTGGAACATTCTAGTGATATATTTCTTAGGGCTTAAGTCATTGTAAACTATAAATAAAGTAGCTAGCTATCATAACAATTCATCTTTTGTTCTTGGAATTCAATAGTGACAATTGTCTTTCTTAATAAAAGTTCTTTCTTTTAATTTCTTGTTATTTTATGTTCTTCTTCTTCTTCTCTGTCTACTATGATCATGAGTGAGTAGACTCTTCTTGTCTTGGGATTGTTGGATAAGTCTTAATGACATAATCCTATTAAAACCAAACCATAAACCCTAATTTTATATAAACTACTTTCTAATCTAATTTCACCAATCTTATAATGAATTAACAAATTTCAAACTCATAAAGCGAATGCAGAGGATTAGTATTTGTTAATTCATCATCACAAATATCAAAGCGAAGCATCGAAAGAAGAAGTTTTGATATTGGAGCAAGTGAAATTAGACAAGGGTTGCGAAAAATGAGAATAGTCTAGCAAAGCTTGAGACACATAAAGTTTCATTCTTCAAGGATTCTAATAGCAATCAACCATGAGAATAGGCGTGGTTGCTAAAGGAACACACTCACTGAATTCGAGAGAAGCTTTGATACGCTTAAGAGAAACCTGTCTTTAGAAAGTGGGTCCAATATAAAATTATAGGTTTAAGGTTTGTTTGTGAAGGACTTGTCATTAAGATGGACCAATAAATCCCAAGGCGCTTTTTATTATTATTTTCTTCCGTTAAAAATTAAACCATTTCAATTGAATTCTCTTTGTAATCATCATTTAAAGTTAATCAAATTAAACAACTCCTTGTTGGAACAATACTCTTTTATCAATACATCGGTAGAACCGTGCACTTGCAGTTTTACTCATCAAGTTTTTGGCGCCGTTGCCGGGGAGTTAACCAATTTGATTAATTTTTTTTTAGTGGTTAGAATTTTTTTTCTTTTTACCTCTTTTTTTTTATTATTTTTCTCTCTTTTCTTCTTCGACTTTCTTTCTGTTGTTACCGTTAAATTTTTGGGTTCTTATTCTTTTTATTGGTAGAAGCAAAAGCCTCAGTGAATTCATTCCCGAGATCGAAAGATTCTTACATAAAAAGAAGCAGGAGGCAGGAAATAATACCGCTATGGCTGAACACACTCTCAAAGAGTATGGCTGAACGCACTCTAAAAGAGTATGTGTACCCAACGGTTGAGGATGACAATTTTGAAATTAAGCCTCCACTATTTAACTTGGTGCAACAAAACCAGTTTTCTGGATCACCCACTGAGGATCCAAACCTGCATATTTCTACTTCCTTAAGACTCAGTGGAACCCTATAAGAGAACCAAGAAGCCATAAGACTTCACCTTTTTCCCTTTTCCTTAAGGGATAGAGCTAGAGCTTGGTTCCATTCTCTAGAGTTTGGTTCCATCACTTCATGGGATCAAATGAGGCGAGCATTCCTTGCCCGATTTTTCCCCCTTCTAAAACTGCTAAACTAAGGGACCAAATCACATGATTCAATCAAAAAGATGGGGAATATCTCTATGATGCGTGGGAGCGTTTCAAGGAAATTCTTAGAATTTGTTCCCACCATGGTTTAGAGAAATGGCTCATAGTCCACACCTTTTATAATGGCTTATCTTATATCACAAATATGACTGTTGATGCAGCTGCGGGTGGAGCTTTAATGAACAAGAACTATACAGCAACATATGCTTTGATCAAGGACATGGCCTAGAATCACTACCAATGGACTAATGAGAGGGCCACAACTACTTCTACTCCCTCAAAAAGAGGCAGGTATGTACGAAGTCTCTAAATTTGATCATCTTGCTACTAAGGTTGATGCACTAACCCAAAAAATTGAAAAAAATGAATGTTAGTGCTGTCACACCTACTTCTATATCTCCTCCTTGTGAAATTTGTGGTGTTTTCGGCCATATTGGTGTTGATTAACAACTAGGTAGTGCTATTGATCGTATTGAGCAAAAGAACTACGCTCAATACACCCAAGGAATGAGGCAAAATCAAAATTTTTACAAAAACCCTCAAAATTCCTATGGACAAGTGGAACCACCTAGCTATGCAAACAACTAGAGGACCTCTCAAAAATCTGGTTTGGAAATTTTAATGGAAAGTTATGCCATGAATCAATCTCAACAGCTCCAAGAGCTTAAAAACCAAACCGGATTTCTGAATGGTTCTCTCACCAAACTTAATGCAAAGGTAGACTCTTTTGCTACTCATAACAAGATGCTTGAAACTCAAATCTCCCTAAGTGGCCCAACAGGTGGCCGCATCCTCTCAAACACCAGGGGTCTTTCCTGGACAAACCGAAGCCAACCCCAAAGCTCACGTAAATGCTATTTCGTTAGGGAATGGTAGGAAATTAGAGGATAACGTTGTTAAGGCTAGAAAAATTGAGGGAGAGAGTGATAAGTTTCAAGGTGAGATAGCTATGATAGAGAGTGAAAAACCGCTTGACAAATCCAAAGTTCCTTTGCCATTAAGGCGCTCTAAGCCTTGCTTGGAGGCACAATTCAAAAAGTTTGTCAATATACTTAAGAAGATTTGTGATAGATGTTTGGCAAGTGCACCAACTACTATCGAAGTAGTAAAAATATCGATCCCACGAGGATTGTTTTTAATCGCAATAAGTTAATTTCGTTATGCGATAAGATGTATAAAGGTTATATTTGTTTTGCCACTAGGCGGAAGATTTGTTTGTTTCAATAACAAAAATAACAGAAAGATAAAGTTTGTTTAGAAAATATGGAGAGATGAGATCGGATCGTCGAATCCTCTATGTTTCCCCTAATTGGTTACTGTACTCTATTCCTATTAATGGTTCTTTAAGTCCTACGATAGTTAACAAAATAGCCCTAATCAATCCCTTGAGTTAGGACCCTCTTCTTAAACTACAGCCCCTAATTCCTTAGGTGGTCTAATAATTCTTGAAGGTTTAAACACGTTAACCTAATATCACTAATAAACGATTATCCATTCCTAGATTAACCATGTTTATTAGAACAATTCAATTAAGTCTAAGTTGAAAGCTAGGGTCAGTAGTCATTCATTCTCACGAAAACATATTTATATTTGATCAGGATATAAAAAGCATTAAGAACAATTGAATTGAATAAAGACTTAAATGATCATTAATATGGAATGGAGTTTCATCACAGCAACATAATATCAATTAGGGTTTACACAGAATCATCTCGGATCCAATCTCTAAGAGATTTAGCTACTCATAATGATGTTTACAAATAGCATAATCAATTGAATCATTAAAACATACATGTAACCGGTAAAAGGATGAAGAAATCGTCCTCCTTGCAGTCGCCTTGATGTCAAAATCGCACTTTGCTCTCCAAGATTCGTGACCCTTGTTTTTGGAAAAGACTTCAGCTTAAATAGGCCCAGAAATTCGCCTAAAACGTGTCACGTTTTAAGTAAAACGTGTCACGTTTTTTCCTTCAGTCGCAAGCAACCAAATTAGGGTTTCACAAAACGTGTCACGTTTTTGCCAACGTGACACGTTCTTCTTTCTTCTCAAAACATGCTCTCTGACTTGTGAAAACGTGTCACGTTTTTTAGCAAGCGTGACACGTTTTTGTGACTTGCACCATTCTTCAGTTTTCTTGCTTTTTCTTGCTTTTCATGCGTTTCTTGCTGCTTAAGTTGCTTTGTGACTCCATAAAATGATAAAATATACATAGAAATTACGTAATGACAGCATGTCATCACAACCCCAAACTTAAACCATTCCTTGTCCCCAAGGAATTTACATGCAAAATTGACAGTTGACAGTAAAGTAACAAGTACCTGCTCAAGTGATGGTAATCCAAAAAGTTCATCTCCTTACTAGCTAAAGGTGAGCTAGTTTGACTTGAATGCATCCACCAATTCACAACTCCACGCACAAAATGAATAGGGTTCACACTCAATCACATGCAAAGCTACATATTACCATACGCTTGAAAAGTTTCTAATCGTCAATTAAAGTCAATATCAATACACACTTTGAGGTCTTTAAGGGTTATAACGGGGCTTAGGTGAAGGTGGGATGATATTTGGATAAGTAGGCTACACAAAATGTGAGTTAGGCACTCCTACGTCAGTTAGAACATAATTCAATCATCTTTCACCTATGTAACACAATTCTTAGTCAGAAAATGGGGCTAGAGAACATTATTCAACATAGGGACACTCGAGTTTGAAGTTACTCGGATTTTAAATGTCTTTGTCCCTTTTTCATTCTCTTCTTTTTTTGATACACCATTTTTTTGAGTGTATGTATAGTATTTTTTTCTTTTTTTTTTCTTTTGAATTGTTCTCTAGTTCCCCCACCCCAAACTTAATTGGTTGCAAATTCCAAAAGCAACCCCAAACTTAATCCTTAGCAACATTCTATCATGCCTAACTCAGAAAAACATTATGGGATAAATCCTACAAGTCTCTAAGTTTGTAATGTAGTTTGTCACCGAACAAAAAGTTCTATCCTACCGGCTCAACTTGTTTAAGAAAAGGATGAATGAAATATAATCAGGGTAGGCTTCAAAAGGCTCACAGGACCAAGCACTTTTGCCTCAGTGTGTATTTGACGTAAACCAATCGACAGAAAAGAAACAATGCAAGTTCTAGAAATGTAGATGCATGGAACACTCTATATAAGTAAATTGAAAAATAAAATTTGGCCATGAACCTTACAGTTATGATATCTGGGAGTTGTGACTACCTAGCACTGCCGTACACTTCGCCTTTTACTCAAGTCACTCCTCCTTATGAACTTTTGGAACTACCACCTGAACACACATTTGTTACTAAACTGTAAAAGGTCAATAGAACACATAAATGCATCAGTAATAAACAAGTTCAGGCTCAATTACGTCACAGGGGGATACAACTGATTAAACTTCAAATTGTTCGAAAATAAAATTAAAAAGTACATCAAAATGAAAGGAAAACTGCTGAAACAAAAAGAAAAACAATAATAATAATAGATGAGCCATCAGTAGCCCATCAATCCTGCATCAAGTTCGGGTCAATCCATGTGCTCGGGTTCTGCTCCTCATAGGTGTCTTCGCCAAAATGCGACCTCGACCTCGCACCACCAGCAGCAAAGTCTGCCCTAATCTCCTGCTCTCTTGCTTGGGCACGACCTCTGGTGACATCAAAGTATTGGTCCATCGCCTCCTCGGACCCATCAAAACGGTCGAAAGACCCAGTAATCGCTCTCCTGTTGAGGCAGACTGCCTCAGTAAGCTCTGGCCCGAACCTAGGACGGTTCCAATACTCTTGGTCTGACACCTCATTCATCCAGTTGCAATGGCCGAACATGTAGTCCAACATCATGGGATGAAGAGGTGCATGGGCACCTTGTTGGCTGCTTCCTTCACCCGACACCAACTCTGGCTGAGGCTGGGGCTGTTGTGGTTGTGGCTGAGGCTGGGGGCCTGCTTCCTCCTCAGCTCCCAACTGCTGCATGCGCTCCAGATAATCCTTCAGAAAGACCTCCATGTAGTTATCAGTGATTGGCTTCATCATCTTTGCCTCGAGGTCATTGATGTAGTTCTCGCAGTCAGCTTCCTCACAAAGCCAGTTGATGAGGCTCAAGTGAGGGATGGCTTTCTTGTTCCCTTGGACAAACTCAACAATGTTGTTGGCAATCAACTCACCAACATTTATAGGGCTACCCTCCATGATGGCAGCAACAGTATGCACCCTAGATAAGGGAATCTCAGATGAACAGGAAGTACCTTCTAATGTTTGCACCACAAATGATGCCCAAGCCTTAGCAACCGGCTTGAAATCAGCTTTCAGCAACATCTTCCTGCTCTTCTGCCATTGAGCGCCCTCCACACACAGTAAAGCTTTCACCTCTTCCCACGTTTCCTCGTCCCAATTAGCACATGTCTCCCTCCTCCTCTTGACATCACAATGTTCCGGAGGAACAATCTTCAGCATGGTGTTGATAGCCGGAGGGGAGAAATCAATGGTCTTTCCCCGCACATAAGATTCATACCGCCGCCCGGAGAACCGAGCATTGGCATAAAACTCAAGCGCCATGGTCTTGTTGGCCTCTTGGAAAACCATATCATTCAGCCCGTGCCACCCTCGAGCCGTGATAATTTGTTCAAACTCAGGGTTGCCTAACAATTTAGGGAGTAGGAACCCCCTCTCTGGTATCACCCGATAACTTCTGATTTCTTTGAAGCGGTCACGAGCCGGGGTGTCATGGAAACGGTAGGCTAGAGTGGGTGGTACGGTTGGTGGGGCTGTGGGTTTAATCGGTTGTTTGCGTTTGGCGGTGGTTTTGGATTTTTTGGCTTGTGGGGCTTTTCCTTTCTTTCTAGTATCAACCATGGTGAAGGTTTAGGGTTAGGTCAAAGGAAAAGTGAAGGTTTGAGATTAGGGTTTGAGGTTAGGTGAGGATGGTGAATTTTGAGAGAGGATGGTGAATTTTGAGAGGTTGATGATGTTGATGGTAATTTTTGTGGTTGTTTTGGTGATTTGGAGATGGAAAGTTGAAGGTTTTTGGTGTAGGAAGTTGAGAAAATCGTAGGTTAGGGTTCTGGGGAAATTTTGGCAGAGTTTGGCTACTTTTGGAAGTGAATGGGATGATTTACGTGTGAAGGGTATATATAGGGGAGAAAAACGTGTCACGTTTGGCCAAAAACGTGTCACGTTTTTCGGTTTGTAACGGTCAAAAATTTTTTGAAACCACCAAAAACGTGTCACGTTTGGGCAAAACGTGACACGCTCCACTCTTTGAAAAAATTTTGTTCCCAGAAAACGTGTCACGTTTTGGCCAGCGTGACATGTTTTTGCTAAACAGAATGCTTGTTTTTGAGATGCTTCAGAGGTGGCAAAAACGTGGCACGTTTTGCCCAAAACGTGTCGCGTTTTTGCCCAGTATTGGACTTGAAAATTTTTCTTCCTCTGATCGTTTCAGCGAAAATATTTTTGTGTTTTTGATTTTTTTGAAAGCAATAAATTGCGAAGAAAAATAAAAAGAACTATTACCTGCAAAAACTAAAGGTGGGTTGCCTCCCACGAAGCGCTTCTTTACCGTCACTAGCTTGACTACAACGGACCTTTAAAGGTCCTTCAGCATCAACCCTACCCTTTCTTTTGGTAGGTCGCCACCCAGATATGGCTTAACTCTTTGTCCATTCACTTTGAAACTCCTGTCACCCTCCGGCGTGATTAGTTCAACAGCTCCGTATGGTGACACGCTCTTGACCAAGAAAGGTCCAGACCACTTCGACTTGAGCTTTCCAGGAAACAGCTTCAACCTGGAATTATATAGCAGAACTAGTTGTCCAGAGTTAATTTCCCTAGATACTAAGTTTTTGTCATGATACCTCTTAGTTCTGGCTTTATAGATGAGCGCATTTTCATACGCTCTAAGCCTCATTTCCTCAAGTTCATTAAGTTTAAAAAGTCTTTTCTTACCAGCAGCTACTTGATCAAAATTTAAGGCCTTGATGGCCCAGTAAGCTTTATGCTCTAACTCGACTGGAAGATGACAAGCCTTGCCATAGACTAATTGATAGGGTGAAAACCCAATGTGAGTCTTAAAGGCTGTCCTATATGCCCACAGTGCGTCATCTAACTTTTTGGACCAATCCTTCCTATTAGACGCAACTGTCTTCTCTAGAATCTGTTTCAACTGACGGTTTGAAACCTCTACTTGACCACTAGTTTGTGGGTGATAGGGAGTTGCAACTTTGTGCCTGATGTTATACTTTTTTAGCACATTTTCAAGAAGGCTGTTGCAAAAGTGCTTCCCCCCATCACTGATCAAGACTCTAGGTGTTCCAAACCTAGTGAAAATATTCTTTTGGAGAAAATTGACAACAGTTCGGGCATCATTAGCAACACATGGTATCGCTTCAACCCACTTAGTAACATAATCGACACAAACTAGAATATGAAGATAAGAGTAAGAGGGAGGGAAAGGCCCCATAAAATCAATGCCCCAACAATCAAATGGTTCTATTTCAAGTATTCCTGTTAGGGGCATCTCATTCCTCTTAGAAATGTTACCTGTCCTTTGGCATTTGTCACACCGCCGCACAAAGTCTTGGCAGTCCTTGAACAAGGTGGGCCACCAGAAGCCACTTTGCAAGATTTTTGCAGCGGTTCTTTCTCCACTATGGTGGCCCCCATAAGCTGAGCTATGGCAGTGCCACATGATACTATTTGCTTCGTCACCTGCAATACAACGTCTAATCAACCCGTCAGTGCTTACCTTAAACAGATAAGGATCATCCCACAGATAGTGGTTTGAATCCTTGAAGAATTTCTTCTTTTGGGCCGAGTTCAAGTCATCTGGCACTATGTTACCAGCCTTGTAGTTTGCCATGTCGGCGAACCACGGCCTCCCTTCAACAGCGAACAGCTGCTCATCCGGGAACTCGGCCATGATGGCCTTTTCCTTCTTCGTCACCTCCTTATTTTCCAACCGGGAGAGGTGATCAGCCACCACATTCTCAACTCCCTTTTTATCACGAATTTCAAGATCAAACTCTTGTAACAAAAGGATCCACCTCAACAGCCGAGGCTTGGAATCTCCTTTCGTCAGTAGGTACTTCAGGGCTGCATGATCTGTAAACACAATGACTTTGGAGCCGATTAGATAAGAACGAAATTTTTCCAAGGCAAAAATTACCGCAAGCAATTCTTTCTCAGTGGTAGCATAATTTACTTGATTTTCATTCAAAACTTTGCTTGCGTAATAAATTGCATGGAAAAATTTGTTCTTGCGTTGGCCTAAAACTGCACCAACAGCGTAATCACTTGCATCACACATTAATTCGAACGGTAGATCCCAATCGGGTGCAATGATTATTGGTGCAGTAACCAGCTTGGTTTTAATCAAAGAAAAAGCATTCAAGCACTCATCATCAAAATTGAAATCATTTTCTTTGACTAAGAGGTTACAAAGGGGCTTTGAAATTTTTGAAAAATCTTGTATGAAACGCCGATAAAATCCAGCATGCCCCAGGAAACTCCTCGCCCCTTTAACATTTATAGGAGGGGGAAGTTTCTCTATAACCTCTATTTTCGCTTGGTCCACCTCTATGCCTTTAGCACTTATCTTATGCCCCAAAACTATCCCCTCGTTTACCATAAAATGGCATTTTTCCCAATTTAAAATGAGGTTAGTTTCGGTGCATCTTTTAAGGACGGCATCTAGGTGGACTAAACATTGATCAAAAGACTTACCGAAAACAGAAAAATCGTCCATAAATACCTCGATGTTCTTCTCTATCATGTCAGAGAAGATGGAGAGCATACACCTTTGAAAGGTCGCCGGCGCATTACACAGCCCAAAGGGCATTCTCCTATACGCAAAGATACCAAACGGACAAGTGAAGGCAGTCTTCTCTTGATCTTCCGGAGCCACCGCAATTTGATTATACCCCGAATACCCATCCAGAAAGCAATAGAAGGCTTGCCCAGCCAACCTCTCTATCATTTGATCCATAAATGGTAACGGGAAGTGATCCTTCCTTGTTGCGGTATTTAACCTCCGATAATCGATGCACATCCTCCAACCAGTGACGGTACGGGTGGGAATCAATTCATTTTTCTCATTAGCCACCACCGTCATTCCACCCTTCTTAGGCACCACATGGACAGGACTTACCCACGAGCTATCAGAAATAGGGTAAATCATACCTGCATCCAGAAGTTTCAGCACCTCTTTCTTTACAACTTCCTTCATTGTTGGGTTCAGTCTTCGTTGAGGTTGAACAACTGGCTTGTATTCAGCCTCCATATGAATTTTATGCATGCAATAAGCTGGACTAATACCCTTTAAATCAGAAATTTTCCATCCCAACGCTCCTTCGTTCTCCCTTAACACCCTCATCAATTTTTCTTCCTCCAAAGGTGTTAAGGTGCTGCTGATGATTGCCGGTTTAGAAGCATCTGTGCTTAAGAAGACATACTTTAAGTGGGAAGGAAGTTCTTTTAATTCAGGATCTTTTTCCTTTTCCACACCCAAAGTAGGCGCCCCCTCATTCTTGTCAAGAAGCAACTTTTCTATTTTTTCCGATGCCACATCTTGTTTGCTTGCCTCCAATTGCTTGACACACTCCTTCACCTCAAGATCTTCATCATTGTCACAACTCTCTATAGAATTTACAATTGCTTTCTCCATAGGTTGTGTTGGTTGAGGTTCACGAGAATTGTCTTCAACGATTTCATCAACAACGTCAATCCGATAGCACTTGGGATTTTCAGCTCTATGTTTCATGGCTTCAAAAATGTTAAACACCACTTGTTCATTATGGAACCTTAACATGAGTTGGCCCAATTCGACGTCAATTAAAGCACGACCAGTTGCAAGGAAAGGTCTTCCTAGGATGAGCGGTGTCTCATCATCTTCAGCCATATCCATGATAACAAAGTCAGCAGGAAATACTAACTCATTTACCTTTACGAGCACATCTTCCAAAACTCCAAAAGGATAAGAGATGGACCGATCAGCTAAAGTGAGGGTCATTCTTGTTGGTTTTGGTTGACCACATCCAAGCCTTTTCATCATAGATAGAGGCATCAAGTTGATACTTGCCCCTAAGTCACATAAAGCTCTACCCACCTTCACCGATCCAATAGAACAAGGAATGGTAAAAGCACCTGGATCTTTCATCTTCGGTGGAAGTTTGTTTTGGATGATAGCACTACAGTTTTCTGAAAGAGCTATATTCTCGTCATCTTTTGGCTTTCTTCTTCCGGTTAATAACTCCTTCATAAACTTTGCATAAACGGGCATTTGATCAAGGGCTTCACTAAAAGGGATATTCACCTGGAGTTGTGAGAAAAGTTCCATGAACTTTTTGAATTGGCCTTCCTCTTTCTTTTTCTTTTTAGCTAGATGAGGATATGGAAGCTTTACATAAGATGGTACAACTTGTGGTTTATCACCATCTTTCAAAATTTGACTCCTAGACTTCCTCAAGATAGAGTCTTCATCTACTAATCTCTCACTTTTTTCTCCCTCTGATTTTTCCTTCTTTTCTTTTTCAACTTCTCCTTGATCACTTTCTTTTTCAACTACTCCCTCTATTTCTTTTTCAACTTCACCATCTATTTCTACCTCCTCCGTCACAACATCATCAACTGTTTTCTTAACTTTTGGAACTAAAGGTGCGAGCACCTTTTTGCTCCTAAGTTCAATAACATTGCAAGTTTCATTTTTCGGGTTATCCTTAGTATTACCTGAGAATCCTCCCTTGCTTTGTTCAGCCAATTGTTTAGCCATTTGCCCGATTTGAGTCTCAAGCAACTTCCTCGAAGCTTCATTGTTTTTCCTCTCCGCTTCTTGGCTCTTCTTCATCTCTTCAAAGTTACTTTGAGTCATCTTCATGAAATTCACCATTGTTTCTTCAAGAGCTGAAGGCTTCCTCGGTTGTTGTTGTTGTTGTTGAGGATTTGGAAGTAGAGGATTTAGAGTGTTGTTGTTAGAATAACTCAAGTTAGGATGCTTGTTAAACCCGGGATTGTAGTAAGGATTTTGTCTTTGAAAGTTCACATAGTTCACAAATTCCTCACTAAATCCTTCTGGTACACACTCACCATTTGCATGTCCTTCTCCACATAGATCACACTTAACAGCTGCCACTTGTTGCTTGTTAGCCAAAGTGAACCCTTGGAACTCCTTAGTTAGAGCTTCAATTTGCTTGTTCATGGCTGCTTGGTTAGCTAGAATAGATGTAGTGTCGCTGACCCCATATACTCCTCTTTTCTTCTTCTCCCCATTATCACGGTACTCGTTTTGAGCCATGCTTTCAATTAAGGCTTCGACTTCATGATCGGTCTTGTTTTTAAGGCTGCCTCCAGCTGAGGCATCTAAAAACATTCTAATGTTATGTATCAAGCCTTCGGTGAAGATTTGGAGGTATTGTTTCTCAGACAGTTCATGGTTGGGGCACCTCTTCAGCATCAATGTAAATCTCTCCCATGCATCATATAAAGATTCAGTCTCCCCTTGCTTGAAATTTTGAATCTCCATCTTCTTTTCCCAATATTTGGACATAGGAAAGTACTTCTCTAGGAACCTCAGCTCGAGCTCCTCCCATGTTTGAATGGTACCACTCGGAATGGTTAGCAACCAATCTCTAGCTCTTCCCGTCAATGTAAACGGAAATAACCGCAGCTTCTTCTGGCTATCAGTAACCGTAGCTGGAGGTACGCAGAATTCACAAGTCTCTGCAAACCGACTCAAGTGCTCATGTGGGCTCATGGCTTCAGTGCCATCGAATTGCTTGTCTCTCAACCCAGTCAGAACGGTGCTCTTGATGTCAAAAGCAGCAGGGTTGGCAGGACGGAAGGTGTGTGTCAGCTGACCACGGTGAGTAGCTAGCCCGTAGTCTCCCAACTTAGGTCTCGGTTCAGCGTCTCCCATGATACTTGGTGTAGGAGAGATAGACTTCAAGGATTCAGACGGTGGCGGACTAGGTGACCGCCCTTTAGCGATGGGTGGGACTGATTTTGACAACCGGGCAGCTCTCCGATTGGCTCGTTCAGTCCTTTCTATCTCCGGATCGAACTGTAAATCGTCCTTGCTTTGTCGACCTCGCATAAACAGCAAAATACCTTAGTAGCACTGCACCAATAAAAGTAACGAAAATTTAAAAACAGAAAATAAATTGCAGAAATCCTAAATTATAACTAAATTGCCTTATTGAAATAAATCAACAATCCCCGGCAACGGCGCCAAAAACTTGATAGATGTTTGGCAAGTGCACCAACTACTATCGAAGTAGTAAAAATATCGATCCCACGAGGATTGTTTTTAATCGCAATAAGTTAATTTCGTTATGCGATAAGATGTATAAAGGTTATATTTGTTTTGCCACTAGGCGGAAGATTTGTTTGTTTCAATAACAAAAATAACAGAAAGATAAAGTTTGTTTAGAAAATATGGAGAGATGAGATCGGATCGTCGAATCCTCTATGTTTCCCCTAATTGGTTACTGTACTCTATTCCTATTAATGGTTCTTTAAGTCCTACGATAGTTAACAAAATAGCCCTAATCAATCCCTTGAGTTAGGACCCTCTTCTTAAACTACAGCCCCTAATTCCTTAGGTGGTCTAATAATTCTTGAAGGTTTAAACACGTTAACCTAATATCACTAATAAACGATTATCCATTCCTAGATTAACCATGTTTATTAGAACAATTCAATTAAGTCTAAGTTGAAAGCTAGGGTCAGTAGTCATTCATTCTCACGAAAACATATTTATATTTGATCAGGATATAAAAAGCATTAAGAACAATTGAATTGAATAAAGACTTAAATGATCATTAATATGGAATGGAGTTTCATCACAGCAACATAATATCAATTAGGGTTTACACAGAATCATCTCGGATCCAATCTCTAAGAGATTTAGCTACTCATAATGATGTTTACAAATAGCATAATCAATTGAATCATTAAAACATACATGTAACCGGTAAAAGGATGAAGAAATCGTCCTCCTTGCAGTCGCCTTGATGTCAAAATCGCACTTTGCTCTCCAAGATTCGTGACCCTTGTTTTTGGAAAAGACTTCAGCTTAAATAGGCCCAGAAATTCGCCTAAAACGTGTCACGTTTTAAGTAAAACGTGTCACGTTTTTTCCTTCAGTCGCAAGCAACCAAATTAGGGTTTCACAAAACGTGTCACGTTTTTGCCAACGTGACACGTTCTTCTTTCTTCTCAAAACATGCTCTCTGACTTGTGAAAACGTGTCACGTTTTTTAGCAAGCGTGACACGTTTTTGTGACTTGCACCATTCTTCAGTTTTCTTGCTTTTTCTTGCTTTTCATGCGTTTCTTGCTGCTTAAGTTGCTTTGTGACTCCATAAAATGATAAAATATACATAGAAATTACGTAATGACAGCATGTCATCAATTTGCATTAACATTCCCTTTACTGAAGCTTTGTCTCAGATGCCTATATATGCTAAGTTTATAAAGAAAATTTTTTCAAAGAAAAAGACTATAGAGCATAATGAGACAATAACTTTGACTATGGAATGTAGTGCAATCATTAAGAAGCTTCCTCCAAAGCTTGGGGATCCAGGTAGTTTTTCTATTCCTTGTGTGATTGGTGTAACACCCCGTTCACCCAACATCATAATATTAATATATAAATAATTCAGAGTAAATCACAAACGGAGTATTACACTGCTTTTCATAAATTCATAAATAGAAAATATACTATTTATTTCAACAACAATTAATCTCATAAAAACTGCAGCGGAAAATTCTTTCATTAATTCATCATCGTCAACATCAACATATTCCAATAATATCTTGGAACAAAGGCCTTAACAAATTCTCCTTCAATACTAAAACAACATAAAGGTAAACATTGATACATAAAGGAATGACAATAATTCAACATGTTATATCCCCATCCCGTTACGTATCAGAGCCCTACGACACAATGTGAGGAGTCTTCTCACAACAGCTAAACTTCTACTAATTTTGATCACCTGCAAGTTACCCACGTAAAGAGGAAACATTTTCAAGCAGAAGGGGTGAGATTCTCATACAAAAATAATAGATAAATATTTCATCAATTAATTCAACTTTGTAATGGCATCATCACATCATATATATATATATATATATATATATATATATATAACAAATTCAACAGTTTAACCAGCATTTAAATATCATCCAACAACAACAACAATAATGTCCACCGACAATGACAACAACGACAACAAAGACATATACAATGCCCACCGACATATGCAATAACCACCGACACCGACAACAACGACAACGATAATGTCCACCGACAAAGACAACAACGACTCATGTACTATGCATGTGGTACCATACTACCGCGTTTGAATGCTAAACATTCCAGGACAATAGTCCTCACCGCTTTTGAACGTCAAGGCGTTCCAGAGCATAAGCTCTCACCGCTTTGAATGACAATGCATTCCAGGACCGAGGTCCCCACCGCTTTTGAATGACGAGCATTCCAGGACCGAAGTCCTCACCGCTTTTAGACTATGCAACGGACTCCAATTGTGTATATCAACATACAACTCAACTACACCGACAACAATAATGACAACGACAACTGTGCCTAAATCATTTATGACACACTCCTCAACTTGGACAACAACGACACAACGACAACAACACCGGAAATCATCAATATAGCATATATTATTATATTTATTTATAAGTTAAATACTCGTAAAACACCTCAATTTAACCTCTCATACTTAAGTTTGAAGTTTGGGAACTAACCATAGGTTTTGGACTAACTTGGACTAAGTTATGCTAAGTTTTCTTAAAGTTTTCCTCAAGACCCACTTGGAGTATTTTCATCATAATTCGAAATCCATAAAACATTTTCAAGTCAATCCAAAGCCATTGGAAGGATAAATCAATTGTCTACAACTTTCATGTTTACATCGAAAGCCAATTCAAAACAGAAATGTGAGAAAAAGAAGCAAGAACGCAAAACAGGGAATGTTGTACAAGACCCAGCACGCTTGAGCGTGCAAGTGGACGCTTGAGCGTGCGAAATGACGAAAGTTAGGAAAGTGTACGCTTGGGGCTCACTTGAAGCTCGCTTGAGCGTGCGATCAGTTTCAAAATCTAGGCACAAGTTTGAATGCTCGCTTGAGCGTGCAAGTGGACGCTTGAGCGTGGGATCATCTGGGTAGGAAAAAGCTCTACGGGTTTTCTAACTCTATCTCAACCAAAACCCAATTTTCAACCCCTGATTACCCAAAACGTGTTCTAACAGATGTTTATGGGTTCAATATGCAACAATGCACAACAAAGTACACAAAACAACAACATCAAACAGCAATTCAATCACTTTCATCAATTACATAAAACTTCTCCATTTTCCTTCATTAACCTAATTCTCCCCAAATTATGATTTCCATCATTGTATTATGACATCTAAAGGATGAATTAAACACAACTAACATAATCTCTATAACTTTTATTCCCTTTCATCTCAATCCTCACATTCACTATTTTTCCCCAAAATTCTACCCAAACCCATGTTGAATCAGAATCAGAAATATAGCCTATATTATTGTATAATAATCTCACCCTTACCTTAATTGATGAATCAAACTCTACAGCAAGGCACTTCTCTCGCTCTTGGCTCTTCTCCCTTGTTCTTGGTTTTCTTCTCTTTTTCTCAAAACTTGAGTTTTTCTTTCTATTGTACGTAAAAATGTTTCTGACTCTTTCTTTTCCTCTTCTCACCAAAACATAACTCCTTAACTCATTTTCATTTCACTTAACTCCCCTTAATTCCTATAATTAATATGTAACCCCCAAAAACTCCATAAATTCTATTTTCTTACTTATTTCTATTAATTAATAAAAATAACTAAATAATAAAATAACAAACACCAAATAATCACACAATTCATTTAAAATCATATAAAATGCATAAAATCAACCAAAAATAATAAAATAACAACTAGGGCGTTACAACTCTCCCCAACTTAGAGAATTTCGTCCTCGAAATATTACCTCAAGCAAACAACTCTGGATACGACTCCAGCATCTTACTCTCCAGCTCCCAAGTCAAACTCTCACCAGTTACTCCACCCCAAACAACCTTCACTAGAGGTATGTCTTTGCCTCTCAAGTGCTTCACCTTACGATCTTCGATTCTCAATGGTAAAGTCTCAACCATAAGGTTGTCTCTAACCTGCACATCATCTCTTGGAATAACATGCGAAAGATCCGCTACATACTTCCGAAGTTGCGACACATGAAACACATCATGCAAATTCAAAAGATGTGGTGGCAAACCTACTCTGTAAGCCACTGTTCCAACCCTCTCAAATATCTGATACGGTCCAATAAACTTCGGAGTCAACTTCTTTGCTTTCAACGCATGCCCAACACCCGTCATTGGAGTGACTCTCAAAAACACATGATCACCCTCCTGAAACTCAAGGGCCTTTCTACGCTTGTCATGATAACTCTTCTAACGATCCTGCGACGATTTCATCTTTTCTCTTATCATTTTGACCTTCTCCGTAGTTTCTTGAACCAAATCTAGACCCAACACCGCACTTTCTCCCGATTCAAACCAACATAAAGGAGTTCTACACCTCCGGCCATACAAAGCTTCGAACGGTGCCATACCAATACTCGAATGGTAACTATTGTTGTACGTGAACTCTATCAATGGTAGATGACTATCCCAAGCTCCACCTTGCTCAAGTACACATACTCTTAGCAAATCTTCTAACGACTGAATCGTCCTTTCCGACTGACCATCTGTTTGCGGATGATAAGCCGAACTGAATCTCAACTTCGAACCCAAGGCCTCATGCAAACTCTTCCAAAATCTAGAGGTGAACCTCGGATCCCTATCCGACACAATACTCGACGGTACACCATGCAGCTTCACAATATCACGAATATAGATCTCTACCAACTGAGCCACTAGATAACTAATATTAATCGGAATGAACTGCCGACTTTTTCAATCTATCAACAACAACCCAAATGGCGTTATGCCCTCTCGAAGTATTCGGAAAACTCGTTACAAAGTCCATGGAGATACTATCCCACTTCCATTCAGGCACATCTAGTGGTGTCAACAACCATGCAGGCTTCTGATGTTCAACTTTGGATTTCTGACAAGTTAAACATGCATACACAAACTGTGCAACATCACGCTTCAAACCGGACCACCAAAACAATTTCTTCAAGTCATGATACATCTTCGTAGCTCCCGGATGAATACTTAAGCTACTCCTATGACTTTCTTCCAAAATCAACTTCTTCAACTCATCATTGTCAGGAATGCAAATCCTTCCTCTGAACCTCAACACACCCTGATCATCAACCTTGAAGTCACCATCTTCGGTTTGATCACAACTAATCATCAAATCCACAAACTTAACCTCAAGCTTCTGCGCCTCCCTGATATTATTCAAGAAGTCACTGTTGATCTTCAACATACCCAATTGCACACTCTGAGGTGACAACTCACAAACAAGACTTAAGTCTCTGAATTGTTCAAGCAATTCAAATTCTTCACCATCATGGCAGACATGTGCAATGTCTTCCTACTCAATGCATCTGCAACCACATTGGCTTTACCCGGATGGTAATTTAAACCAAAATCATAATCCTTAAGCAACTCAAGCCACCTCCTCTGCCTCATATTCAATTCTTTTTGGTCAAACAGGTACTTTAAACTTTTGTGATCACTAAACACTTCAAATCTAGAGCCGTACAAATAATGCCTCCAAATTTTCAAAACAAAGACCACCGCAGCCAACTCTAAATCATGGGTAGGATAATTCTTTTAATGTACCCTCAACTGCCTAGAGGCATAAGCTACCACTTTACCATCTTGCATAAGAACACGACCTAAACCCAACTTGGACGCATCACAATAAACAACAAAAGGCTCATCCGGCTTCGACAAAATCAAAATCGGAGCAGTTGTCAACCGTGGCTTCAACTCATTGAAACTACTCTCACACTGAGCATTCCACACAAACGCTTTACCCTTGCAGGTCAACTGAGTCAATGGAAGTGCCAACTTTGAAAATCCCTCTATAAACCTGCGGTAGTAACCAGCCAATCCCAAGAAACTTCTGATCTCAGTAGCCGACTTCGGAGTCTCCCATTGTGATACCGCATCAACCTTCGCCGGATCAATTGCAATACCACTACCAGAAATAATATGGCCAAGAAAACTCACCTCACTAAGCCAGAACTCGCACTTAGACAGCTTTGCATACAGCTTCTTTTCCTTTAACACTTGCAACACAATCTTCAAATGTTCTGCATGCTCCTCATCGATCTTAGAATATATTAAAATATCATCAATAAACACAACAACAAACTTATTCAAGTAAGCATGGAAAATCCTGTTCATATACTCCATAAACACACCAGACGCGTTTGTAACTCCGAAAGGCATCACCTTATACTCATAATGTCCATATCGTGTCCTAAAGGCCGTCTTCTGCATATCTTCATCCTTCACCTTAATCTGATGGTAACCTGACCTCAAGTCAATTTTGCTAAAAACACGAGCACCCACTAATTGATCCATCAAATCATCAATCCTCGGAAGTGGATATCTATTCTTTATCGTCACTTTATTCAGCTGACGGTAATCAATACACAATCTCATGCTACCATCCTTCTTCTTAACCAGCAACACCGGCGCACCCCAAGGTGAAACACTTGGTCTAATAAATTTCTTCTCAAGCAAGTCCTCCAACTGTTTCTTCAACTCGGCTAACTCAGATGCCGACATACGATAAGGTGCCATCGACACCGGCTTCGTTCCAGGAACCAAATCAATAGAAAATTCCACCTCTCTCTCTGGCGGCACATCAGGGATCTCATCAGGAAATACCTCCGGAAATTCATTCACCACTGGCAACCTATCAATCACCGCTTGATTTTCTAACGACAAATATGCCATCAAGGAAAACATTAGAATTCCATCTCGTTCCAACTGTTTCAACTGTTTAGTGGTCAAGAACTCAGCTTGACTCTCTTCCTCCGCAGAAGAAAAATGCACCGTCTTACTAAAGCAGTTGATATGAACCCGGTTATACTCTAACCAATTCATTCCAAAAATTACATCCATACCCTTCAACGGTAAGCACACAAGATCAACCTCAAAATCCCTACCAAACATAGACAACGGGCAACTCAAACAAACAAGAGAAGTAGTCACTGAACCCTTAGCTAGAGTTTCAACAACCATTTCTCCATTCATATCAGACATAACTAGACCCAACTTATAAGCACAATCAACAACAATGAAACAATGTGTAGCACCCGTATCAATAATAGCAATTAAAGGTGTACTATTAAAAAAACAAGTACCTCTGATAAGTCGATCCTCGTTCTCGGTTTGCATACCGGTCAATGCAAACACTCTGCCACTAGCCTGAGTCTTCCTTGGCTGCTTACACTGAGAACTAAAATGCCCCTCTTCATTACAATTGTAGCACACAATGTCACCACGCTTACATTCAGCCACCGTGTGCCCTTTCTGCCCACATCTGAAACACTTTTTCTCATCACGTCTACATACGTTACTCTTGTGGCCTTTCTCACCACATTTGAAGCAAACTATCTCAGCAGGAGCATCTCCTCTTCTAGGTCTCCTCTCGTCATTCACCCTCTGCTTCCCTTTGTCAGCAGGTGCACTATATGGCTTCGGACGACTAGACTGTCCCTTACTCCTCCTATCATTCATCACCTTATAGTGAGCTTTACTATCCTCCTCATAGATTCTGCAGCTACTCACCAAATCAGAAAAGTCTCTTATCTTTTGGTAGCCAATGGCCCGTTTAAAGTCTCTTATCTTGTGCACAACAAAGTACACAAAACAACAACATCAAACAGAAATTCAATCACTTTCATCAATTACATAAAACTTCTCCATTTTCCTTCATTAACCTAATTCTCCCCAAATTATGATTTCCATCATTGTATTATGACATCTAAAGGATGAATTAAACACAACTAACATAATCTCTATAACTTTTATTCCTTTTCATCTCAATCATCACATTCACTATTTTTCCCCAAAATTCTACCAAAACCCATGTTGAATCAGAATAAAAAATATAGCCTATATTATTGTATAATAATCTCACCCTTACCTTAATTGATGAATCAAACTCTACAACAAGGCACTTCTCTCCCTCTTGGCTCTTCTCCCTTGTTCTTGGTTTTCTTCTCTTTTTCTCAAAACTTGAGTTTTTCTTTCTATTGTACGTAAAAATGTTTCTGACTCTTTCTTTTCCTCTTCTCACCAAAACATAACTCCTTAACTCATTTTCATTTCACTTAACTCCCCTTAATTCCTATAATTTATATGTAACCCCCAAAAACTCCATAAATTCTATTTTCTTACTTATTTCTATTAATTAATAAAAATAACTAAATAATAAAATAACAAACACCAAATAATCACACAATTCATTTAAAATCATATAAAATGCATAAAATCAACCAAAAATAATAAAATAACAACTAGGGCGTTACAATTAGAAGTGAGGCCATTGATAAGGCCATGTGCGATTTAAGATCTAGTATTAGTCTATTACCCTTGTCCCTCTTTAAGGGGATGGGTATAGGTGAGTTGAAGCCTACTGAGGTGACCTTAAAGTTAGTTGATTGTACAACAATCCACCCCGTTGGATTCATTGAGGACATACCCGTCGAGGTAGGAGGGATATATATCCCAACTGATTTTATAGTTTTAGACATGGATGATGATGACCAAGTGCCTATACATCTAGGGAGGCCCTTTCTCGCTACTGCGGGGGCTATTGTTGATGTTATGGGTGGTAGGATTGCTTTTCAAGTTAGTAATGAGATGGTAGGTTTTGGAATGAAAACTATTAATAAGGAGCCTTTTGATTTTTCTTGTTGCATGATTAATGATCATAGCGTGAAAGAATGTTTCTTAGCGTCATCTGCACAATATGATCTCTTTGATCCTTTTTAACGATGTTTCTAACTGTCAAGCTAATGACTCTAAAGGAGCGCTTCATGGGAGGCAACCCACACGTTTAATTTCTTTTATTTTGTTTGCTTTTTGTTGTTTTAAGTTGTTTTACAGTTAATTGTCCAAGCATGATTCAAGAAAACGAAAAATTTTGAGCCTAGGATGTCCAGAAACCTGGCACGGCCCGTGCCTGCAGTGGCACGGTCGTGCCTGACTTGACCAAACCCAACCCTTCCTTTTCTAAAGCGTTTGCACGGCCGTGCCCCCTAAGCACGGCTGTGCGCGACTTCTTAACCCCTATACCTCAAAAATTTCTCTTCTTCTTCCTCATTCAATCACCACAACTTCACTCCTCTTTCAAACTTCTCTCTAAAACCTCCATAACCAATAACCTTCAAACCCTCACAACTCACTCAAATCTTAACCAAAACACAAAATTTCTTTACCCAATCACTTCCAAACATCATTCCAAACGTAATCCACCTCTCAAAATTAACTTTCGTCCACCCAAATCCCAAACCCACCAAATTCGTATTCCCAATTACCCTAACCCAAAAACCACAAATTCTTCACCAACCTTTACATTTAAACTCAAAAACCTTACTTAAACCTCAACCCCATAACTAAACCAACCTTTTCCACACAACACCTTTCCAAACCACAACTGTAACGCCCTAGTTTTTATTTGATTATTTTTGGTTGATTTTTAATATGTTATATGATTTAAAGTGATTTATGTGATTATTTGGTGTTTTTTATTTTATTATATAATTATTTTTATCATTTAATAGAAATAAGTAAGAGAATAGAAATTATTGGTGTTTTGGGTGTTATTGAGAATTAATAGGATTTAAGGGAGTTAAAGAAAATAAGTGGGGGGTTATGTTTTGGTGAGAATAGGAAAAGAAAGGCAGAAAAACATTTCACGTACAATAGAAAGAAAAAGAAGAGTTTTGAGAGCCAAGAGGAGAAAACTTAGAAAAGGCAAAGAGAGGAGGTAGAGGGAGCTTGATTGCTGTAGATTTTTGTTCATCTTAATTCAGGCAAGGGTGAGGCTAGCTTTCAATGAATAATATGTATATAATTGTTGAAATTGAAATAAAAAGTTGTGTTCTTGAGTTAGGGTTAGAAGGTTGTGATAATTGCAAAATGTTGATGATTATGTTGTTGATTGCATGTTTCTGTGTTGTTCTGAGTATTATGTTGCATATAGAACCTGTAAACATTGTAGAAATTCATTTTGGGTGATCAGGGGATCAAAATTGGGTTTTTGGATGAAAAAGGGTTTGAGAGTTTGTGAGTTTTTGAACTGCCAGATGAAGCTTCGCTTAAGCGAACTGCCCGTCGCTTAAGCGAGCGTCCATGTAGCTACCCAGAATTGTAATGTGACCGTTCGCTCAAGCGTGAGCCAAGCGAACGCTAAGCGTGCAACATCCTGACTTACGTCTTTTTGGTCGCTCAAGCGTACGCCAAGCGAACGCTAAGCGTACAAGACCTGACCTTTCGTCATTTGTGCCCGCTCAAGCGAACAGAGCTTCGCTCAAGCGAACTGGGTCCTGTACGACCATTTTCTGAATTTTGCTTCGTGCATTAGGACTTTAATCTGAGCTTCCTAAAATGTTTCTTTGATTTATATAACCTTGTTTAAGTAGTAAATATCATAAATTAAAGTGAAGCTACGTGAATACATGTATATATAAATAAATATGATTATATATGTTATGTCGTTGTTCCCGTTGTTGTTGTCGTTGTGTCATGTTGTCCAAGTTGGGGAGTGTGTCATAAATAATTTAGGCACAGATGTTGTTGTCGTTGTAGTCGTTGTTGTTGTTGTTGAAGTTGTATGCAGATATACACATGGAGTCATTCATACTCATACATTGTTGAGGGCTCATGCCCTGGAATGTTAATCATTCAACCGTTGAGGGCTTATGCCCTGGGATGCTAGTCATTCAATTGTTGAGGGCTTATGCCCTGGGATGCTTTAACCATCCAAATTGTTGAGGGCTCATGCCCTAGAATGCCTTGTCATTCAAACGCGTTAAATGGTACCACATGCATATTGCATAGTAGTTGTCGTCGTGCATTGTCGTAGTTGTCGTGTATTGTCGTAGTCATCGTTGGTGTCGTAGTTGTTGATGACGTTGTTGTTGGTTGAGTCTTGGTGTCGCAATTGATGTTGATGTTGTTGTTGCTTAAACATAAATTAAATGTTGCAAATCAAATATGAATTGATGTAGTCGTTGTTGATAATGTTGTTGCCATGTATATATGAGCTTAATGATGCATGTTGTGCTGGATGTTGTTGTTTTTATTCGATTGATGATTTATATATATATTATCGTTGTTTGGTAATCTCACCCCTTCTGCTTGAAAATGTTGCTCTTCGTATGGGTAACTTGCAGGTATTGAAGATTAGTTGGATGTCTGGCTCAAAGTGTCTTAGGGCTCTGATACGTAACAGGATGGGGGAAAACGTTGTCTTGTTCTTTCATTCCTCTATGTATCGAATTTTGAAATAATGTTGTTGAAACTTATTTATGTTGGATAATATTTTATTGTTGAGGCCTTTGTGCCAAGATTTTGTTGAAGAAGAATATTATGTTGAAAAGAATTTTCCGTTGCAATTATTATGAGATTGAATGTTATTGAAATTAAATAGTTTTATTTTCTATTTAATAATTTTTGAAAAGCAATGCAATACTCCGTTGTTGATTTACTCTGATTAAATTATATTAATATTACGTTGTGGGAGAACGGGGTGTTACAACAACCCTCACCAAAACTCAACACCAAGGTCAACCAAGGTCAATGGCATCCAAGAGGAAGGAAATTGCTAGCTCTAATGATGGTGTAAGAAGGAAGCAAGCAACCTCAAAGAACCACGACATCAGCTTTAAAAATGCCGAGCAACAAAAATGGTATAAATCTCTTGTCTCTAAACCTTTACATGCTTGCAGGTGCCCTGATAACTATCATATAGGTATATTAGGTATTAGAGATAATGTGATAAGGCTGTTGGATAGATTAGGGTGGGTTGATATGCTGAGACCTATGAGGGGGTTTGAAAATTTCACTTATGAACTCTTGAGCTCTATTGATTTCAAGAAGGATAAGTTGGACTTGGACAACCCAACCGTAGAGAGTCTCTTTCCGGCTTATGAACATTGATTACGAGATGTCCCTTGAACACTTTTGCAATGAAATGGGCTTCGCAAATGCAGGGTTAATCTGTGACTCTTGGAATCATGATCTAAGGCCGGTTAACTATCAACCCGTTGCCTTTTGGGAACGTATCATCATTTTAAAGCAATACAATTCATGTTCCAATAAGGCTAGTAACATTCATAACCCTGTGCTTAGGTACCTCCAAAGGGTTATGGATTGCACCATTTGGGGTAGGAAAGAGTTGGGAACCACTAGGAGATGAACTCTTCATGTTGTGGGCTATGCTTAATGCCCGCCCTGTGAACATTTGCTTTTACTTGCTTGATTATCTTGCATCTATAGGTACGAGGTCTGATGGTAAGGTTGAGATAGTGGTTGGTGGTATCATCACCTATATAGCTAGGAAGTTTGGAGTGCGTGATGACCAAGGGATAAACCGAATTGAGGGCAATAATAGGCTTAATATAGACACCCTCATTGCTATGAACTTTATTAAGCCTCGTCCGCCTGCTAACGTAACTTTTGAGCTTCAGCTTCATGTGCCTTTATGTTTAATTATCCTTCCTAACCCATCTCGGACTAACACCGAGGTGGAAGAAAATTTGATGTATGTTGGTGATGACCCACAGGTACATGAAGAGCACAATGTTGTTGAGGAGGAATGTGCAAACATCAACCATGACAATGAGCACCATGACAATGATGGCGGTGAGCACTATAATGAAGACAATGACCGGTGGGCATGGATGTAAATTGAGGTTTAACGACTAAGCACCGAGCAACAAAGACAAGGTGTGGAAATCTCCGGGCTAAGAAATGATGTCCAAAGGGGCAATCAGGTAAATGATGAAAACAACCAAATGCTACAGATGATGATGCAACACCTTCACCTCCAAGGTCCTCCTTATGGACCTCAATGAAATTGTGAGCTTTCCTCTTCCTCTCTTCCCTTATCCTTTCCTCTCTTTCTCCTCCTTATTCTTCCTTCTTTTTTTCTTTTCTTTTGCAAATTTTGGATCATTGAGAACAATGCTTCTCCCAAGTGTGTGTGTGTGTGTGTGGGACGGGGGGAATAAAGTGTCTAGTGTCGTAGTGTTTCCAAACTCCCTTGAACTTTAATTCTTTTGTTATGTTTTGTTGCGAAAGGCATGATTAAGTAGCTTGTTTTTATTGTAAATTATGGCATAAATTTTTTTTTTTGTCTCTTCAAAAATGGTTGTTTCTAGTACATGAAAGTAGTTTCTTGTGTTTTAAGTGTTCTTGCTATACCCACATCTTGTTTTATTGTAAAACTTCTATATGAGAAAAGCACAAGTTGCAGCCTTTGAGTAAGTGTATAAGTAGGTATTTTAAGGAGCACGTTCTAACTCTAAAGGTAAATTGACCCTTAAATTTTTTTCAGAGTAAAAGTAGTATAAGTTAGTGTGGGGGAATATAAAGCCAAATTAAATTTTAAGGTTGCATCATTGAATCTAGATTGGGAAAGGGGGTAGGCCCTCCGACTTCCTACGTGAAGGTGATGTTATCTTGAATAACTAAAGGGGGCAGAAATAATACAAATATAATGGCCACCATTGAATCTAGATTTGGGAAGGGGGTAGGCCCTCCGTTTTCCTACGTGAAGACGTTATCTCCATAAATTAATAAAAATTCTGCAAAAACCTCAGATGTGAAAATGACAAAGATCCAATGATCAAAAATACTCCCATCTCTCTTGTATGAAATGAAGAAAGAATTTTTCTCAGTTAGTTTAGTCTTAAGGTTAGAACCTGTTTCCTAATAATATCTACACACACTCACTTGAAACTTGTTGTTGGGTTGAATAGGTTCACACAGAATACTTGAAGTTGTGATTAGTGTACACTTGAAATAAAGCCTTAGAGGAGACGTAAGTTTTTAATTGTATTGTCACATGTTAAATCTTGTTTCTGCTGTTATGTTTATGCATTTTACTTGAGGATAAGCAAAGATTCAAGTGTGGGGGGGAGTTTTTTATTAGATTTGATTTCGTTTTATTTAATATTATTTCCTTTTAGAACTATTTTACTTCAATTGCAAGTTATTTAATTTCATGAACAAATATTCTAAAGATTCAGTCTTGGAGCAAAAGAAAGAGGATTTGGAGCTGATTCGGGCTGAAAATATGAAGATTCAGCACAGAAATATAATTCCCCCAAGTCAGAAGCTTGGCACGACCCGTGCCACCAGCCACACAGTTGTGGCAACTCCCAGAATTCTCGTTTGCTATACGGACAAACTACCTATTAGTTTATTTCTTACCTAAAAGCCCGTCGTTTCTTGTGGAACATTCTAGTGATATATTTCTTAGGGCTTAAGTCATTGTAAACTATAAATAGAGTAGCTAGCTATCATAACAATTCATCTTTTGTTCTTGTAATTCAATAGTGACAATTGTCTTTCTTAATAAAAGTTCTTTCTTTTACTTTCTTGTTATTTTATCTTCTTATTCTTCTTCTCTATGTCTACTGTGATCTGTTGGAACAAAATGTGTTTAACATTACCTCTGTAGAGTTTTGATGATAACAAGGTATTAAAAATTGTCAATTGGATACGCTAATATTTGTTCAAGTGTACAGGACCATAGACAAAAAATTTGTGTCTACTTAAGACTTAGGTACTAGAAGAACAAATGAGAGCAATGGAACCAACAAGTAAATGAAGCTTTACGCGTCTGAAGAAAAGAGCTCTTGAAGTCAAAGTGCTCTTGAAGTGATGACATGTCATCAGAAGCAAGTTCATCAGAAGCACCTCATTAGAAGCAAGATCACCAGAAGCTGAAGTTCAACAGAAGATGAGAGACTTAAAGCTTCAAAGGTTGTTCAAAGGATCTAATCACACCTAGCATTGCAGAAGACTAGAAGAGTGAAGCAACGACTAATTTAAATGAATTTGAAGGCATTGGATGCTTGTTCTTTGAAGAGCGTTGACAAAGTACAATTGTACGAAGTGTACAACCACTACCTCCACTACTCAGAATGTGTCTCTGCTACAAGACAAGAATAACAGCTACGCCTACAACAATGTTCCTACAGACTTGGAATGGATTTGAAATTGATCCTTCATAGGACAATAATCGTATCAGGCAAAAGATCATTGGTGATTTATCAAAGCTTCAAACGACTCTTTTTTGACGTGCTGGAAATTCACAACGTCTCTCTCACTTCTCTATATAAAGGAGTGAAGACTTTGAGAATTGTAAGAGACTAAACAACATTTTGAAAGCGCCAAAACTCTATCAAAATTTGTCTGCATCAAAAGTTCACTTACAATTTCTTATTAAAGTTCATATCTTAGAAATTCTAGAGTATTAAGAGTCTGTATCTGATTTGTATTGTGAGTACCACTGATTGTATATCAAGTTTTCAACTTCAAACATTTTTCTCTGTAATTCTGTTTGATTAGAAGTCTCTTGCAGATGTGCTTGAGCATAGAAGTCTGTTGATTGTGTTCAGGAGCATAGGAAATCTCTTGCAATTGTGCTTGAGTAATTTGAAGTCTCTTGCTAGTTTTAGCAGTGAGCATTTGTAATCAGATATTACATTTTTTAATGAACTCTCCTTGGAAGTGCAAGGGGGACAGGACTACTTCCAGTTTGTGGAAGGAACCTGTGTAATTGCTTTGTGTCCTTCTTCTCTCTCTCTCTCTATCTATCTATCTCTCTCTTTCTCTCTCTCTCTCTCTCTGTTTTTATCCGCTGCATTTAGAATCTAAACATCACTTTAGAAGCTGTAATCTAACTGCTTCTGACCAGTGACTTAAGTAGAAGAAAAAGAAGAAAAAACCAACACAATTCAACCCCCCCTTCTTGTGTTTTTCTCACCTTCAATTGGTATCAGATCCTTGCTTCTGTTGAGAACACTTAACAGTGTGACAGTCCAAGATTTGAGAAAAACATGTCTGGTGAATCATAATGTTGTACCGTATGATTACAGTGATAAGAATGTTCACTCAGGAAAAGTTCCAAAGTTCAATGCAGATCCTGAGGAGTTCTCTTGGTGGAAAACCAACTTGTACAGTTACATCATGGGCTTAGATGAAGAATTATGGGATATTTTGGAAGATGGAGTTGGTGACTTGGACCTTGATGAAGAAGGAGTTGTTGTTCATAGAAAGAAACATACTCTTGCTCAAAAGAAAATGTATAAGAAACATCACAAGATCAGAGGTTCACTTGTTCTTGTTATACCTCGTGCAGAGTATATGAAGATAAGTGATATATCTACTGCAAAGGCTATGTTTGCTTCTCTCTGTGCAAACTATGAATGTAGCAAGAAGGTTAGAGAAGCTAAAGCACTTATGCTTGTTGATTAGTATAAGTTGTTCAAGATGAAGGATGATGAAAGTATTTAGGAAATGTACCCATGATTTGAAACCATCTAAAGGGAAGTCATCAAAAGCTCTTAAAGTCATAGAATTCGAAGAAGAATCACCGGATGGAGATTCTGATGAAGATCCTGCTCAAATGATGGCTATGCTTTCAAACAGACTGTAGTATCTAGCCAAGAAGAAAAAGAAGTTCTGGAGCAGAAGAAGTGGTTACAAAGGCTCCAGGAAAGAAGATCAGAAGGGTTGCTTCAACTGCAAGAAGCGTGAAAATTTCATTGTTGATTGCCCTGATCTTCAGAAGGAGAAATCAAAGGACAAGTCTAAGAAGTCAACTTTCAAATCAAACAAGATCAAGAAGCAGATCAAGCAGAGTTTGATGGAACCATGGGAAGATTTAGACAGTGAATCTGATAAGGATGATGCTGATGAAGATGCAAAGGTAGCTGTTAGGGTAGTGGCTACAGTAACTTCAGAAGCTGAACCAGAATCAGATTCAAAAGAAGAAAATGAGGTATATTCTAAAATTTCTAGAGAAGAACTTATTGAGTCTCTTAAAGAGCTCCTTACACATTTTGAAGTGAGAACCAATGAGTTGAAAGATTTAATAGAAAAATATGTTGATTTAATGAAACAACAAGAATCAACTCTATTGGATATGAAAGCTTCTGAAGAAGGACTTAGAGGCTTTGACTTCATTTGCAAAACCTATGAAGAAAAGCTCAAGTTCTTATATCAGAAGCTACAAGAAAAGTGTAATGGAAAACCTTTAATCAACCATGAAATTGCTCTTGAAGATTTTATTATGACTGGTATTGACAGAAGTAGAGTTGCTTATATGATTTATAACATTTACAAAAACAATGGCAAATGGATTGGATTTTCAGAAGGAAAACCCAATGAAACTAATCTCAAAGCATGTTGTGAATGTATCAAGGAAGGATTAAAAACCTTCTTTGTATCTTGAAGGTGTTAAAGTTGAAACTGTGGTTCAGTCAGAACCTGAAGCTTTTAGTTTTAAGCTAAGATTGCTTCAGAGCCAAAGAACTCTAAGTCTAAGGCAATGACAAATTTGACTCTAAGACCTCAAAGATCAAGATGCTGAAAAGATTAGAACATGTTCCTCGGAGTCTGTTGAAGCCAAAATCTGGTATCTTGAAGTCTAAGTCTCAGAAGAACAAAACAGTTATGGCTTCAGGTGAATCAGAACTAAAAGGTGTTAAACCTATAGTACTGATCAATCATAAGCTATCAAAACCATACCTCAAGGTACAAGAAGTGAAGAGTAAAACTTCCAGCACTAACCTCAAAGGACCCATAAAACAATGGGTACCTAAATATGAAATTGTCAATATTGCAAAAATGCCTAAAAGCAAAGGAAAAGCAAAAATCATGGTATCTGGACAGCGGTTGCTCAAGACATATGACAAGAGAGAGGTCAATGCTCCTGACCCTCACAATGAAAGAAGGAGGAAATGTGAAATTTGGAGGCAACCAGTCTGGCAAGATCATTGGTACATGAACTATTGGTAACTTCTCTATCTCTATTAATAATGTGTGGTTGGTAGATGGTCTTGAACATAACCTTTTGAGTATCAGTCAGTTTTGTGACAATGGTTATGATGTGATGTTTGGAAAGACAAACTGCACAATAATCAACAAAGATAACAAGTCCATAGTGTAACGCCCTAGTTGCTATTTTGCTATTTTTGGTTGATTTTAATATGTTTGGTGTATTTTATATGAAAATGTTGACTATGTGAATATGTGGTGTGTTATTTGATTTATATATTTATTTATATGAAATTTATAATTATTTGTGTGATTTATGAAAATAGGAGAAATATAATAATTATTAGAATTAAGGGGGGGTAATGAGAATTAAATGAAATTAAGGAGGGGAGTAAAGAGGAAAATAGATGTTATGTTTTGGTTGGTAAGGAAATAGGAAGTCAGACAACTTGTACGTATCAGTAAGAAAACAAGAGTTTTTGGGAGAAAGAGAGAAGAAGCCAAGGGAAGAACTAGGAAGAGGGAAATTCATCCATTTTGCAGTAGAATTTGCTGAATTAAGGTAAGGGTGGGCTAGCATTTCAATTGTAATATATATATATATATATATATATATATATATATATATGCATGATTTCATGAAATTTGGATTGAAATTGGTAGTTTTGGAACTAGGTTTGTAAACATGATAAATTGCTCATTGTTGTTGAATTATGTTGTCGATGATGTTGTTATGATTTGTTTCTGATGTTTTGTTGATAAACATGATTTGTTTATGATTTGGGTGATTGGGGGATCAAAATTGGGTTTTTGGTTGATAGAGGAGTTTGAGAATCGTAGGTTTTAGTCTGTCCAGATGAAGCTTCGCTTAAGCGAAGCTACCCGTCGCTTAAGCGAGTTGTCTTAGTAGTTGCCCAGAATTCTGAAAAGTTAGTTCGCTTAAGCGAGCGCCAAGCGAGCGCCAAGCGAACAAGAACCTAACTTTCGTCATTTGGTTCGCTCAAGCGAAATTCCCGTCGCTCAAGCGAAATCTGCCTAGAACCTGTAGTATGTGAGCGTCGCTCAAGCGAACGCCAAGCGAGCCTCAAGCGAGGAACATCCTAACTTTCGTCATTTGACTCGCTTAAGCGAGAAGCTGCTCGCTTAAGCGAGATGGGTCCTGTGCGACCATTTTGTGTTATTTTTCTAAGTGCTCCTAACCCAAACCTAAGCTTCCTAACATGTTTGTTGGATTTATTTAGAATTGTTTAGATGGTAAAACTATATTATGAAGATGGAATTATGTATGCTTACGTGCAAATATTTATACTTTGTTAAGTTGAGTTGCCTTTGTTGATGTTGAGTGGTATTGTCCAGTTGGGGAGGGTATCATAAAGTTCTTGTTGCCTGGTTGTATGCTGATATACACCATTAGATGTTGTTGGGTTGTATGCTGATATACACCATAGAGTCATTCATACTCATATGCATTTGTTGGGGGCTTATTGCCCTGGAATGTTTATCATTCACCTGTTGGGAGCTTATTGCCCTGGAACGCTTTATCGTTCACCTGTTGGGGGCTTATTGCCCTGGGATGCTTTAACCATCCAACTGTTGGGGGCTTATTGCCCTGGAATGTTTAGCATTCAACGCGCGTAGTATGGTACCACATGCATATTGCATTAGTAGTTGAGGTCTTTGCATAGTTGTTGTTGGTGCGATGTCGCCACAAGAGTCGTTGTTGTTGTTGTTGTTGTAAATCAAAGATGAAATGAGATGTTATTGTTGAGATGATATTGTCAATATAGTTGTTGATGGATGCTAATGATTGTTGATGTTTTCATTTCAATTTGATGATTTATATATCTATATATATTACTTTTGATTTTGTGAACTCACCCCTTCTGTTGGAATTTCCGCCTTATGGGCAAGTGCAGGTAATGAAGACTAGTGATATGTTGGCTCTTGTGTCTAGGGCTCTGATACGTAACAGGGATGGGGAATCGTTGTCTTTTCTCGCAATTCCTTTATGTATCATTTCTTTGAAGAATATGTTGTTGAAAATTTAATTGTTGAATAATATTGTTATGTTGAGGCCTTGTGCCAATGAATTTTGTTGTAGTTGAATGAGGAAGATTTAAATTAAACATTTCCGCTGTAGTTTTTTTTATAAAGATGATTTTGTTGGTATTTTAATAGTTTTATATTCTATTTAAATAATTTTGAAAAAGCAGTGTAATGCTCCGTTTTGAAGTTGTTGAACTCTGATGTTTATTTATATTATTCGTTGTTTTGGGAAACGGGGTGTTACAATTGGTATCAGAGCAGGTCGGTCCGTCCGGCCAATTAGTAGAGTCGTGTCGAGTCTAGTAGTGTTGTGTGACAGTTTTAACTGTCTTTGTTGTCCTGATTTGTTGTTGTTATGTAGAATTATCAAGATGGCTGGAAGGAATGATGTTGCTCTTGCTGCTACCTTGCAAGCAATGGCTAAGGTTGTGGGACAACAACAACAAGGTGCTGGTGGTGGTGAAGGTGTGCGGATGCTAGAAACATTCTTGAGGAATCATCCACCAACCTTCAAGGGAAGATACGACCCCGATGGAGCGCAGACTTGGCTAAAGGAGGTCGAAAGAATCTTCTGTGTGATGCAATGCAGCGATGCCCAGATGGTGCGGTTGGCACACATATGTTAGCAGAGGAGGCTGACGACTGGTGGGTAAGCACTCAACCAATTCTTCAGGCTGAAGGTGCTGTGATTACATGGGCTGTGTTCAGAAGGGAATTTCTGAGGAGGTATTTTCCGGAAGATGTCCGTGGTAGAAAAGAGATTGAATTCCTTGAGCTGAAGCAAGGAGACATGTCTATCACCGAGTATGCTGCAAAGTTTGTGGAGCTTGCCAAGTTCTATCCACATTATGCTGCGGAGACTGCTGAGTTCTCCAAATACATCAAGTTCGAGAATGGTCTGCGAGCTGATATCAAGCGGGCCATTGGCTATCAGAAGATAAGAGACTTTTCTGAGTTGGTAAGCAGCTGTAGGATCTATGAAGAGGATACAAAGGCCCATTATAAGGTGATGAGTGACCGTAGAGGTAAGGGGCAGCAGAGTCGCCTGAAGCCTTATAGTGCCCCAACTAATAAGGGCAAACAGAGAATGCATGATGAGAGGAGACCTGCACGCAGAGATGCTCCTGCTGAGATTGTTTGTTATAAGTGTGGTCTGAAAGGCCACAAGAGCAATGCCTACAACCGAGATGAGAAGAAGTGTTTCCGATGCGGAAAGAAGGGCCATACTGTCACTGAATGTAAGCGTGGGGATATTGTTTGCTTCAACTGTAATGAAGAAGGTCACATCGGTTCTCAGTGTACTAAGCCTAAGAAGGCGCAGACCAGCGGAAGAGTTTTTGCTTTGACTGGTACCCAGACCGATAACGAAGATCGACTTATCAAAGGTACTTGTTTCTTTAATGGTACTCCTTTAATTGCTATCATAGATACTGGTGCTACGCATTGTTTCATTGCTATTGACTGTGCAAAAAGATTGGGTCTGTTTATGTCTGATATGAATGGGGAGATGGTTGTTGAAACTCCAGCCAAGGGTTCAGTAACTACTTCCCTTGTTTGTTTAAGTTGTCCGTTGTCTGTTTTTGGTAGAGATTTTGAGGTCGATCTTGTTTGTTTGCCATTGGTGGGAATGGATGTAATATTGGGAATGAATTGGTTAGAATACAATCATGTCCTGATTAATTGTTTTAGCAAGACGGTGCGATTTTCTTCTACTGAAGAAGAGAGTGGAGCAGAATTTCTATCCACTAAGGAGATGAAGCGGTTAGAACAAGACGGCGTTTTGATGTTTTCCTTGTTGGCGTTCTTGTCAGTAGAGAATCAAGCTGTGATTGATGGTTTGCCGGTTGTGAAAGAGTTTCCTGAAGTTTTCCCTGATGAGATTCCAGATGTGCCACTGGAGAGGGAAGTCGAGTTTGCAATTGATCTTGTTCCGGGAACGAAGCCTGTGTTGATGGCTCCTTACCGTATGTCAGCTTCTGAGTTAGCTGAGTTGAAGAAGCAGTTGGAAGACTTGCTTGACAAGAAGTTTGTAAGACCGAGTGTTTCACCTTGGGGAGTGCCGGTGTTGTTAGTTAAGAAGAAGGATGGTAGCATGCGGTTGTGTATAGATTACCGTCAATTGAACAAAGTGACGATCAAGAATAGGTATCCACTTCCGAGGATTGATGACTTGATGGATCAGTTAGTGGGTGCTGTAACACCCCGTTTTTCCCAACATAAAAATTTCTTAAAACAATTATCAGAGTATGCAACCACAACAACGGAGTATTACATAAAACATAATCCAAAACAATTAAATAATAATTTATTTAACCGGTTTACTTCAAAACTCTGCAGCGGAATTATTACTAAAAATTCGTAAACGTTTGGCACGCAGGCCCCATAAAATATCTCAAATGTTATCAAGGAACATCATATACACGTAAAGAATGAAGCATGCATAAGACAACCCCATCCCGTTACGTATCAGAGCGACCTAGACAACACTGTGAGGTAAGGCTACTCACGAACCACCTGAACACTAAGCACGATCACCTGCACTTGCCCACAAGGCGGCAATTCCAGCAGAAGGGGTGAGAATTCATAACAAAATAATATTAATCAACATAATTTAGAATAACAACTAACATCAAACACCATTAGCATTCTTGCATAATTTAATAACTTATAGCACGTAATCACATAATCAATTTCATGTCATCTTTAAGCAAGTAGCATAGATACACAACACTTATCACGTAATCGTATATTCATTCCTTATCAACAACATGACATCATAAATATGACCATGCGACAATGCTCTTAGACTCCTTATATGCATGTGGTACCAAACTTCATCATAAGTATTAATATACTTTTAAACGTGCGGAGGACAAAGCTCCTAATAAACGTGCGGAGGACAAAGCTCCTATCATGGTGAGGACTAAGCTCAATGTATGCTATGCATGGACTCAACTCAAATAACATTTATCCTTAATCACCTTATCAACATGCATCCAAGAAATTGGAGCTAAACAACAACTTATCATTGCATATAAATTGTATACATATATCATAACGGTTCAGTTTAATAACATCAGCAGCATAATTCAAATCACAAGAATAGAATGATATCATTATATCAATTACAATTCAAGGCAACATAAACTTTAACATAATTGCATAAAGTATAATACTTAATTCATGCTCTACTACCATAATCCAACAATCCATACCTAGCAAGGCTCTGAACAGGACTCTCAGCATCACCACTAGGCCTAAATAACACTCAAGGAACACCTCCAAAACAATCCCACGGAACAGATCACACAACCCTCACAACTTCCAAAGACTGGTAGTGTTCGCGAGGCGAGTGGGTTAGCTCGCCGTGGCGAGCTGCCAGAAGCAACTCGCGAGGCGAAGGGAAGTGCTCGCTATGGCGAGCTGCCAGAAGCAACTCGCGAGGCGGGGATAAGTACTCGCCGTGGCGAGCGATGAAGCTCATCACTCGCGAGGCGAGGATCACTGCTCGCCGTGGCGAGCGATGAATTTCGCTGCGGCCAGAACTGCTATACTCTCAAAATCTCACAAATTCTCATGGTTCTAAGCCTGATATTGATTCCAGAATTCATCCTAAACATATTCTAAGGTCTAGGAACACTTTCTACATCAATTAAACCTATTTCAACCGTTAATCCATCAATTTATAAGGTTTTGACCTAGTTTCCTCCTTCTCTTAAATCAATCCTAATCCTTGTTAATTGCTATCAGAACTATGCTAATCAATATTACTTAATCATGAGTCTCACCCTTACCTGGTTAGAAGCAGAAAATCGCAGGTTTCCTTCTCTTCTCTTCTCACGCGTGCGTGCGTTTCTTTCTTTCCGTTTCCAAAGTCTGAAGCGTTACTGACTCCCTAACCCTAGTTGCCTTATTTATACTGCCAACAAATCTTATCTTATTTACTCTTTCTCCCACATAACTCTCTAAAATCTAAAACTAACCCATAACTAAATATTTTATTTTCTTTTCAAATCTTATTTTATTTAACAATAAAATAAGTCTCTTAACCTTATCCTTAGCATTAAATCTTACCACAAAATTATCTCAAACATATCAAAACACATCAAAACATATCAAAACACTTATATATTATATAAATATAATATAATCACCTAGACTCGATTTAAATAAATACTAAAACGAACGTGGGCGTTACAACTCTCCCCCACTTAAAAGATTTTCGTCCTCGAAAATTACCTCAAGTAAATAACTCTGGATAAGACTCCAGCATCTTACTTTCAAGCTCCCAAGTCAAGCTTTCACCAGTCGCTCCCGACCAAAGGACTCTACAAGAGGTATATCCTTGCCTCTCAACGTCTTCACTTTCCGATCATCAATCCTTACCGGTAAAGTTTCCACCGTAAGGTTGTCTCTAACTTGCACATCATCGCTCTGGATCACATGAGATGGATCCGGAACATACTTCCTCAGCTGAGATACATGAAAAACATCATGTAAATTCGAAAGATGCGGTGGTAACCCAACTTCTTTGACTTCAAAGCACGTCCAACACCAGTCATAGGTGTAACCCTCAAAAACACGTGGTCACCTTCCTGAAACTCAAGATCCTTCCTTCGCTTATCATGGTAACTCTTTTGTCGACTCTGCGACGCTTCCATTTTCTCCTGAATCATCTTAACTTTCTCAGTAGTCTGTTGAACGATCTCCAGTCCTAAGACCACCCTTTCACCTGACTCAAACCAACACAATGGAGTTCTGCACCTCCGACCGTACAAAGCCTCAAAAGGTGCCATCCCAATGCTAGAATGATAACTATTATTGTATGTGAACTCGATTAAGGGAAGATGACTATCCCAAGTTCCTCCTTGCTCAAGAACACAAACCCTCAACAAATCCTCTAGCGACTGAATTGTCCTTTCCGACTGACCATCTGTCTGCGGATGATACGCCGAACTCAATCTCAACTTAGAACCCAAAGCCTCTTGCAAACTTTTCCAAAATCTAGAAGTAAATCTTGGATCTCTATCTGATACAATGCTCGAAGGAACACCATGCAACCTCACAATCTCCTTGATATAAATCTCTGCCAACTGGGCAACAGGAAAACTAATATTAATCGGTAGAAAATGAGCCGACTTCGTCAATCGATCAACAATAACCCAAATGGCGTCATTCCCTCTTGGAGTATTCGGCAAACTAGTCACAAAATCCATGGATATACTATCCCATTTCCACTCTGGCACATCCAAAGATACCATCATGCCAGCTGGTTTCTGATGCTCTATCTTCGACTTCTGGCAAACTAAACAAGCATACACAAACTGTGCCACATCACGTTTCAAACCAGACCACCAAAACAACTTCTTCAAGTCATGGTACATCTTCGTAGCTCCCGGGTGAATACTCAAGCTACTTCTATGACTCTCTTCAAGAATCATCTTCTTAATCTCTTCATTGTCAGGAATGCAAATCCTACCTCGGAATCTCAACACTCCATGATCGTCGACTTGAAAATCACTATCTTCAGTCTGATTACCAGCAACAATTAAGTCCACAAACTTGACATCTTCTTTCTGCGCTTCTTTGATACTCGTCAAGAAGTCACTATCAATCTTCAGCATCCCCAGCTTCACACTCTGAGGTGTTCTTTCACAGACCAAACTCAAATCTCTAAATTGCTCAAGTAATTCGAACTCCTTAACCATCATAGCAGACATATGCAAGGTCTTCCTACTCAAGGCATCTGCTACCGCATTCGCTTTACCCGGATGATAATTCAACCCAAAGTCGAAGTCCTTCAAAAGTTCTAACCATCTTTTCTGCCTCATATTCAATTCCTTCTGATCGAAAAGATACTTCAAGCTCTTGTGATCACTAAACACTTCGAACCTCGCACCATATAAGTAGTGTCTCCACATCTTCAATACAAAAACCACAGCTGCTAATTCCAAATCATGCGTCGGATAATTCCTCTCATGAATCCTCAACTGTCTTGAAGCATAAGCTACCACTTTACCTTCTTGCATAAGCACACCTCCTAAACCCAACTTAGACGCGTCACAATACACTACAAAAGGCGCATCAGGCTTCGGCAAAATCAAAACTGGAGCAGTCGTCAAACGCTTCTTCAACTCGTTGAAACTGTTCTCATAATGCACATCCCAAACAAAAGCTCTACCTTTACAAGTCAACTGGGTCAACGGAAGAGCCAACTTGGAGAATCCTTCAATAAACCTTCTGTAGTAACCAGCTAAACCCAAAAAGCTCCTAATCTCAGTAACTGACTTCGGAGTCTCCCATTGCGATACGGCTTCAATCTTAGACGGATCTACTACAATACCATCACCAGAGATAACATGACCAAGGAAACTCACTTCTTTCAACCAGAACTCACACTTAGACAATTTGGCATAAAGTTTCTTCTCTTTCAACACTTGCAAGACAATCTTCAGATGTTTAGCATGCTCTTCCTCAGTCTTGGAGTAAATCAAAATATCATCAATAAATACAACTACGAACTGATCCAAAAATGCATGGAAGATGCGATTCATATACTCCATAAATACTCCCGGTGCATTAGTAACTCCAAAAGGCATAACCTTGTACTCATAATGGCCATAACGCGTTCTGAAAGCTGTCTTCTGCATATCTTCATCCTTTACTTTAATCTGATGATAACCCGACCTCAAATCAATCTTGCTGAAAACACGTGCACCCACTAACTGATCCATCAAATCATCAATTCTCGGTAGTGGATACCTATTCTTGATAGTCACCTTATTCAACTGCCGATAATCAATACATAGCCTCATACTACCATCCTTCTTCTTTACTAGTAACACTGGCGCTCCCCAAGGTGACACACTTGGTCTAACAAATTTCTTCTCAAGTAAATCTTCCAACTGTTTCTTCAACTCAGCTAATTCGGAAGCAGACATACGATAAGGTGCCATCGACACCGGCTTAGTTCCAGGAACAAGATCAATAGAAAACTCGACTTCCCTCTCTGGAGGCACATCAGGAATTTCATCTGGGAAAACTTCAGGAAAGTCGCATACCACTTGCAATTTATCGATCACTGCTTGATTCTCTAAAGATAAACAAGCCATCAACGAAAACATCAACATGCCGTCACGTTCTAGTTGCTTCATCTGCTTAGTAGATAAAAACTCAGCGCCACTTTCCTCTTCAGCGGACGAGAAATGCATCGTCTTGCGAAAACAATTGATAAGGACGTGGTTGTACTCTAACCAATTCATACCCAGAATCACGTCCATACCGCTCAAAGGTAGACAAACTAAATCCATCTTAAAATCGCGACCAAACATAGACAGAGGACAACTCAAACACACGAGAGAAGTAGTCACCGAACCCTTAGCTGGAGTTTCGACAACCATCTCTCCATTCATATCAGACATAGCAAGACTCAAAGCAGATACACAGTCTAAAGCAATAAAGCAATGTGTAGCACCAGTATCAATAATAGCAACTAAAGGAGTATTATTAATATAGCAAGTACCTCTGATCAAACGATCATCACTGTCTGTCTGAGTACCAGTCAGGGTAGAAACTCGACCCGTAGTAGGCGCCCTCTACGGCTGCTTGCACTGGGAACCAATGTGACCGTCTTCGTTGCAATTGAAGCACACGACATCATTACGCTTGCAGTCAGCTACTAAGTGACCCTTCTTGCCACACCGGACACACTTCTTGATCTCCTCAGGACAAACATTGCTCTTGTGGCCTTTCTCACCACAGTTGAAACATACGATCTCGACAGGGGTACCCTTCCTCGCAGTCTGCCTATCCACGACCATCCTCTGTTTCCCTTTATCAGCAGGGGCACTATAAGGTTTAGGGCGACTCTGCTGGCCCTTGGCTTTCCTATCATTCACTACCTTGTAGTGAGCCTTCGTATCCTCTTCATATATCCGACAGCTATTCACCAAATCGGGAAAAACTCTGATCTGCTGATACCCAATCGCCCTCTTAATGTCGGGCCTCAAACCGTTCTCAAACTTGATGCATTTAGAAAACTCCGCGGTCTCAGCAGCATAGTGCGGATAGAACTTCGCCAACTCTACAAACTTGGCAGCATACTCAGTCACCGACATATTTCCTTGCTTCAGCTCAAGGAACTCGATCTCTTTCTTCCCGCGAACGTCTTCCGGAAAGTACCTCCTCAGAAACTCTCTTCTGAACACGGCCCAAGTCACCACAGTTCCATCCTGCTCTAGGCTAGGTAACACGCTGACCCCCCAATCATCAGCTTCCTCGGACAGCTGATGTGTACCAAATCGCACCTGCTGGGCTTCAGTGCACTGCATCACTCTAAAAATCCTCTCTATCTCCTTAAGCCACGTCTGGGCTCCATCGGGGTCATACCTTCCCTTAAAAGTTGGAGGATGATTCCTCATGAAAGTCTCCAACATCCTCGTCTCAGCATTCACGCCAGCATTTGCATTAGGTTGCTGTCCCACAGCATTGGCCATTGCTTCCAAAGCAGCAGCAAGAGCAGCATCGTTCCTCCCAGCCATCCTGATATTCTACAACAAACAGTAGCAGCAACATAAGATTTAGTAATACAAATATTACTAAAACTCAACAAGACTCTCTAATTGGCCGGACAGACCGACTTGCTCTGATACCAATTGTAACACCCCGTTTTTCCCAACATAAAAATTTCTTAAAACAATTATCAGAGTATGCAACCACAACAACGGAGTATTACATAAAACATAATCCAAAACAATTAAATAATAATTCATTTAACCGGTTTACTTCAAAACTCTGCAGCGGAATTATTACTAAAAATTCGTAAACGTTTGGCACGCAGGCCCCATAAAATATCTCAAATGTTATCAAGGAACATCATATACACGTAAAGAATGAAGCATGCATAAGACAACCCCATCCCGTTACGTATCAGATTGACCTAGACAACACTGTGAGGTAAGGCCACTCACGAACCACCTGAACACTAAGCACGATCACCTGCACTTGCCCACAAGGCGGCAATTCCAGCAGAAGGGGTGAGAATTCATAACAAAATAATATTAATCAACATAATTTAGAATAACAACTAACATCAAACACCATTAGCATTCTTGCATAATTTAATAACTTATAGCACGTAATCACATAATCAATTTCATGTCATCTTTAAGCAAGTAGCATAGATACACAACACTTATCACGTAATCGTATATTCATTCCTTATCAACAACATGACATCATAAATATGACCATGCGACAATGCTCTTAGACTCCTTATATGCATGTGGTACCAAACTTCATCATAAGTATTAATATACTTTTAAACGTGCGGAGGACAAAGCTCCTAATAAACGTGCGGAGGACAAAGCTCCTATCATGGTGAGGACTAAGCTCAATGTATGCTATGCATGGACTCAACTCAAATAACATTTATCCTTAATCACCTTATCAACATGCATCCAAGAAATTGGAGCTAAACAACAACTTATCATTGCATATAAATTATATACATATATCATAACGGTTCAGTTTAATAACATCAGCAGCATAATTCAAATCACAAGAACAGAATGATATCATTATATCAATTACAATTCAAGGCAACATAAACTTTAACATAATTGCATAAAGTATAATACTTAATTCATGCTCTACTACCATAACCCAACAATCCATACCTAGCAAGGCTCTGAACAGGACTCTCAGCATCACCACTAGGCCTAAATAACACTCAAGGAACACCTCCAAAACAATCCCACGGAACAGATCACACAACCCTCACAACTTCCAAAGACTGGTAGTGTTCGCGAGGCGAGTGGGTTAGCTCGCCGTGGCGAGCTGCCAGAAGCAACTCGCGAGGCGAAGGGAAGTGCTCGCTATGGCGAGCTGCCAGAAGCAACTCGCGAAGCGGGGATAAGTACTCGCCGTGGCGAGAGATGAAGCTCATCACTCGCGAGGCGAGGATCACTGCTCGCCGTGGCGAGCGATAAATTTCGCTGCGGCCAGAACTGCTATACTCTCAAAATCTCACAAATTCTCATGGTTCTAAGCCTGATATTGATTCCAGAATTCATCCTAAACATATTCTAAGGTCTAGGAACACTTTCTACATCAATTAAACCTATTTCAACCGTTAATCCATCAATTTATAAGGTTTTGACCTAGTTTCCTCCGTCTCTTAAATCAATCCTAATCCTTGTTAATTGCTATCAGAACTATGCTAATCAATATTACTTAATCATGAGTCTCACCCTTACCTGGTTAGAAGCAGAAAATCGCAGGTTTCCTTCTCTTCTCTTCTCACGCGTGCGTGCGTTTCTTTCTTTCCGTTTCCAAAGTCTGAAGCGTTACTGACTCCCTAACCCTAGTTGCCTTATTTATACTGCCAACAAATCTTATCTTATTTACTCTTTCTCCCACATAACTCTCTAAAATCTAAAACTAACCCATAACTAAATATTTTATTTTCTTTTCAAATCTTATTTTATTTAACAATAAAATAAGTCTCTTAACCTTATCCTTAGCATTAAATCTTACCACAAAATTATCTCAAACATATCAAAACACATCAAAACATATCAAAACACTTATATATTATATAAATATAATATAATCACCTAGACTTGATTTAAATAAATACTAAAACGAACGTGGGCGTTACAGGTGCAAAAGTATTTAGCAAGATTGACTTGAGGTCAGGTTACCATCAGATTAAGGTGAAGGATGAGGATATGCAGAAGACGGCCTTTAGGACACGATATGGTCATTATGAATATAAGGTGATGCCTTTCGGTGTTACTAATGCGCCTGGTGTGTTTATGGAATACATGAACAGAATTTTTCACGAGTATTTGGATCAATTTGTTGTTGTATTTATTGATGATATCTTGATTTATTCTAAGACTGAAGCAGAGCATGCAGAGCATTTGAAGATTGTATTGCAAGTGCTGAAGGAAAAGAAGTTGTACGCCAAGCTGTCCAAATGCGAGTTTTGGTTGAATGAAGTAAGTTTTCTTGGCCATATTATTTCTGGTAATGGTATTGCTGTAGATCCTTCGAAGGTTGATGTTGTATCGCAGTGGGAGACACCGAAGTCAGTTACCGAGGTTAGAAGTTTTCTTGGTTTGGCTGGTTATTACCGTAGGTTCATTGAAGGATTTTCAAAGTTGGCACTTCCTTTGACGCAGTTAACTTGTAAAGGAAAAGCATTTGTGTGGGATACTCAATGTGAGAGTAGTTTCAATGAGTTGAAGCGAAGATTGACGACTGCTCCTATTTTGATTTTGCCGAAGCCGGAAGAACCTTTTGTTGTTTATTGTGATGCATCTAAGCTGGGCTTAGGTGGTGTTTTAATGCAAGATGGGAAGGTAGTAGTGTATGCTTCTAGGCAATTGAGGATCCATGAAAAGAATTATCCTACACATGATCTAGAGTTGGCAGCCGTGGTGTTTGTGTTGAAAATTTGGAGGCATTATTTGTACGGTTCCAGATTTGAGGTATTTAGTGATCATAAAAGTTTAAAGTATTTATTTGATCAGAAGGAGTTGAACATGAGGCAGAGGAGATGGCTTGAGTTACTTAAGGATTATGATTTTGGCTTGAATTACCACCCTGGTAAAGCCAATGTGGTTGCAGATCCTTTGAGTAGAAAGACATTGCACATGTCTGCTTTGATGGTGAAAGAGTTCGAGTTGCTTGAACAGTTTAGAGACTTGAGTCTTGTTTGTGAAAGGTCGCCTCAGAGTGTGCGGTTGGGCATGTTGAAGATTAATAGTGATTTCTTAAATAGTATCAAGGAGGCGCAGAAGACTGATGTTAAGTTTGTGGATTTGATGACTACTAGTGATCAGAATGCAGATGGTGACTTTAAGGTTGATGACCAAGGGGTATTGAGATTCAGAGGTAGAATTTGTATTCCTGATGATGAAGGTTTGAAGAAGTTAATTTTAGAAGAAAGTCATAAGAGTAGCTTGAGTATTCATCCGGGAGCTACAAAGATGTACCATGATTTGAAGAAATTGTTTTGGTGGTCCGGTTTGAAAAGAGATGTTGCTCAGTTTGTGTATGCATGTTTGACTTGTCAGAAGTCTAAGGTTGAACATCAGAAGCCTGCAGGGTTGTTGACTCATATGTGCCTGAGTGGAAGTGGGATAGCATTTCCATGGATTTTGTAACTAGTTTGCCGAATACTCCAAGAGGGCATGATGCCATCTGGGTCGTGGTCGACAGGTTGACTAAGTCGGCGCATTTTATTCCGATCAATATCAGTTATCCGGTAGCTCAGTTGGCGGAGATTTACATTCGTGACATTGTGAAGTTGCATGGTGTTCCGTCAAGTATTGTGTCGGATAGAGATCCGAGGTTCACTTCGAGGTTTTGGAAGAGTTTACAAGATGCCTTGGGTTCGAAATTGAGATTGAGTTCGGCTTATCATCCGCAGACAGATGGTCAGTCGGAGAGAACTATCCAATCTTTAAAGGATTTGTTAGGGTGTGTACTCGAGCAAGGTGGAGCTTGGGACAACCACTTACCGTTGATAGAGTTCACCTATAACAATAGTTACCATTCGAGTATTGGTATGGCACCGTTCGAAGCTTTGTATGGTCGGAGGTGCAGAACTCCTTTGTGTTGGTTTGAGTCGGGTGAAAGTGTTGTGTTAGGACCAGAGTTGGTTCAACAGACTACAGAGAAGGTCAAGATGATCAGAGAGCATATGAAAGCATCGCAAGATCGTCAGAAGAGTTACCCAACTCCCTTGAACTTTATTTCTTTTGTTATGTTTTGTTGCGAAAGGCATGATTAAGTAGCTTGTTTTTATTGAAAATTATGACATAAATTTTTGTTGTCTCCTCTAAATTGATTGTTTCTTGTACATGAAAGTGAATTCTTGTGTTTTAAGTTTTCTTGATATACCCACACCTTGTTTTATTGTTGTCATACCCCAATTTTTGACCTAAGACACCACTGACACGTGTCATTTAGCCCTGAATAATATCCAACTTTTCAAACAAAATTTCGGAAGAGAGGTATTTTAAAATACCTCATTTTTTGTTCTGATTCAGGCTCTCTTCTCTCATGTTTTTTTAGTCTTTATTTCCATCTTTTGTTTTAATTAATTTTAACTTTATTGTTATTTTATTTTTTATTTTTATGAGTCATTCTTTACTTTTTATTTCTTTTTAAAGATAAGTCCAAATTGTCCAAGTCTTGTATAAATTATCCTTTTATTTATCTATTTTTCATTTTTATTATTGCTATTATTATTTATTATTTGATAAAATCCAAAAAGAGTCCAAAATCGGTCCAAGTTCAAATCCAAACAGTTGTTCACACTTCACAGCCTGATCCACAGCTTTTCATTCCAATCCGAGCAGACTTTGTGCTCAATTTCAACAAACCCTAACCTGAATCTTAACACTATAAAAGCGAGCAACCTGGAAAGTCAGAAGAGGGCGAAAAATTCAACACAAAAACCTGCACAAGAACACAGTTTCACGTAACCAATTCACGGTCGATTTTTCCAGCATAAAACCTGCAAAAGAAATTCAACAGAACGGAATTCATTCAATCGCAAGTCCAGCCAAAAACTCAATCGGCCGCACCAACCACACGAATCACAAACAAACAGCAAGCATACCAAACCCCTTACAGAACCGTAAACGAACCGGCAAATCACAACCTACCAGAACCGAACTCACAACCACAGCATCATGACCGTAATCGTCAACAACACAACACACGGTCCCAAGCTCACGCGAATCGGCCAGCAACCGAACACAACTCGCACAACAGTAACACATAACCGCAAACAACCTAACCGAACCACGCAGGTAATCAAACCGGATCAAACGACAAATAGGTTGGACTTTTATTTTGTTTTTTGATTTGTTTTCTTTTTAGATCTAGGAGATTGGGTGGGATTTTTGAGCATTTTGAGGTTGAAAAAGGACTAGGGGAGAAGAGAATAAGTAGAAAGAACAAAAAAAAACAATTTTTTTCATTCCGGCGCGGCGGCGCAGCCGCTAGGGCTCGCCGGCCACCGCGCCGGATGTAACACCCCAATTTCCCGTCTTAAAAATTTCATTAAATAAATCATACATCAGAGTATTCATCATAAAGGAGTGTCACATTTCATCTTTAAAAATAGCTTAGATAATAATTTATCGAATTACAAAACATTCAGTTAAGCAGCGGAATTCAAAAAAGTTTCATCTCATAAATGTCTTGGCTTAAAAGCCAGCAAAAACGTCTCAAAATATTTAAGGTTCTACATCACAAAAGTCAACGTTTATTCAAACATGATACATAAGGAATAGACTCCACAAAAGACCCCATCCCGTTACATATCAGAGCAACCCTAACTTCACACATCCTCGCATCAACGCATCTAAGACTGGGTACCTGCACTTGCCCACAAGGCGGCAATTCCAGCAGAAGGGGTGAGATTCACAACAATAATATTAATATATAATCATAAGTCAAGATTAACAAATTATACATCCAACTCATCACATATACATTATAGCATTCCATGGCATCATCATAAGCATCATCATAGCAACATCATAAACATCATCATAAACAACATTACATCACACGTCAACGTCTCAAACATCATCTCATATATGTCATGATTGACTCGACTAAATGCAACACCTAACGTCTCAACATCATGCATGTGGTACCATATAATTATAGCATTAATATGCTTCACCGTCGCTTTGAGCAAATGCTCCACCGTCGCTTTGAGCATAAAGCTCCACCGTCTCATAATTATGCAAATGCATGGACTCGTCGTTAACAACTTAATACACCGTCTCAACATCATTCCATTTTCAAGACTGACACATGCAGTTAATAATAATTACATGGCAGAACATCATCTCATCATACATGCACATTGCAACACATAGCATCATCTTATTCAATTAGCATCATACTCATACATCACTTATATTCAACAACACATCATTTAACAAAGGTCTAATAGAACCATCATCATTCATCTTTACAGCATACATTAAAGGGTATAGAACCTCACTAACACTACCCAAAGGGCTCCTCTCAAAGTCCCATGCGAAACAGATCGCAAAAACAACAACAGTCCTGAACCATCTAACTCGCCACGGCGAGTACATCTGCTCGCCACAGGCGAGCACTCACATCAGCTCACTCGCCAAAGGCGAGTTGGGGGCGAGCTGGAGGCGAGAAATACTGGGTGCTTCGGCCTTTTTGACATTTTTCAACAAAATCCTCATTTTTAAGCTCCCTAAATCCAATTTGACCAAACCAACTTCACAGGTCATCTCTATAAATACAGGGACACTCAAAACCATCTAAAGTTTGGCAAAAATCCTAATTTTAAGGGTCAAGCTCGCCACGGCGAGCTATACTGCTCGCCTCGCGAGCAACCAAGGGTTACTCGCCACGGCGAGTGATCTGCTCGCCACAGGCGAGCGATCTCAGAACCACTACGGGTTCAGTCCAATTCACACCAAAACCTGTCAATTCTCTCCACTTAAGCTTCTAATACATCAGCAATAGCATCCTAGGGGATAATCTAGGTTCTGTAACACATTTATACAGCAATGTAACACATTCTCACATCAAATTCATCAAAAATCACCATAACCCTAATTCTCAAAACTTCTCTCAATTCTTCCCAATCTCTAAGCTAATCAAGAACAGATGATTTAACATTAATACTATTGAAGTTAGGCTCACCCTTACCTGGAAAAATTGCAGAATTGGAACCTAGCTTTCTCTTCTCTCTTGACCGTTCTTCTTCTTCTCTAAAATGTCTGTACGCGTTCTCAAAATAATTCCTTTCTTAACCTACTTCTCTTATATACTCCCTCACAACTTAATTAATTCCTTCTTAACCCACACAACTCTTCTTAATTATAAATGTAACCCCATCTCTTAAAATTCTATCTTTTTCCACCACATCTATTTATTTACTAATTAAATATTCATATAAACATCACTTATATTATTTTATTAAACAATAAAATAATAATACTTCACACGTCACAAATACGTCACAAATACGTCACATAATCATCAAAATCATATAATATATAAACATATATCATAACATCTAATAAAATAATTAAATAATTAAAGAGGGCGTTACACCGGAGCCGGCTAGTTCGCCGGAGAAGAAGGCTGTTTTCGGCCATGCTTTGTAGAGACAAGTTGGAGAGAATTGAGTGAAGAGAGAACTAGAGAGAGAAAGGGAAGTGGAAATGAAGAAAAAAAACCGTGTCACCCCTATATATACCTTGTACCGAACTGGTACGGTTCACTTGAATCAGACCAGTTCGGTTTGTTTTATTAGCCCAGTAGCGACCCAGCCTGTCCCTTAAGGCCCAGTTCACTTTCTTTCTTTTTGCACCCCCTGTTTCACTCTTGCACCCCTCCCTGCATTTCATTTTATTTTCTTTCTTGCATTTTAATTCCCTCTGCATTTTGATTATTATTATTTTTTTATTTCTTTTACATTTTATTATTTTTATTGTTTATTAGATTAGGTTGCATATTTGTCATTCATTTATTTAACATATTTATTTTATGCAATTTATCATGCATTTTTTAGTGTAGGTTTATTTTAATGCATATGTACATATGCATTCTTTTTTTTTTTTATGTCATTTATTTCTATTGCACATAATTTAGAATGTAAAAAAATAAGCTTTAATGTAATTTATTTTTTATTGCAGACCTTAGAATGTATAATAGGTTTTTATGTAATAGCTTTAGGTGCATGTGTGCGTGTGTGGCGTATGTTTTTACTTTTATGCTTCGTAGTTTAGGTTGAAGGTCTCGCGGTGGTCCAACGCCACCATGAGTCACCTACGCTTTACCTTACTGCTCCGTTAGTCTAACTTTAGCTCATTATTCAAAAATAACAAAAACATGCAAATAACAAAAATCACAAAAATATTTTCATAAACAAACCTCGATCCACACATCGAGCGATTCCTTTTTCTATTTCTTTCTTAATCAAATATCAATCAATTTAATTTCACCTTGAGTACATTTTCTTTTAATATAAAAAATACAAACAAATTCTCTTTGCCATTTGGCTTTTCATTTTAAAACCTTTTTCAAAAACTAATAAAAAAACACCAAACAAATCAAACGGTAATTTTTACCCCGAACTACGAGGTTCTGATCCCTCACGGGTACATAGGCAAAGGACCTAGTCCTTCCGAATCAATAAAAAATGTAGATAAATAGGCTTCTTTTTTCCTTGTTCACTATTCTCAAATTTCTTCTTTTAAAACAAAAATAAGCAAGTTATAGCAACAAAAGTAAAATAAAGTTGAAAGGTTCTCGTAGAGTACTACAAATATTTAGGGTGTTAATACCTTCCCTAAATATAACCAACCCCCGGACCCCACCTAATTCAAATCTTTTTTAAATCAAAGTCGTGAAATAATTTAGTGAGTCAAAAGCTAATCAAATAGTCTTGATCTCCGAAAAATGACGCGACAGAAATGGCGACTTCACTGGGGATGACACTCGAGGGTTAAGCCTAACTTGACTTTTTTTTTTAAAAAAATTGTGCTATAACTTACTTAACAAAAACAAAAATAAAAGATGGAAATACGTGTATATATGTTTTCTTCCCTCTTCTTTCTCCTTTCTTAACGTGAGTGGTGAGATAAGTCCTACACCCGGGCTTGAGTGAAACATAAGATAGGACGGGGTACAATCATAGTGCCATACCAGGAGCGATCCTGCACTATGTTTGCATGTGATATAACCCCACTCAACGGAGGTCTTTCAAAGTAATATGATGTCATCATGAGCAGTCGTGATTGGCACTATTATTTTTGAATAACCGTAGAAGTTGAGAGACCTTTAGATCACCTAACCCATCTTGGCCTTTTTAAGACGTAGTGCGGTGGCTAAACCAAGAGCAGTCTTGAATTTGGTTGACACGCGATACTACACTCAAACTAGACCTCCTTCTGAATGACATTTGACTAGAAGCAGTCCTGAGCACCAATACATTCATAAAGGTGGTTGGAATTTGGGAACTTGGTAGAACCCGTGATACAGGTACAAATGAAACCATAGTTCCTACCCTACAGTGTACTATCCCTCAACTCCAACATTATGGACTAAACCTCACCATGTTTTCACCATTTGTGTAGCATAAATCATGCATACATGCATACATTCATAAAAACTTTTTTTCATCAAATATGGAAGGGCTTAGAAAAGTTTCTTGCAAACATCACAAATGAATGGACATTGTAGGAACCGATTGCGATTTCTTCACAATTTTCAAATAAAACCATGTTCCCCTACAATGGTTACAATTCACTTTGATGAACCCTTCAAAAAATGTGTATATTTTTGCATAAACATCATGCATCATCTTGCATTCCATAGTTTCAAATCCCAGTCTCACAAAGTTTCCTTTTTCATCAAAGAGTCAGCCCATTTCAAAGTGGCTTGACGTTCTCGTCCGAAACCGACTCGCACATACAACACTCGGGCAAGCATCAATGGAAGGTCTTGAATAAGAGAATCAGGTACTCCGCGAAGAAGTGGCAACCATGCCGGCTAAGATAAACGAGTTGGTAGCCATGCAGACTCAGGTGGATGAATTGACTGAATTGGTGAGAACACTGAGGGCTGCACAGAATGTGTCACCTCCTCCTCCTATCAACACTCAGGCTGAAGTGGGTCCTTCTACTATTCTTGGTTGGACAGTGTCTTTCAATACTCCACAACAAACCATACCTGAAGGTCGTCCCTGGGGTGCACCTATTAGCCTTGGTCAAGTGTTCCGCCCTTATTTCTCAGAAGCACAAATGCCAGCTGCTCAAAATGCAATTCCTACTCCTCCGCCTCTTGCCACAGGTCCTGAAGCTACTATGACCTATCCAGCACCTGCGACTCACACGGTTCCACAAAATGAAGAACCCATCTTCCATTCAGGGAGTGCGGGGGCCTATGATCGAGTGCATGATTTACAGGAGAAGTATAATGAGATGTACCATGAAATGCAAGCCCTCTGCGGGAAAGAGGTACTCAAGAAGGATGTTCATGATTTGTGCTTGGTTCTGAATGTCTAGATACCCCACAAGTTCAAGTTCCTAGACTTCGAGAAATACAGAGGGACTTCCTACCCTAAAGACCATTTGACGATGTATGTGAGGAAAATGGCCACCTATGCCCATGATCATCAGGTCCTCATCCATTACTTTCAAGACAGTTTGACCGGTACCGCACTGAAGTGGTACATGAACTTGGACCGTGCAGAAATCCGAACTCTCAATGACCTGCGTGAGGCCATTGTGCAGCAGTACAAATTCAATGTGGACATGGCTCCGGACCGAAGTGATCTTCAGGCTATGACTCAGAAAGACGATGAGAAATTCAGAGAGTATGCCCAACGGTGGAGGAACGTCGCTACCCAAGTCAGTCCACATGTAGAAGAGAAGGAGATGACCAAACTCTTCTTAAAAACTCTTAGTCAATTCTACTATGAGATGATGATTGGAAGTGTGCTCAGGGACTTCTCGGAGATGGTGAGCATAGGTATGCTTCTGGAAGAAGGGGTCTGAGAGGGACGACTAATCAAAGAAAGTGTTCTCAGTGGCAGTTCAAAAGGGAAACACCATGAAGTGAGCATGGTGAAAGGTCATCCTCAACATCAAGCTCATAAAGCACCGCAATATGATCTGATCCCAATGAAGTATGCAGAGCTGCTGCCCGCCTTGCTTAGGGAAAACCTTGTCAAGACTAGACCACCTCCGTCGATGCCTAAGAAATTGCCGGCTCATTGGAGACCTGATCACTTTTGTGCCTTCCATCACGGGGCACAAGGTCATGACGTTGAGAACCGTTTCTCCTTGAAAATTGAAGTCCAGAAGCTGATCGACGTCGATGCCTTACCTTTCAAAAAATTGAATCCGAGCGTGTAGCTGCAATTGGGTCGCTGTCGATGTTCCTTCTACTACTTATCTGTTCAAATAATGTGTTGTTTATTTGTTTGGTCGTTGTTTGTTTGTTTGAACTTGTGTAGGGCTTTTTGCTTTATGAATTGTCATCATCAATAAAAAGTCGTTTTGATCCTGACTTTTCTTTATTTTATTTTGTGTTTTTTCTCGAAAAATGGTAATACAAAAAAAACCAAAAAATTCTCTTTAATCATTCTCAAATATCTGCATAATCATAACTTATACTTGTGAAAATCGAATAATCAAATCATGAACTAATAGACCAATTGAACACGTTAACCTTGTACTCTCTCCCAACTTTGAGTTCCCTGTGTCCGAAACTCAAAGAAGAGGAAGATGAAGAAGTCCCCGATGAAATTTCTCGCCTACTGGGGCATCTTGGCCGTTAAAGTCGAAAACAAAAACATCAAGAAGAGTGTCCAGAAAAGGGCATTCACTTACAAAGACTGGCACGAGATGCTACCATCATACTTCAAGTGTACACTTCAACAGGGGCGGCCCCCCCTCAGCATGGAGGTCGTGCTTCCCGTGGAGGTCAAAGTCTCGTCGATAGGAGCTCTGCTGAAATCCAAGCTTGATTGAACTTAAAAACATGACGACCTTGTACAACTACATCAAAAGAGGTTGAAACAAACTTCCAACAAGAAGGTCCGTCCCCGTGGATTTCAAGAAACCTTGTGCTAAAAAGTACACTATCTTTCCAACTAGACTCCAGGGACAAGTGGATGCCTAACGATGAAGGCTCATATGCAATGACTCTGACAAATTATGGATGGTGACAGACTCAAACGTCATATGAATGCCGGTGCAATCAAGAAATACTCTGTCAAAAATAAAAGCTCGATGAGTCGTAAACCTGAAAAGGCGACTTAGGCAAAAAGAGCATCTCGGTCGACTGAAAACCCAAAAGGGCGGTCCAGGCAAAAATTAGAGACATGAACAAAAATAATTATCCTGATAGATTGAAAAGCCCGCAAGGGTGATCTATGCAAAAGTTAAGGATCAAAAGACAAAGTAACTGCATCCGGTCAGGCACAGTCCACTTGGGGTATCCAGTCGTCAAAAGACCTCCGGTTCAAAGCATCTGCAAACCCAAGACCCGGAACTGGGGAATTTCAAAGTTGTTAGGGAGAATAGCGGTTACTGTGTTCAATGTACCCTTCCCATATATTTACCATTTTCCAAAAAATTTCAAAATCTGTGGAGTCGTGCCATTGGCGGGTCACCACTCAATTCATCAAATTTGAGCCTGTGCCCATTTATTTGGAACTCTCATTTATTCTATTTGCACAATTTCTTCTATTTTTGATGACAATACTTGAAGCAAGATTTTCAAAATACAAAACTTTTTTTTACAACTTTTGAAAAGCGTGAACAACGAACACACTCTTTTTGAACTTGTGAGTAGGTGAAGCGTACATCAGCATACGCCTCGAAAACGGTTACATTCCGGAAGAGAAACATGGCTAAGCACTATGGAGAGGACCTCTGTTTTAAGCAAAATGCAGTCATAATCCTAAAATACAAAAAATATACAAAAAAACATTAAAGCTCGCTAAGCTGAAAACCTGAAAAGGCGGCTTAGGCAATAGAGAGCGTCCTGGTGGACTAAAAACCCGAAAGGGTGGTCCAAGCAAAATTAGGGGCACAAAAAAGGAATACATTCCCGATGGACTGAAAACCCGAAAGGGCGGTCCAGGCAAAATCAGGGATTTTAAAAAAAAACAAAAACAAAAACAAAAAACATGACTACTAAAGCATGCCGAGGGAAGAACACTCTGCGCCCATTTTCAAATGGCGACTTCTCCCAGACTTTCGATCGACAACGAGCTGTCTCCCGAAGAGGCATCAGTTGCCACCTTGTGCCAGGTTTTACACCGTCAATGGCCCGATTTGTTCACAATAACATCAACTCCAAGGAAGTTTGCCGAGTGTTGTACTGCAATGTCAATCCACTTCCTATCTTACCAGTCTTGTCTCGTCGAGTCGAGTCCATCTATCATATACAATATTATACAATCATACGAGTTACAAGCATACATTCATACATTTTTACATCCATACAGTCTTACATTCATCCATACATTAATACTTTCACGTATTCACACATTCATGCATACACCGCATATACACAATATCAATTCATACATGATTGCATTAGTCACCTGGAGACTTGGTCGGTCGCATCCTTCCGTCTCACTTCTTTGCCATGTTTCAAGTGGTTAGTCCTAAACAATTGACAACTTGAGTTTACCTTTTATCATGTTTCAAGTGGTTAAGTCCTAAACAATGGACAACATGAGTCAAGTGGTTATTCCTAAACAATGGACAGCTTGAGTTTACTTTTGTCTTGTTTCAAGTGGTTAGTCCTAAACAATGGGCAGCTTGAGTTTACCTTTTATCATGTTTCAAGTGGTTAGTCCTAAACAATGGACAACTTGAGTTTACCTTTCTTCTCATTTCAAGTTGTTAGTCCTACACAATGGACACCTTCAGTTTACCTTTTGTCTTTGTTTCAAGTGGTTAGTCCTAAACAATGGACAACTTGAATTTACCTTTTGTCTTTGTTTCAAGTGGTTAGTCCTAAACAACGGACACCTTGAGTTTACCTTTTATCTTTGTTTCAAGTGGTTAGTCCTAAACAATGGACAGCTTAAGTCAAGTGGTTAGTCCTAAACAATGGACAGCTTGAGTTTATCTTTTAGCATGGTTCAAGTGGTTAGTCCTAAACAATGGACAGCTTGAGTTTACCTTTTGTCTTGCTTCAAGTAGTTAGTCCTAAACAATGGACAACTTGATTTTGTCTTTTATCATGGTTCAAGTGGTTAGTCCTAAACAATAGACAGCTTGAGTTTACCTTTTGTCTTGCTTGAAGTGGTTAGTCCTAAACAATGGACAGCTTGAGTTTACCTTTTATCTTGTTTCAAGTGATTAGTCCTAAACAATGGACAGTTTGAGTTTACCTTTTGTCTTTGTTCCAAGTGGTTGATCAGAAACAATGGACATCGTGAGTTTACCTTTCGTCTTGCTTCAAGTGGTTAGTCCTAAACAATGGACAACTTGAGTTTATCTTTTATCATGTTGCAAGTGTTAGTCCTAAACAATGGACAACTTGAGTTTACCTTTTGTCTTGCTTCAAGTGGTTAGTCCTAAACAATGGACAGCTTGAGTTTACCTTTTGTCTTTGTTTCAAGTGGTCAGTCCTAAACAATGGACAACTTGAGTCAAGTGATTAGTCTTAAACAATGCACAGCTTGATTTTACCTTTTATCAAGTGGTTAGTCCTAAAAATTTGACAGCTTGAGTTTACCTTTTATCATGTTTCGAATGGTTAAGTCCTAAACAATAGACCACTTGAGTCAAGTGGTTATTCCTAAACAATGGACAGCTTGAGTTTATCTTTTAGCATGGTTCAAGTGGTTAGTCCTAAACCATGGACAGCTTAGCTTTACCTTTTGTTTGCTTCAAGTAGTTAATCCTAAACAATGGACAACTTAATTTTGTCTTTTATCATGGTTCAAGTGGTTAGTCCTAAACAATGGACAACTTGAGTTTACCTTTTGTCTTGCTTGAAGTGGTTAGTCTTAAACAATAGACAGCTTGAGTTTACCTTTTATCTTGTTTCAAGTGATTAGTCCTAAACAATGGACAGTTTAAGTTTACCTTTTGTCTTTGTTCCAAGTGGATGGTCAGAAACAATGGACATCGTGAGTTTACCTTTCGTCTTGCTTCAAATGGTTAGTCCTAAACAATGGACAACTTGAGTTTATCTTTTATCATGTTGCAAGTGGTTAGTCCTAAACAATGGACAACTTGAGTTTACCTTTTGTCTTGCTTCAAGTGGTTAGTCCTAAACAATGGACAGCTTAGGTTTACCTTTTGTTTGCTTCAAGTAGTTAGTCCTAAACAATGGACAACTTAATTTTGTCTTTTATCATGGTTCAAGTTAGTCCTAAATAATGGACAACTTGAGTTTACCTTTTGTCTTGCTTGAAGTGGTTAGTCTTAAACAATAGACAGCTTGAGTTTACCTTTTATCTTGTTTCAAGTGATTAGTCCTAAACAATGGACAGTTTAAGTTTACCTTTTGTCTTTGTTCCAAGTGGATGGTCAGAAACAATGGACATCGTGAGTTTACCTTTCGTCTTGCTTCAAATGGTTAGTCCTAAACAATGGACAACTTGAGTTTATCTTTTATCATGTTGCAAGTGGTTAGTCCTAAACAATGGACAACTTGAGTTTACCTTTTGTCTTGCTTCAAGTGGTTAGTCCTAAACAATGGACAACTTGAGTTTACCTTTTGCCTGTGTATCAAGTGGTCAGTCCTAAACAATGGACAACTTGATTTTGTCTTTTATCATGGTTCAAGTGGTTAGTCCTAAACAATGGATAGCTTGAGTTTACCTTTTCTCTTGCTTGAAGTGGTTAGTCCTAAACAATGGACAGCTTGAGTTTACCTTTTATCTTGTTTCAAGTGATTAGTCCTAAACAATGGACAGTTTGAGTTTACCTTTTGTCTTTGTTCCAAGTGGTTGGTCAGAAACAATGGACATCGTGAGTTTACCTTTCGTCTTGCTTCAAGTGGTTAGTTCTAAACAATGGACAACTTGAATTTATCTTTTATCATGTTGCAAGTGGTTAGTCCTAAACAATAGAGAACTTGAGTTTACCTTTTGTCTTGCTTCAAGTGGTTAGTCCTAAACAATGGACAGCTTGAGTTTCAAGTGGTCAGTCTTAAACAATGGACAGCTTGATTTTACCTTTTATCAAGTGGTTAGTCCTAAAAATTTGACAGCTTGAGTTTACCTTTTATCATGTTTCGAGTGGTTAAGTCCTAAACAATAGACCACTTGAGTCAAGTGGTTATTCCTAAACAATGGACAGCTTGAGTTTACTTTTGTCTGGTTTCAAGTGGTTAGTCCTAAACAATGGACAACTTGAATTTACCTTTTGTCTTTGTTTCAAGTGGTTAGTCCTAAACAACGAATATCTTGAGTTTACCTTTTGTCTTTGTTTCAAGTGGTTAGTCTTAAACAATGGACACCTTGAGTCAAGTGGTTAGTCCTAAACAATGGACAACTTGAGTTTATCTTTTAGCATGGTTCAAGTGCTTAGTCCTAAACAATGGATAGCTTAGGTTTACCTTTTGTCTTGCTTCAAGTAGTTAGTCCTAAACAATGGACAACTTAATTTTGTCTTTTATCATGGTTCAAGTGGTTAGTCCTAGACAAAGGACAACTTGAGTTTACCTTTTATCTTGCTTGAAGTGGTTAGTCTTAAAAAATAGACAACTTGAGTTTACCTTTTATCTTGTTTCAAGTGATTAGTCCTAAACAATGGACAGTTTAAGTTTACCTTTTGTCTTTGTTCCAAGTGGTTGATCAGAAACAATGGACATCGTGAGTTTACCTTTCGTCTTGCTTCAAGTGGTTAGTCCTAAACAATGGACAACTTGAGTTTATCTTTTATCATGTTGCAAGTGTTAGTCCTAAACAATGGACAACTTGAGTTTACCTTTTGTCTTGCTTCAAGTGGTTAGTCCTAAACAATGGACAGCTTGAGTTTACCTTTTGTCTTTGTTTCAAGTGGTCAGTCCTAAACAATGGACAACTTGAGTCAAGTGATTAGTCTTAAACAATGCACAGCTTGATTTTACCTTTTATCAAGTGGTTAGTCCTAAAAATTTGACAGCTTGAGTTTACCTTTTATCATGTTTCGAATGGTTAAGTCCTAAACAATAGACCACTTGAGTCAAGTGGTTATTCCTAAACAATGGACAGCTTGAGTTTATCTTTTAGCATGGTTCAAGTGGTTAGTCCTAAACCATGGACAGCTTAGCTTTACCTTTTGTTTGCTTCAAGTAGTTAATCCTAAACAATGGACAACTTAATTTTGTCTTTTATCATGGTTCAAGTGGTTAGTCCTAAACAATGGACAACTTGAGTTTACCTTTTGTCTTGCTTGAAGTGGTTAGTCTTAAACAATAGACAGCTTGAGTTTACCTTTTATCTTGTTTCAAGTGATTAGTCCTAAACAATGGACAGTTTAAGTTTACCTTTTGTCTTTGTTCCAAGTGGATGGTCAGAAACAATGGACATCGTGAGTTTACCTTTCGTCTTGCTTCAAATGGTTAGTCCTAAACAATGGACAACTTGAGTTTATCTTTTATCATGTTGCAAGTGGTTAGTCCTAAACAATGGACAACTTGAGTTTACCTTTTGTCTTGCTTCAAGTGGTTAGTCCTAAACAATGGACAGCTTAGGTTTACCTTTTGTTTGCTTCAAGTAGTTAGTCCTAAACAATGGACAACTTAATTTTGTCTTTTATCATGGTTCAAGTTAGTCCTAAATAATGGACAACTTGAGTTTACCTTTTGTCTTGCTTGAAGTGGTTAGTCTTAAACAATAGACAGCTTGAGTTTACCTTTTATCTTGTTTCAAGTGATTAGTCCTAAACAATGGACAGTTTAAGTTTACCTTTTGTCTTTGTTCCAAGTGGATGGTCAGAAACAATGGACATCGTGAGTTTACCTTTCGTCTTGCTTCAAATGGTTAGTCCTAAACAATGGACAACTTGAGTTTATCTTTTATCATGTTGCAAGTGGTTAGTCCTAAACAATGGACAACTTGAGTTTACCTTTTGTCTTGCTTCAAGTGGTTAGTCCTAAACAATGGACAACTTGAGTTTACCTTTTGCCTGTGTATCAAGTGGTCAGTCCTAAACAATGGACAACTTGATTTTGTCTTTTATCATGGTTCAAGTGGTTAGTCCTAAACAATGGATAGCTTGAGTTTACCTTTTCTCTTGCTTGAAGTGGTTAGTCCTAAACAATGGACAGCTTGAGTTTACCTTTTATCTTGTTTCAAGTGATTAGTCCTAAACAATGGACAGTTTGAGTTTACCTTTTGTCTTTGTTCCAAGTGGTTGGTCAGAAACAATGGACATCGTGAGTTTACCTTTCGTCTTGCTTCAAGTGGTTAGTTCTAAACAATGGACAACTTGAATTTATCTTTTATCATGTTGCAAGTGGTTAGTCCTAAACAATAGAGAACTTGAGTTTACCTTTTGTCTTGCTTCAAGTGGTTAGTCCTAAACAATGGACAGCTTGAGTTTCAAGTGGTCAGTCTTAAACAATGGACAGCTTGATTTTACCTTTTATCAAGTGGTTAGTCCTAAAAATTTGACAGCTTGAGTTTACCTTTTATCATGTTTCGAGTGGTTAAGTCCTAAACAATAGACCACTTGAGTCAAGTGGTTATTCCTAAACAATGGACAGCTTGAGTTTACTTTTGTCTGGTTTCAAGTGGTTAGTCCTAAACAATGGACAACTTGAATTTACCTTTTGTCTTTGTTTCAAGTGGTTAGTCCTAAACAACGAATATCTTGAGTTTACCTTTTGTCTTTGTTTCAAGTGGTTAGTCTTAAACAATGGACACCTTGAGTCAAGTGGTTAGTCCTAAACAATGGACAACTTGAGTTTATCTTTTAGCATGGTTCAAGTGCTTAGTCCTAAACAATGGATAGCTTAGGTTTACCTTTTGTCTTGCTTCAAGTAGTTAGTCCTAAACAATGGACAACTTAATTTTGTCTTTTATCATGGTTCAAGTGGTTAGTCCTAGACAAAGGACAACTTGAGTTTACCTTTTATCTTGCTTGAAGTGGTTAGTCTTAAAAAATAGACAACTTGAGTTTACCTTTTATCTTGTTTCAAGTGATTAGTCCTAAACAATGGACAGTTTAAGTTTACCTTTTGTCTTTGTTCCAAGTGGATGGTCAGAAACAATGGACATCGTGAGTTTACCTTTCGTCTTGCTTCAAATGGTTAGTCCTAAACAATGGACAACTTGAGTTTATCTTTTATCATGTTCCAAGTTGTTAGTCCTAAACAATGGACAACTTGAGTTTACCTTTTGTCTTGCTTCAAGTGGTTAGTCGTAAACAATGGACAGCTTGAGTTTACCTTTTGTCTTTGTTTCAAGTGGTCAGTCCTAAACAATGGACAACTTGATTTTGTCTTTTATCATGGTTCAAGTGGTTAGTCCTAAACAATGGACAGCTTGAGTTTACCTTTTGTCTTGCTTGAAGTGGTTAGTCCTAAACAATGGACAGCTTGAGTTTACCTTTTATCTTGTTTCAAGTGATTAGTCCTAAACAATGGGTAGTTTGAGTTTACCTTTTGTCTTTGTTCCAAGTGGTTGGTCAGAAACAATGGCCATCGTGAGTTTACCTTTCGTCTTGCTTCAAGTGGTTAGTCATAAACAATGGACAACTTGAGTTTATCTTTTATCATGTTGCAAGTGGTTAGTCCTAAACAATAGACAACTTGAGTTTACCTTTTGTCTTGCTTCAAGTGGTTAGTCCTAAACAATGGACAACTTGAGTTTACCGTTTGTCTTTGTTTCAAGTGGTCAGTCCTAAACAATGGACAAGTTGAGTCAAGTGATTAGTCTTAAACAATGGACAGCTTGATTTTACCTTTTATCAAGTGGTTAGTCCTAAAAATTTGACAGCTTGAGTTTACCTTTTATCATGTTTCGAGTGGTTAAGTCCTAAACAATAGACCACTTGAGTCAAGTGGTTATTCCTAAACAATGGACAGCTTGAGTTTACTTTTGTTTGGTTTCAAGTGGTTAGTCCTAAACAATGGGCAGCTTGAGTTTACCTTTTATCCTGTTTCAAGTGGTTAGTACAAAACAATGGACAGCTTGAGTTTACCTTTCGTCTCATTTCATGTTGTTAGTCCTACACAATGGACAACTTGAGTTTACCTTTTGTCTTTGTTTCAAGTGGTTAGTCCTAAACAATGGACAACTTGAATTTACCTTTTGTCTTTGTTCCAAGTGGTTAGTCCTAAACAACGGACATCTTGAGTTTACCTTTTGTCTTTGTTTCAAGTGGTTAGTCCTAAACAATGGACAGCTTGAGTCAAGTGGTTAGTCCTAAACAATGGACAGCTTGAGTTTATCTTTTAGCATGGTTCAAGTGGTTAGTCCTAAACAATGGACAGCTTAGGTTTACCTTTTGTCTTGCTTCAAGTAGTTAGTCCTAAACAATGGACAACTTAATTTTGTCTTTTATCATGGTTCAAGTGGTTAGACCTAAAGAATGGACAACTTGAGTTTACCTTTTGTCTTGCTTGAAGTGGTTAGTCTTAAACCATGGACCTCTTGAGTTTACATTTTATCTTGTTTCAAGTGATTAGTCCTAAACAATGGACAGTTTAAGTTTACCTTTTGTCTTTGTTCCAAGTGGATGATCAGAAACAATGGACATCTTGAGTTTACCTTTCGTCTTGCTTCAAGTGGTTAGTCCTTAACAATGGACAACTTGAGTTTATCTTTTATCATGTTGCAAGTGGTTAGTCCTAAACAATGGACAACTTGAGTTTACCTTTTGTCTTGCTTCAAGTGGTTAGTCCTAAACAATGGACAGCTTGAGTTTACCTTTTGTCTTTGTTTCAAGTGGTCAGTCCTAAACAATGGACAACTTGAGTCAAGTGGTTAGTCTTTAACAATGGACAGCTTGATTTTACCTTTTATCAAGTGGTTAGTCCTAAACAATGGACAACTTGAGTTTACCTTTTATCTTGTTTCAAGTGGTTAGTCCTAAACAATGGACAGCTTGAGTTTACCTTTTGTCAAGTGGTTAGTCCTAAACAATGGAGAGCTTGAATTTACCTTTTGTAAGTGGTTAGTCCTAAACAATGGACAACTTGAATTTACCTTTTGTCTTTGTTCCAAGTGGTTAGTCTTACACAATGGACAGCTTGAGTTTACTTTTTGTCTTGTTTCAAGTGGTTAGTCCTAAACAATGGACAGCTTGAGTTTACCTTTTTATCATTTTTCGAGTGGTCAGTCCCAAATAATGGACAACTTGTGTTTACCTGCCATTCTCTCAAGTGTCGTCCCCAGTATGTCTGGTCAAGAGGTGTCTCCATTAAACTATCATTCTAAACCAATACAATAGTACACCACCATTTTCCCAAGTGAAACTAGATTATCCCCCGGAGTTGGATCCCTTTCTCAACGAATTCAGGTATCCCATTGTGGTTTCTCGTCCTAGTCAAAATGTCTTCGCCGTCTTGCTTTCATAATTACATCACAAGCATTCATAGCATCTTAGGTCAAAAACGGTGTACTTTGTATTTAAGTCTCTTCGAAGAAACTTAAATAGGGGCATCTGTCATACCTCAATTTTTGATCTAAGACACCACTGACACCCGTCATTTAGCCCTGAATAATCTCCTACTTTCCAAACGTAATTTCGGCAGAGGTATTTTAAAATACCTCATTTTTTGTTCCGATTCGGGCCCTCTTCTCTCATTTTTTTTAGTCTTTATTTCCATCTTTTGATTTAATTAATTTTAACTTTATTTTTATTTTATTTTTTATTTTTATGAGTCATTCTTTATTTTTTATTTCTTTTTAAAGATAAGTCCAAATTGTCCAAGTCTTATATAAATTTTCCTTTTATTTATCTATTTTTCATTTTTATTATTTCTATTATTATTTATTATTTGATAAAATCCAAAAAGAGTCCAAAATCGGTCCAAGTTCGAATCCAAACAACTGTTCACACTTCACAGCCTGATCCGCAACTTTTCATTCCAATCCAAGCAGACTTTGTGCAAAATTTTAACAAACCCTAACCTGAATCTTAACACTATAAAAGCCAGCAACCTGCAAAGTCAAAAGAGGCCGAAAAATTCAACACAAGAACCTGCACAAGAACACAGTTTCACGTAACCAATCCACGACCGATTTTTCCAACATAAAACCTGCAAAAGACATTCAACAGAACAAAATTCATTCAATCGCAAGTCCAGCCAAAAACTCAATCGGCCGCACCAACCACACGAATCACAAACAAACAGTGAGCATACCAAACCCTTTACAGAACCATAAACGAACCGGCGAATCATAACCTACCAAAACTGGAATCACAACCAAAACATCACGACCGCAATCGTCAACAACACAACACACGGTCCCAGGCTCACATGAATCGGCCAGCAACCGAACACTACACGCACAATAGTAACACATAACCATGAACAACCTAACCCAACCACGCAGGTAATCAAACCGGATCAAACGACAAAAAGGTTGGACTTTTCTTTTGTTTTTTGATTTGTTTTCTTTTTAGATCTAGGAGATTGGGTGGGATTTTTGAGCATTTTGAGGTTGAAAAAGGATTAGGGGAGAAGAGAATAAGTAGAAAGAACAAAAAACATTTTTTTTCATTCCGGCACGGCGGCGCAGCCGCTAGGGCTCGTCGGCCACCGCGCCGGAGCAGGCTAGTTCGCTGGAGAAGAAGGGAAGTGGAAATGAAGAAAAAAAAAACTGTGGCACCCCTATATATACCCTATACCGAACTGGTTCAGTTCACTTGAATCAGACCGGTTCGGTTCGTTTTATTAGCCCCGTAACGACCCAGCCTGTCCCTTAAGGCCCAATTCACTTTCTTTTCTTTTGCACCCCATGTTTCACTCTTGCACCCCTCCCTGCATTTCATTTTATTTTCTTTCATGCATTTTAATTCCCTTTGCATTTTTATTATTTATTTAATTTTTTTTTACATTTTATTATTTTTATTGTTTATTAGATTAGGTTGCATATTTGTCATTCATTTATTTAACATATTTATTTCATGCAATTTATCATGCATTTTTTAGTGTAGGTTTATTTTAATGCATATGTACATATTCATTCTTTTTTTTGTCATTTATTTCTATTGCACATAATATAGAATATGAAAAAATAGGCTTTAATGTAATTTATATTTTATTGCAGACCTTAGAATGTATAATAGGTTTTTATGTAATAGCTTTAGGTGCATGTGTTCGTGTGTGGGCGTATGTTTTTACTTTTATGCTTCGTAGTTTAGGTTGAGGGTCTCGCGGTGGTCCAACGCCACCATGAGTCACCTACGCTTTACCTTACTGCTCCGTTAGTCTAACTTTAGCTCATTATTCAAAAACAAAAAAAAAATGCAAATAACAAAAATCACAAAAATATTTTCATAAACAAACCTCGATCCACACATCGAGCGATTCCTTTTTCTATTTCTTTCTTAATCAAATATCAATCAATTTAATTTCACCTTAAGTACATCTTCTTTTAATATAAAAAATCAAAACAAATTCTCTTTTCCATTTGGATTTTCATTTTAAAACCTTTTTCAAAAACTAATAAAAAAACACCAAACAAATCAAACGGTAATTTTTACCCCGAACTACGAGGTTCTGATCCCTCACGGGTACGTAGGCAACGGACCTAGTCCTTCCGAATCAATAAAAAATGTAGATAAATAGGCTTCTTTTTTCCTTGTTCACTATTCTCAATTTTCTTCTTTTAAAACAAAAATAAGCAAGTTATAGCACAAAAAGTAAAATAAAGTCGAAAGGTTCTCGTAGAGTACTACGAATAATTAGGGTGCTAATACCTTCCCTAAATATAACCAACCCCCAGACCCCATCTAATTCAAATCTTTTTTAAATCAAAGTCGTGAAATAATTTAGTGAGTCAAAAGCTAATCAAATAGCCTTGATCTCCGAAAAATGACGCGACAATTGTGAATAATTCTCCAATGAGAAAAGCACGAGTTGCATCCCTTAAGCAATTGTATGAATAGGTATTTTAAAGAACACATTCTAATTCTAAAGGTAAGTTAACCCTAAAAAAATTTCGGAGTAAAAGTAGTATAAGCTAGTGTGGGGGAGTTTATAAAGCCAAGATTAAATTGTAAGGTTGCATCACTGAATCTAGATTGGGGAAGGGGGTGGCCCTCCGACTTCCTACGTGAAGGTGAAGTTGTCTTGAGAAACTTAAGGGGGCAGAACAAATACAAATATAAGGGGCACCATTGAATCTAAATTGGGGGAGAGGGTAGGCCCTCCGACTTCCTACGTGAAGATGTTGTCTCCATAAATTAATAAAAATTCTGCTAAAACCCCAAGAATGTGCAAATGGCAAAGATCCAATGATCACAAATACTCCCATCTATCTTATATGAAATGAAGAAAGAATTTTTCTCGGTTGGTTTAGTCTTAAGGTTAGAACCTGTTTCCTCGTAATATCTATCTTATACAGGCGCAAGAAAAGGGGAGGACCACACACACACACCCACTTAGAACTTGATTGTTGGGTTGAATAAAGATTACAAGAAATGTTTGAGTTTGTGATTAGTGTACACTGGAAATGAAAGCCTTTGAGGAGACATAAGTTTTCAATTTGTTGGAACAAAATCTGTTTAACATTACCCTTAAGAGTTTTGATGATAGCAAGGTATTAAAAAATTGTCAATTGGATTTGCTAATATTTCTTCAAGTGTACAGGACCATAGACAAAACTTTGAAGATCATTATTAGGTTCTGGAAGAACAAAAGAGAGCAAAGTAATCAACAAAAAGGAAGCTTAAAAGCATCTGAAGAGAACTGCTCCTGAAGTCAAAGTGCTCCTGAAGACAAAGCGCTCCTGAAGTGATGACGTGTCATCAGAAGCGAGTTCATCAGAAGTTGAAGTTCATCAGAAGCCAGTTCATCAGAAACTGAAGATCACCATAAGCTACAGTTCATCAGGAGATGCAAACTTAAAGCTTCAAAAGTTGTTCAATGGATTCAATGTCGTCTAACAGAAGAGTGGAAAAGAAGAGAAACGACTAATTCAAAAGGATTCAAAGGAATTGGATGCTTGTTCTTCTGTAGAGCGTTGACAAAGTACAATTGTACGAAGTGTTCAACCACTACCTCCACTACACAGAGTTTGTCTCTGCTACAAGACAAGGATAACAGCTCTGCCTGCAACAATGTTCCTTCATACATGGAATGCATTTGAAATTGATCCTTCATAGGACAACAACCATATCAGGCAATGAATCATTGGTGATTGATCAAAGCTTCAAACGACTCTTTTTGGATGTGCTGACAAATTCATAATGTTCATCTCACACCTCTATATAAAGGAGTGAAGACTTTAAGAACGAACAAGACTCAACAACAATTTAAAAGCACCTAAACTCTGTCAAAATTATTCAGCATCCAAAAGTTCACTTAGAATTTCTTTTCAAATTAGAAATTCTAGTGTCTTAAAGAGTCTGTATCTGATTTGTATTGTGAGCACCTCTGATTGTATATCAAGTGTTCAGTGTCAAACATTTTTCTTTGTAATTCTGTTTGATTAGAAGTCTCTTGCTTGTGTGCTCTAGCATAGAAGTCTATTGATTGTGTTCTTGAGCATAGGAAGTCTCTTGCAGTTGTGGTTGAGCATTTGAAGTCTCTTGCTAAGTTTAGCAGTGAGCATTTGTAATTAGATATTACATTTTTAGTGAACTCTCCTTGGAAGTGCAAGGGGGACAGGACTACTTCCGGTTTGTGGAAGGAACCTGTATAATTGCTTTATGTCTTTCTTCCTTCCCTCTCTCTGTTTTTATCCGCTGCAACCTAGTTCTGAACATCACTTCAGAAGCTGTTCTTGAACTGCTTTTGATCAGTGTCTTTCAGCTTAAGAGAAAACGAAGAAAATCTTAACACAATTCAACCCCCTTCATGTGTTTTTGTCACCTTCAACGGTACCCTCTAATTGCCTACCACTACCTAATGATATAGCATTCACATGAGCTTTTGGGTTGGCTTCGGTTTGTCCAGGAAAGACTCCTGGTGTTTGAGAGGATGTGGCCACCTGTTGGGCAACTTGGGAGATTTGAGTTTCAAGCATTTTGTAATGAGTAGCAAAAGAGTCTACCTTGGCATTAAGTTTGGAGAGAGAATCATTCAGAAATCTGGTTTGGTTTTTATGCTCTTGAAGCTGTTTAGATTGATTCATGACGTAACTTTCCATGAAAATTTCCAAACCAGATTTTTGAGGGGTTCTCTAGTTGTTTGCATAGCAGGGTGGTGCTACTTATCCATAGGAATTTTGAGGTTTTTTGTAAAAGTTTTGATTTTGCCTCATTCCTTGGTTGTATTGAGCGGAGTTCTTTTGCTCAACATTATCAATAGTACTACCTAGCTGGCAATTAACACCAATATGGCCAAATACACCAAAAATTTCACAAGGAGGAGATGCAGAAGTAGGACTAACAGCACTAACGTTCATTTTTTCAATCTTTTGGGTTAGTGCATCAACCTTAGCAGCAAGATGATCAAAGTTAGAGACTTCGTACATACCTGCCTCTTTCTTAGAGGGAGTAGTAGCTGTTATGGCTCTCTCGTTGGTCCATTGGTAGTGATTATGGGCCATGTCCTCAATCAAGGCATATGCTGCTGTATAGTTTTTGTTCATTAATGCTCCACTTGCAGCTGCAGCAACAATCATTTTTGTGGTATAAGACAAGCCATTATAAAAGGTGTGGACTATGAGCCACTTCTCTAAACCACGGTGGGGACAAATTCTAAGCATTTCTTTGAAACGCTCCCATGCATCATATACAGAGTCCCCATATTTTTTATTGAACCGAGTGATTTGGTCCCTTAGTTTAGCAGTTTTAGAAGGGGGAAAGAATCGGGCAAGAAAAGCTCGCCTCATTTGATCTCATGAAGTGATGGAACCAACTTCTAGGGAATGGAACCAAGCGCTAGCTCTAGTTCCTTAAGGAAAAGGGAAATATAAGAAGTCTTACGGCTTCTTGGTTCTCGTTTAGGGTTCCACTGAGTCTTAGGAAGGTAGAAATATGCAGGTTTGGATCCTCAGTAGGGGATCCAGAAAACTGATTTTGCTACACAAAGTTAAGTAGTGCAGACTTGATTTCGAAATTGTCATCCTCAACCGTTAGGTACACAATAATAGCTTGTGGCTCTTCCGTAGAAGGAGTAGCATACTCCTTGAGAGTGCGTTCTGCCATAGCAGTATTATTTCGTGCGTCCCAAGAAGTTAACGGTAACAATAGAAAGAAAGGAGAAGAAGAAAAGAGAAAAGAAATAAAATAAAATAAAAGCAAAAAGGAATTCTAACCACTAAAAAAAATTAATCAAATTGGTTAACTCCCCAGTAACGGCGCCAAAAACTTGATGAGCAAAACCGCAAGTGCACGGTTCTACCGATGTAGTAATAAAAGAGTATCGTTCGAACAGGGAGTTGGTTTATTTGATCAACTTTGAATGATGATTAGAAAGAGAATTAAGTAGAAAAGGCTTGATTTATAAAGGAAGAAAATGATAATAAAAAGAGCCTTGGGATTTATTGGTCCATCTTATTAACAAGTCCTTCACAAACAAACCCTAAACCGTTAATTTTATATTGGTCCCACTTTCTAAGGACAAGTTTCTCTTTATCCTATCACATCTCCTTTCGGTCTCAGTGAGTGTGTTCCTCTAACAATCACGCCTATTCTCATGGTTGATTGTTATTGGAATCCTTGAAGCTCGAAACTTTATATGTCCCAAGGTTTGCTAGACTATTCTCATGTTTCGCAATCCTTGTTTAATTTCACTTGTTCCAATATCAAAACTTCATCTTTCGACCCTTCGCTTTGGTATTTGTTAATTTATTATAAGAGCGGTGAAATTATATTAGAATGTGAGATTATATAAAATTAGGGTTTATGATTTGGTTTGATTAGGATTATGTCATTAAGACTTATCCAACAATCCCAAGACAACTCGCTGGCACCTCGCTTAAGCGAACAAGCTCCAGAAGCTTACAGTGACTGCTCGCTTGTCGTTCACTTAGCATTCGCTTAAGCGAACAGTCATCTGTTTTGTCAAATATGTTACAGGTTCCAACGCTTTTCACGCAAAATCCCAAATTTTGATCTTTCAAATGTCCAAACTAGACCCAAATGTTATTTACAGGTATATGAACACAATAAGGCACTCAAAGTCACACAAAACTTGAAATCAAAACATCATTGCATCATAATTCAACAATTCAACAAGTTTCACCAAATCCTTCAACAACAATCCAATTTTCATCACCAATCCATAAATATGAATACCCAATGCATCAATTCATCAACAACACATCCCATAACAACAACAACAACATTTAATCATGAAATCATCCACAATTTAACAACCACAACATCATTTTCTACCAAATTTGTACAAACACCAAACATAACCATATCTATACATTTCAAACATGCAAATTCAACATCAACAACACAATTATCATTCAATTCACATACTTAAACATGGCATCAAAATTAAGCACGAATTTCTACATCTTAATTCAAATAAATCACTTATTCAAATAAGCACTTTTGAACATGGGTAGAAAAGAGATTAAAATGAAAAGATTATGCTTGAATATTATCCCCCTTACCTCAATCTCCAAGAATCCTAGCCTTGGCCTCACTTTAGCTTCTAGAATCCTCAACCCTTCTTGCTCTTCAAGCCTCTTTCTCTTCTAACCCTTTTCTCCTCTTTCTCTAGCTTTTCTCTCTCTACCTCTTTCTAATGTTGTGAAAATGAATGCTCTAACCCTAGTTTTCTCTTAAGACATGGGTTATATAGACACACCACTAATGGGCCTAACTCTCAAAATGTTTTATGGGTTTAAAGCTCTAAATAATCCACTCCACAAGTTTCTATTCACTGACGGTAAAAATAACCAATAAACACCGATACTTAATTAATTACCACAACCCACTAACATCTTAATAAAATAAATGGTTCTCACTTAAAGCACTAAAAATAATCTTCACTATGAAATTACTAAATTACCCTTGCTCACCAAAAGACCAAAATACCCTTCTAACATGAAAACCCATGAAATTACACCCAAGGATAAATAATCATACACAAACACATATTAAACACATAAAAATAAAATCAACGAAAAATCGGGTTGTTACAACTCTCCCCCCCTAAAAGAATTTTCGCCCTCAAAAATTACCTGAAGGAAACAACTCCGGATACGAATCCATCATTCTACTCTCCGATTCCCAAGTAGCACTCTTGCCAATTGGTCCTGCCCAAATCACTTTCACCAAAACAATCTCCTTGCCTCTCAAACGCTTCACCTCGCGATCTTCAATCCTGACTGGCCAAGTCTTAACTGTCAAATTATCTCTTACTTCCAACTCATCCACTTGAATCACATGAGACTCGTCATACACATACTTCCGCAACTGGGACACATGAAACACATCATGAAGATTTGACAACGACGACGGTAACGCAATCCGATACGCTACAGCCCCAACCTTCTCAACAATCTCAAACGGTCCAACAAAACGCGGTGTCAATTTCCGACACTTCACAGCACGTCCGACACCGGTTACAGGATTCACTCTCAAGAACACGTGATCTCCAACTTGAAACTCAATATCCTTCCTCCTCTTATCATGATAGCTCTTCTGCCTACTCTGAGACGCTTTCATCTTCTCTTGAATCATCTTGACCTTCTCGTTCGTCTCTTGCACAACATCCGGTCCTAACAAAGCACTTTCACCTGACTCATACCAACACAACATCGTCCTACACCTCCGTCCATACAAAGCCTCAAACGGTGCCATCTCGATACTAGAATGAAAACTTTTGCTGTAAGTAAACTCAATCAACGGTAAACATTTGACCCAACTGACACCCTGCTCCAAAACACAAGCCCTCAACAAGTCTTCCAAACTCTGAATCGTCCTCTCCGTCTGACCATCAGTCTGAGGATGATAAGCAGAACTCAATCTCAACTTAGTTCCCAAAGCAGCTTGCAAACTCTCCCAAAACTTAGAAGTAAACCTCGGATCCCGATCCGACACAATGCTAGAAGGAATACCATGCAACCTAACTACCTGCTCAATGTAGATATCAGCCAACCTCGGCACAGACCTACCGGTCTTAATAGGAATAAAATGCGTTGACTTCGTTAACCGATCAACAATCACCCAAATCGAATCAAAACCCTTCACAGTCTTCGCCAAAGCTCCAACGAAGTCCATAGAGATACTCTCCCACTTCGACTCTGGCACAAACAGCGGTTGCATCAAACCCGACGGTTTGTGATGTTCAATCTTCGACTTCTGACAAACCAAACAAGCATACACAAACTCTGTTATGTCCTTCTTCATTCCAGGCTACGAAAACAACTTCTTTAGATCTTGATACATCTTCGTCGCTCATTGATGAATACTCAAACTACTCTTATAACCTTCGTCCAAAATACGCTTCTTAAGTTCAGGCACATCCGGCACACACACTAGATAACGAAACATCAAGACACCATGCTCATCCAATCTAAAAGCCACACCTTTACCTTGCTTGACCAACACCACACGATCTACAAGTTCCAAATCCTCTTTCTGACCAACTTTTATCTCTTCAAAAATGTTACTTGTCAGCTTCAACATTCCCAACTTCACACTTTCAGGCGTCAACTCACAAACCAAACTCAAACCTCGAAACTACTCAATCAACTTCAACTATTTAACCATCAAAGCAGACATATGCAAGGACTTCCTACTCAAGGCATCTTCCACCACATTCGCCTTCACAGGATGATAACTCAACTGAAAATCATAATCCTTAAGAAACTCTAACCACCATCTCTGCCTCATATTCAACTCCTTCTGATCAAACAAGTACTTCAAACTCTTGTGATCACTAAACACTTCAAACTTAGAACCATACAGATAATATCTCCAGATCTTCAATACAAACACAACTGCCGCCAATTCCAAATCATGAGTCGGATAATTCTTCTCATGCACTTTCAACTGCCTCGGTGCATAAGCCACAACCTGACGATTCTACATTAACACACCACCAAGACCCATCTTCGAAGCATCATAATACACAACAAACAATTCCTTTGGATTCGGCAAAATCAACACAGGCGCTGAAGTTAACCTCTTCTTCAACTCAAGAAAACTCTTCTCACACTTAGAATCCCAAACATAAGCTTGCCCTTTCCGAATCAACTGCGTCAATGGCAACGCCAACTTAGAGAATCCCTCAATGAATCTCTGATAGTAACCTGCCAATCCAAGAAAATTTCTAACCTCAAAAACAGACTTCGGCGATTCCCACTGCATCACCGCATCAACCTTCGAAGGATCCACCGCAATCCACCTTTCGAAATCACATGACCAAGAAAACTCACTTCCCGCAACCAAAACTCACACTTCGACAACTTGGCACACAACTGCTTCTCCTTCAAGACTTGCAACACAATCCTCAAATGCTCGGCATGCTCCTCCTCTGACTTCAAATACACCAAAATATCATCTATAAATACCACCACAAACTGATCCAAATAAGGATGGAAAATCCTATTCATGTACTTCATGAAAACACCCGCGGCATTAGTCACACCAAATGACATCACAAAATACTCATAGTGACCATACCTATTCCTGGACGCAGTTTTAGATATATCTTCCGCCTTCACTCTTATCTGATGATATCTTGACCTCAAGTCAATCTTACTAAACACCTCTGCACCAACCAACTAGTCCATCAAATCATCAATCCTCGGAAGCGGATACCGATTCTTGATATTCACCTTGTTCAACTGTCGATAATCCACACACAACCTCATACTACCATCCTTCTTCTTCACCAACAACACTGGAGCACCCCACAGAGAAACACTCGGCCTAATGAACTGCTTATCGAGCAACTCTTCCATCTGCTTCTTCAACTCGCCCAACTCTGATCTAGACATCCGATACGGTGCAATCGAAATAGGACTCATTCCTAGCACCAAATCAATTGCAAACTCAACTTCCCTCTCTGGCGGTAAGTCGGTAATGTTATCCGATAACAGTTCTGGAAACTCTTGCACTACTGGAAAATCGCCAACACCTTTCTCACAACTTTCTTTCAACGAAGCAAACATCATAAACACATTAGCTTCGCCATCCAATGACTTCTTCACTTGCTCCGAGGTCAAGAACTTTCCACCTACTTCATCTACCGGCTTAGAGAATGTTACACTCTTGGTTAAACAATTGATGTTAACACCAAAAGTCAACATCCAATCCATTCCGAAAATCACATCCATATGCTTCAACGGTAAGCAAACCAAATCCAACTTAAAGTTAACACAACCAAAACTAACGGGACACTTAGCACACACCAAGGAAGTAGTCACCGAGCCATTTGTCGGGGTATCGACGACCATTCCGTGCAACAACGGAGTTACAACCAAGCCCAAACGCTCAACACAACTACTCGCGATAAAAGAATGTGTAGCACCAGTATCAATGATTGTAATCAAAGGAGTACTATTGATAAAACACATACCTCGGATGAGATTATCTGGCTGCTCCACTTCCTCCGCATTCAAAGCAAACACCTTACCCGCTGCCTTCTTCGGTTTGTTACACTTAGAACTCAAATGACCCGCTTCACCACAATTATAGCAAGTAATCTCCCTCTTGCACTCATAAGCCTTGTGACCCTTCTGACCACACTTGAAGCAACTATCTCCTTTCCTACATTCATTAGCAAAATGACCCACAATTCAACACTTAAAGCACTTGACTTCCATTACATTCACCTTAGAACCTCCACCAACATCTTTCTTCTTCCCTTTATCATTGTTATATGGCTTCCCAAATCCATGGCCCTTTCCTTTCTTGTCATTCACAACTTTGTAATAATTTGCCTTAGTCTTTCCTGCTTCATCAAACATGCGACACTTGTGCACCAAAGTGTAAAAGTCTATAATCTCATGGAAACAGATGTACTGATAGATATCCGGCCTCAAACCATTCTCAAACTTCACACACTTAGAAACCATAGCATCCTACGCGTTGATGTAGCGACAAAACCTCAAAAGCTCTTCATACTTAGCAGCATAATCAGCAACAGACGAGCTCCCTTGCTTCAAGTTCAAGAATTCGGCTTCCTTCTTGTTTCTCAAATCCTCCGGAAAGTACTTCTTCAAGAACTCACTCTTGAACCTCACCCAAGTGATAGCATCACCACTAGCCTCAATCCTCCTTTTAGTACTCGTCCACTAGTACTCAGCCTCCTCAGTAAGCATATGAGTAGCCAACCTAAGCTTATGATCATCATTAGTCACCATAGCACGAAAGATCCTCTCCATGCTCTCCTTCCAAGTCAAAGCTCCTTCCGGGTCAAATCTCCCCTTGAACGTCGGCGGTTTGTTTCTCATGAAACGATCAAGCCTCCGCTCTTCCACCTCTCCTTGGTCCTCCTGACCATGACCACCATTCCCTTGAGCCTGAGCCAAAACTTGAGCCACTGTAGTCAAAGCCGCTGTAATCGCATCGTCATTCCTACAATTCCCGCCAGCCATCTCACTTGAACAACAAAACCAACCAACAGGTAAGAACAACAACAAAACAGCACAACAAGTATCGAAGGTAACTCAATATACCATTCGAATACAATAGGTAATTCACCAGGTTTTGGTCCGGACAAGACCGACATGACTCTGATACCAACTTGTAACGCCCTATTTCTATTAAAGCGATAAATCACGCAAATATAATAAATATTTAAGAAATAGACGTCACGTCTTCACATAATACACAATTGACATGTATAAAAATTTAAACAATTAAAAACATCACAGCGGAAATATATATCATACACCTGAAGTAGCCATGTCACCAACTCATAAATACATCCAAATAGTATAATAATAAAATCCCGACATATGGGCAAATCTCAATGATAAAAATAAATCCAAAGCAACATAAAAGACGTCGTCTTAAATCAGAGCCTATCTAAGACACGAACACAAACAACCAATGAAGGTAGCTCCCGTTATCCTCGAGCACTCAGCAAGCAAGCTAATCAAACTAATCATGCATGTCGTCTACCCATTCATAAAAATAGGTAGGCGGTCGAACAAAGACCTCTAGGGGTTAGCTTCACATCAAACATAATCAAAAATGTAAACAGGATTAATAACACATCATAATAATTCATAGTTCATAACAAACATCAACATAAATGCATTTACACATAGTCACCAAGATTACCAACAACCAATAATTCAATAAGTATAAGATCAACCACAATTATTCATCGAATGCACAACACATCAAGCACATAATTCACACTGAGCACATAGGCAATTATGACTTATTTCCAACTTCAGGCAATGCGCCTAGACACGACACCTGCATGCATGTGGTACCAAATCAACTCTGAGGTCGTCACCCCATGATGCAACAAACACATCATAAACAACCCGAATAATCCACACGAATAATTGAATACAACGTATTCGTCAACAACATGTTATGATGCATGAACATATGACTCAATCGACAACAATGCATATGTTCACACAACTTCAACAATCAATACCAACATTATTCATTACATGCTTACACCAACAACTCAACAACAATAGCATGTAAGAAAATCCACCAACAACATATATGCACATAACATATATAAACACCAACAACATCATCATAGTAATTCAACAACTTCATATAATTCTCACAATTCAAGTAAAGGAGAAAATACACCAAACTATGATAAACATCATATTCAACACCCATCAATCATTCATACAACTTTATTTATTCATATCAAACTATTCATAAAAGATTTTCAAGGTAATCGGATGCAATGATTATTTTCAACCAAATTCGTATCATATTTCACAACTTTAAAGTAATTAAGGCTATTGAACCAAGTCATCGCGATTTTCGGGTGTCAAGTCATTAATTAGGCTTGAACCTTTCAATCATTGATGTCGCTATTTTTTTTTGGGGAAGGGTAAAATTGAGAAAACCCTTAGAAATTCTAAGTTCGGGGCAATTTTCGTTACGGGAAGGTGTTAGGCACCCGTAACGACTATAGTACTCTATAGGAACCGTTTTTCTAGACTTATCTTTTACGCTTTATTTTTAATGCTATTTTTGAAAAGGTTGTTTTTAAGAATGGGGGGAAGAAGTGTTTGGATTTTATTTTTATTGGACTTGGAGAGGTTTTGGCCTCTTGCCTACATACCCTTTTAAGGGATCAAACTCCATGTAGTTCTCTCTCAAAAAGCTTTGTGAGTTTTGATTCATTTTAGTTTTAGAAAAAATGGTTTTGAAGAAGAGAAGGAGGCCGTAAAGGCTTGAGAAAATAAAACGGTGAGGTTGGTCAATTATTTACAAAAAAAGGTCTAAGTAAGAGTTATTTCCATTTGGATTTCATTAAGAAAAAAAAAAGGGAAAGTACAATGGAGTTTTGACTCCAAGGTTTATTGGAAAAAGTTGTTTTCAAGTGATGAAATTGTTAATACTTTTTGAAAAAAGGTTTTTCTAAGTTTCGCGCTTCCTAAACATACATCTAACGGTAAATCATACAACGTGTGTGCGTGTCGGTTCTTGTGTCAGTGTACATCTTTATAGTGTCCATTGTCCTTTACATTGGCCCTAGTTTACATTCTATGGTCTTGCAAGAAATTTAAATAAAAGAATCACTACCTAAGAATTGGGAAATTGAATAAAGCCTAAACTTAAAGAATGGAGATGAAATGGAACTTTCAATATGCATGAAACATAAAATGGTTAGTGAAGCAATATGAAATGATAGTAAAATATTAAGCAAGGAAAGGTAATGATAAGGTATGAAAAGATGGAAAGGAAGATGCATGCAAACTAACGTTATTTACAAAGCAAGAAACTAAAAAAAAGTAAACTTTGCAAAATTAGAAACTAGCATGTGAACTTGTAAGGTAAAAACTAACCAATTATACCAATAAGATTGAAAATATCGCCACACTAAACATTGAAAATATTGCAAAATGGTAAACAAAATCCAATTTAACTAGGTTGGGGAAAAGTTGTAAAATATGGGAAACACACATCCAACTTACACAATTTGAACATATTGTAAAAAATGCAAACAAGGTTCTAACTAACACAATTGAACACATTGCAAAATTGTAAACAAGAATCAAGCTAACAAGATTGAAAATAATGCAAAATTGTAAACAAACATCCGAACTAACAAGATTTGCAAAATTGTAAACAAAAATCAAATTAACAAGATTGGAAGTATTGCTAAAATGTTAACAAAAATCAAACTTAACAAGAATCGATGATATTGCAAGAAATCAGAAATGATCACATCGCAAAATCAAGCGCTAAACATCAATGTGACATGACAAATATTTGGATCAAAAATTATGCGAGAAACTACACACAAAAATATACAAAATGTACAAATCAATAGAAAAACTAGCGCATATTATTTTTTATCAATTTTGGGCATGTAAAATATCACAAAACAGTCAAAACATATCAAGAACACATAGTAATTTTTTTGGAATTTTTGTGAGAAAATTTAAAGCACACAGAAGGTCCAAGTAGCAAGAACAGGGGTGAATATAGCAACAAATCAAGAATACTGAAAAGAAAACCAAAAAGCCTAGGGTACCCGGCCCAAAAACACGCTGGTTGATGGATCCGGATCTCCAGAACGCCACAGGGGCGTTGGATTGATCCAGATCCATCAGGATCAAATCTAAGGGCTCAGAATACGGGGCGCTGGATCGGGTCAGAACCCGCCCGGTCCAGCGCTTATATAAAAGGTTTTCTACCCGGTTCAACTCATTTTCTTGCAACGTTTCTCTTTCTTCTCTCTTCTCTCTTCTCTCTTCTCTCTTCTCTCTTCTCACACCCCTGGACCAATGGAAACGTGACACCTGGACTGTATTGCTTGTGTGGCACTTTGGACTAAAACGTAGAAAAACTTAAGGACTAAAATGCAATTTCAAAAAGAATTAAGGACTATTTTGAAATAAAAGAATTGGACTGTTAAAAAATAAAAATTGGAATTGGACTGTTTTGAAATTAAAATTGGACACATTTGCAATTAAAGCAAAGAAAAGGACTTACTTGCAAAAAGTAAAATAAAATGGGTAAAAAAATGTAACTTGAAAGCAACGTAAAGTGAAACAGTTAAAAAGCGACAAAAACGAACAAACTATCAAAATGAGGTATTTTAAAATACCTTTCTGTCAAAAATTTTGATATGAAAAGACCAAAATGCCCCTAAGGACTAAAACGACGCAGACTGACTCAGATGCAATGCTGAAATGATTTTTAGGTGGGGTTTGACAAATGATTTGTACAGACAAGTTGAAAAGACTCAGAGACAAAAGTAGGGACTAAAATGGGTTCCACTGCAGGAAATGACCAAAATACCCTTTTTGTATGATTTTATGCGAAAAATTGGAATAAAATGCGAAAAAAGTATGCAATTGTTCTAGAAATTTTCAAATGATTTGTAATGCAAGAAAAACACTTTGGATGGCTTTATATGCAAGAGAATTAAAGACAGCAGTAGTAAAAATATGCAGTTGAAGCACGGTAGAAAACTGCAGAGTAAAGCATAGTGAATTGAAAAGGTATCAGAGATAGAAGAGAAATTTGAACGAGTATTTTTAGGTCCAAAATGAGGGTATGACAAACCAAAACTAAGAAAAACAACTCAATTGCCTCAACTATGTATGCACATTAATCACATATGAGTGTATGTGCACAGACATGTACGTTTCACCAGCCAATTGCTACGAAATCCTACAAGTCACAAAGTTCGTCTCACTTGAATCACTTTTCCAAAAGAATTCTATTTTCAAAGCAAAGCAAGTCAATTCTCAATGAAATCAAACAAAACCATTTTTAGTAATCACATAAACAATATACATCCTTAACCCTACTTCATTCTCTTGAGAAAAACAAGTTTCGGAAAAATCGGCATTCTTGGACATTTTCCAAAAATCAAGTTCAATTCACAAAATCAAGTCCAATTCGATTCAAACGATGTTCCAGTAGGTTTAAGTGTATAAATAGAGATTTAACAAGTCAAAAGAAACATTTTGGAAAGCCCAGATTGGTCCCCAAGTGCGCGAAAGGAAAAACGAAGAAATGTTGAACTGAACGCTTCTCGCTTAAGCGACCAACCGCTCGCTTAAGGCACCAAGTCCCAGTGGCTATTGTGACCGCTCGCTTGCAGCTCGCCTAAGCGAACAACCTCCAGAAGCTTACAGTGACTGCTCGTTTGTCGTTCTCTTAGCGTTCGTTTTAGCAAACAGTCATCTGTTCTGTCAAAAATGTTACGGGTTCCAACCCTTTTTCACCCAAAATCCCAAATTTTGATCTTTCAAATGTCCAAACTCGACCCAAATGTTGTTTACAGGTATATGAACACAATAAGGCACTCAAAGTCACACAAAACTGGAAATCAAAACATCATTTCATCATAATTCAACAAGTTTCACCAAAACCTTCAACAACAATCCAATTTTCATCACCAATCCATAAATATGAATACCCAATACATCAATTCATCAACAACACATCCTATAACAACAACAACAACAACAACATTTAATCATGAAATCATCCACAATTTAACAACCACGACATCATTTTCTACCAATTTTGTACAAACACCAAACATAACCATATTTATACATTTCAAGCATGCAAATTCAACATCAACAACACAATTATCATTCAATTCATATACTTAAACATGGCATCAAAATTAAGCACGAATTTCTACAACTTAATTCAAATTAATCACTTATTCAAATAAGCACTTTTGAACATGGGTAGAAAAGAGGTTAAAATGAAAAGATTATGCTTGAATATTATCCCCCTTACCTCAATCTCCAAGAATCCTAGCCTTGGCCTCACTTTAGCTTCTAGAATCCTCAACCCTTCTTGCTCTTCAAGCCTCTTTCTCTTATAACCCTTTTCTCCTCTTTCTCTAGCTTTCCTCTCTCTACCTCTTTCTAATGTTGTGAAAATGAATGCTCTAACCCTAGTTTTCTCTTAAGACATGGGTTATATAGACACACCACTAATGGGCCTAACTCTCAAAATGTTTTATGGGTTCAAAGCTCTAATTAATCCACTCCACAAGTTTCTATTCACTTTTGGTAAAAATAACGAGTAAACACCGACTCTTAATTAATTACCGCAACCCACTAACATCTTAATAAAATAAATGGTTCTCACTTAAAGCACTAAAAATAATCTTCACTATGAAATTACTAAATTACCCTTGCTCACCAGAAGACCAAAATACCCTTCTAACACGAAAAACTAAGAAATTACACCCAAGGATAAATAATCATACACAAACACATATAAACACATATTAAACACATAAAAATAAAATCAACGAAAAATCGGGTTGTTACAGCACGGGCCGTGCCAAGCTTCTGACTTGGGGATGTTATATTTTTGTGTTGAATCTCGTATTTTCCAGCCCGAATCAGCTCCTAATCCTCTTTCTTTTGCTCCAAGATTGAATCTATCAAATATTTGTTCTTGAAATATAATAATATGCAATCGAAATAAAATAGATCTAAAAGGAAATAATATTCAAATAAAATAAACTTAAATCTAAATAAAACGAAATCAAATATTATATTAAAATAACTAATTAATGACTCATCATAGCTTCTGTAATTTCCTCTTAAATCGTCAAAATGATCCAATGATCATATAATTCCCTCCTCTCTTATATGAAATGAAGAAAGGACTTTTCTTGGTTAGTTTAGTGTTAAGGTTAGAACTTGTTTCCTCTTAATATCTATTTTATACAAGAGCATGAAAATGGTTGGACTACACACACACTCACTTGAACTTGTTGTTGGGTTGAATAGGTTCACAAGGAATGCTTGAAGTTGTGATTAGTGTACACTTGAAATGAAGCCTTAGAGGAGACATAAGTTTTTAGATGTATTGTCATATGTTAAATCTTGTTTATGCTGCAAATCGTTATGCCTTTTGCTTGAGGACAAGGAAAGATTCAAGTATGGGGGAGTTTGATGAGTAAATAATTAGTCGTTTTTAAGTGTTGATTTCTGACTATTTTATTTAGATTTTAATTATTTTTATTTATTATTTAGAACTATTTTACTACAATTGCTTGTTATTTAATTTCAGGAACAAATATGATGAAATATTGAATCTTGGAGCAAAAGAAAGGGTTTTGAGCATGAATTAAGGAGAAAAGGATCTAAAATATGATTTGGAGTTGATTGAAGACAAAAATATGAAGATCCTGTGCAAAAATATGTCAATCCCCCTTTTTGCTGTTTTGCTTCAAAGACTTATCACTTGGGAAGATTTAGTGTAATTTTATATGCTGATTTGGTATATATTTATGTGATGATTTGGTGCATATTTTATGCCGATTTAGAATAAATCTATGTTCCGATTTAGTGCAATTTCATGCTGCTCCCTTAGCTATACATAGAGAAGCCATCAGACATATCAATTCATCTTTTGTTCTTGGAAATAATAAGTGACAATTGTTTCTTTGAATAAAAGTTCATCTTTATTTTATTGTTATTTACTTTTATGTTCTTCTTCTTCTTCTCCATGTCTACTATGATCATAAGTGAGTAGACTTCTCTTGTCTTGGGTTTTTTGGATAAGTCTAATGACATAATCCTAATCAAGCCAAACCTAAAAACCTAATTTTATGTAACCCTATTTTCTAATCTAATTTCACTATTTTTATAATGAATTAACAAATATCAAATCCGAAACGAGAGTGGAGGATAAATATTTGTTAATTCATCATCACAAATATTAAGCGATGGATCGAAAGATGAAGTTTTAATATTGGAACAAGTGAAATTAGACAAGGATTGTGAAACATGAGAATAGTCTAGCAAACCTTGAGACAAATAAAGTTTCGTTCTTCAAGGATTCCAATAGCAATCAACCATGAGAATAGGCGTGGTTGCTAGAGGAACACACTCACTGAGACCGAAAGGAGATGTGATAGGCTTAAGAGAAACTTGTCTTTAGAAAGTGGGTCCAATATAAAGTTTTGGTTAAGGTTTGTTTTATGAAGGATATGTCATCTAGATGAACCAATAATCCCAAGGCGCTTTTATTTTATTATTTTCTTTTAATTAAAACTCCAAACTTTATAACTCAAAACTCTTTTCTAATCATTGCTGAAAGTTAATTGAATTCATAACTCCCTATCGAAACGATACTCTTATTACTACTTCGGTAAACCATGCACTTGGGGATTTACACCATCAGTCATAAAGTGTAAACGAGGAGTTTGCTGAGAGATTTTGAATAAGAACTACACTGGTGGATTTCCTTTCTGGCTTGGTAGCCCCTAGAGTAGGTGTGTTTGTCACCGAAATGGGTCAACAAACTCATTGTGCCTTTTACTTTCTTGTCATTTACTTTCTTGTATTATTTCTATTTACTTTATGATGTTGGAACATTGAACGGAACATTATAAACGTTGAAACATCGCATAGAACATATTCAAACAAGTACGCTAGAATTTCAATATAAGAAACTATCTATTTTACTTTCAAGATCTTTATATAAGGAATCAGTTTTACAGATAATTACTTCTTCTTCATCATCTGACTAAGCCATCAAACCCATGTTGACTTCTTCATCTTCTTGTGGTTCTGTTTCTTCCATGTCATCCCAAGTAATCATTGCCTTCTTCTTGAAGAGTGCTTTTCTTTGCACCTTCTTAATGTCAAGACATTCACTTTTGTAGTGTCCAGTTTTGTTGCATCCAAAACAAGTGACTTGGCTTTTGTCAGCTTCAGTTCTAGGGTTGTTATTGGTGTTTGGAAACTTCTTTATGATTTGATTTCTTGTCATCATCATTCTTTGTATTCTCTTTGAGATTAGTTAAAGTTCATCTTCAGCTTCTTCTTCATGAACTTCTTATAATTCTTGTGGTTCTTGCACATCATCCTCAGTTACTGATGAGGTTTGTTGAGATCCTTTCAAGGCAAGTGATTTTACCTTTTTCACTGGTTTGTCTCCTTGAAGTACAATTTCATGAGCTCTCAGTGAACCAATGAGATCTTCCAGGTTTATAGATTTTAAATCTTTGGCTTGAGTAATTGTAGTGACCATAGGTCTCCACATACTTGGAAGACATCTCAATATTTTTCTGATTTCTCATGAGTGGAATATGCTTTTCCAAGAGATCTCATCTCATTTACTATTGTAGTAAATCTAGCATACATCTCATCATGGTTTCATTTGCACTCATTTCAAATACTTCAAACTTTCTGACTCCAATGTCCATTCTAATTTCTTTTACATGAGAAGTACCTTCATGATGTACTCTTAAGGTTTCCCATACCTCTTTAGCATTCTTACATTCATTAACTCTGAAGGTGAGAAAAACACAAGAAGGGGGGTTGAATTGTGTTAGCTTTTTCTTCGTTTTCTCCTAAGCTGAAAAACACTGATCAGAAGTAGTTCAACAACAGCTTCTGAAGTGATGTTCTGAACTAACTTGCAGCGGATAAAAACAAAGAGAGAGAAGGAAGAAAGGCACAAAGAAATTATACAGGTTCCTTCCACAAATCGGAAGTAGTCTTGTCCCCCTTGCACTTCCAAGGAGAGTTCACTAAAATGTAATATCTAATTACAAATGCTCACTGCTAAACTTAGCAAGAGACTTCAAATTGTTGAAGCACAACTGCAAGAGACTTCCTATGCTCCTGAACACAATCAAGAGACTTCTATGCTCAAGCACAAAAGCAAGAGAATTCTAATCAAACAGAATTACAAAGAAAAATGTTTGACACTGAACACTTGATATACAATCAGTGGTGCTCACAATACAAATCCGATATAGACTCTTAAGACTCTAGAATTTCTAAGATATGAACTTTGAAAAGAAATTCTAAGTGAACTTTTGGATGCTGAACAAATTTGACAGAGTTTTGGCGCTTTCAAATTGTTGTGAGTCTTATATTTTCTTCAAGTTTTCACTCTTTTATATAGAGGTGTGAGATGAACGTTGTGAATTGCCAGCACATCCAAAAAGAGTCATTTGAAGCTTTGATTAATCACCAATGATCGATTGCCTGATATGGTTGTTGTCCTATCAAGGATCAATTTCAAATGCATTCCATGTATGTAGGAACATTGTTGCAGGCGCAGCTGTTATCCGTGTCTTGTAGCAGAGACAAACTCTGTGTAGTGGAGGTAGTGGTTGTACACTTCATACAATTGTACTTTATCAACATTCTACAAAAGAACAAGCATCCAATGCCTTCAGATCCTTTTAAAATAGTCGTTGCTTCACTTTTCCACTCTTCTGCAATGCTTAGACGACATTAAATCAAATGAACAGCATTTGAAGCTTTAAATTTGCATCTTCTGATGAACTACAACTTCTGGTGATCTTCAGTTTCTGATGACACGTCATCACTCCAGGAGCACTTTGTCTTCAGGAAGACTTTGACTTCAGGAGCAGTTCTCTTTAAACGCTTCTAAGCTTCCTTTCTATTGATTTCTTTGCTCTCTTTTGTTCTTCCAGAACCTAATATTGATCTCAAATTTTTGCCTATGGTCCTGTACATTTGAACAAATATTAGCATATCCAATTGACAATTTTTAATACATTGTTATCATCAAAACTCTCAAAGGGTAATGTTAAACACATTTTGTTCCAACAAACTCTTTCACTTTCTTCCATGGTTAGTGCACATGATAAAAAGAGTCTAGCTTTAGAGTTTAACAATACCCAAGTTTTGTCATATGTTGACCATGCACTCTTTTCTTTGACAATTCCTTCTTTTGTTGTTGGAACAAAGCATCCATCTATGATAACTCCCCACATATCTGTGTCTTGAGATCTGAGAAAAAGTTTCATCTTGCCTTTCCAGAAGTAGTAGTTTGAGCCATCAAAAAGTGTTGGTCTATTTGATTATCCTCCTTTAACTATGTACTTGACTTTAGACATACTTCCTGAATCTTTTCTCTAATACTTGTTTAAGTTTTCAAACCCTTAGAACCGAGCTCTCATGCCAATTGAAGTAGATAAAATAGTCACAAGGAAGGGGGTTTGAATTGTGACCTTATAAAAATTAAATCTGTAACTTAAAATTGATTCTCAAGTTTTGGACTTGGAATGGTTAAGTTAGTAAATTGACTTCAGAACGTTCTGAAGTGGTTATGCAGAAACAGTTTAACTAAATATAAATGTTTGTGTGTGTAGTGTCTATTGAAATTAAAGAGTATAGGGAAGAGGAGAAGAACGCACAAAGATTTATAGTGGTTCACCCAATGTGGGCTAGTCCACTCCTCAGAATCTTGTGAAAGTTTCCACTATGATGCTTGAGATAACCTCTCAAATCTTACACCATACAATCTTGTTCACTTGAACAATTACAACACAGTATTCTCTAAGCATCAGCAGGCTCGCACCTTCTTGCTAAGTTACCCACTTAGACTTTTACAACCTTTGCTCAAACTAACACTTTAGTACCCCTAAAGCTAGATGAGATTTTGATTACAATTTGTATGGAGTTTGAATGATTGAAATCCGGGAAGAGAAGAATGGAGGGAGAAGTTTATTTTAACAAGATAAGAGAGAATTGATTTACACTTCAAGAGACAATTTAAAATCTCAGTGATGATCAATTCAGATGCTAAAGCTTCATAAAACTATTAAGTTGTTTTTCTTGTATGCTTTGCAATGGTGCAAGTAATGTTGAACCTTTCACTTCTATTTATATATTTATTGGGCTCTTGTAGCCATTAGAGGGTGACCAATGGTGTTGTGCAATGTGTCCTTGGCCCAAAGCTTTTACTTGAAGATATAGGTAAATATTCTGATCTTCATAATGTTGTTGTGTTCTTGAGAATACTTCAGAATGTTGTTGCATTCTTGATGATCTTCATTTGGGTTCATCATGATATTCATTTGGGTTAATCATGTATGAATGAAGACATGAGTTTATGGGCTTATCATATGCGTTTCAAATGATTTTCTTGGCATTATTCATAAGCAGTGGCTTTTCCACATACATCAGAATGTTGTTGGATAATATTTTCCCATATTTGCCTTGGAAACTGTGTAGGAGAGAGGAAAGTGGATTCTGCTTTCTTCATGCCCATTGTAACACCCCGTTTTCCCAACATAAAAATTTCTTAACAATTAATCAGAGTATTCAGAACTTAAACGAAATGCTACATTTCTTAAAAATCTTAAATGGAATAAATAACAATTTATTCTTCAAAAATCGATCAACATAATCATTCAAACTTCACAGCGGAATTTATTTCAACGTCATCTTTAACAACTTTGGCACGAAGGCCTCGACGCAAAATCTCATAAGTTATTCCAACAACATATTCATGAAAATTCATAAAAATAATACGCAAGGAATAGAAAACAATAACAAAAGTCCCTCACCCCGTTACGTATCAGAGCACCTAAGGACACAGTGAGAGATAGCCACTCACAACAACAATCAAAAGCTACTAATCTTGATCACCTGCAAGTTACCCATACGAAGAGCAACATTTTCAAGCAAAAGGGGTGAGATTTCACAAACATTAATGTTAAGCATATAATTCATCAATTACAGTTAACAACAAAAACATCATCAAATCATCATATTCATTAGCAGATATATTAATAACAATTCAACAAAAGCACCTCATAAACAACTCAAGATAGAAACAACTTAACAACTTCGAAAACTCATAGAAAACATCACAGCATCTTAGCAACTTAACAACTCATAACTTGACAACTCGACACGACTATGCAACTTCAACTTCTTAATCATCTTAACAACTTATATGCATGTGGTACCATCCGGGACATGAGCCCCCAACATAAGAGCATAAATACACTCACAGGGCATAAGCCCTCATCATAAAGAGCAAAAGCTCACAAGGCATGAGCCCTCAACGTAGTAGAGTAAATACTCCCAAGGCATAAGCCCTCAACATAATGAGTATGCAATGGACTCACAACTTACAACTTAAACAACTTCTTACAACTTGACTTCTTAGACAACTTCATCATATAAATCATGTACAATCAATCAAATGAGAATTGCATTTCATATTAAAAGTACTGGAAAGATTCACATACCAGCAAATCACATGTTTATATCAAAACTCAATTCAAATCATAAACAACTTAAAACAACATGAGAAATCAACTTAGGCAGTCTGAAAAGGGCTAACTCACGTGGCGAGGTCATCTGCTCGCGGTGGCGAGCTCACAAAAAGCTAACTCGCGAGGCGAGAAAGGTTACTCGCTAAAGGCGAACACAACTGGGTAGCTACGGCTTTTGTGACCATTTTTCCCCTGAAGTCTCATTTTTAACTTTCCTACATCCAATTTCAATCCAGAAACTTATCTAATAATTCTTATAGGTATTAAAACACTCAAAGCCATCTAAAACTTAATCCAAGACATCAATTTACGAAAATTAGATTTTTCTCACTGGGCAACTCGCTACGGCGAGTAGTCTGCTCGCTTGGCGAGCAACATAGCGTCGCTCGCGAGGCGGGTAAAAGTTTCTCGATGTGGCGAGCGATGAAGGCGTCACTCACGAGGCGGGGATCATAGCTCGCGTAGGCGAGCGATGAACAGCAGCACAGGCAGAATTCAGTTTTTCTCAAAAATTCACCTAATCTCATGGTTCTAACCTTAAAACTCATCCCAATTACCATCCTATGGATTATCTAAGGCCTGTACACCATTTTTACATTAGTTCAACGGTTAAACATCATTAAATCACCAATTTCACTTATAACCCTAATTCTCAAAAACTCTCAAAACTAATCCTAAACATGTTAATTGCAATTTCAGTAATCATAGACTTAAAATTAATGAGAGTTAGTCTCACCCTTACCTTAGAATGCAAAATCGCAGCCTCCCTCTTGGTTCTCTTCTCTTCTCTGGTTTTCTCTCATTTTCCAAAAGCCTTACGTAAAAACTCTTCTGACCTAATTTTCTCCTATTTATTCTTCCCATCATATCTTATCTTATTTACTCTTTCTCCCCCAAAACTCTCTAAAATCTCAAAACAGCCCCTTAACTTAATATTTATTTTATTTTCAAATCTTATTCTATTAAATAATAAAATAAGTCTCAACACCTCATAAAATCTCCAAAATCACATAAATTACAATTCTTCACATCTTATAAATCATATAAATATATTCTAGACTCCACAAATAAATTAAATAATTCAAATAATCGAGATGGGCGTTACACCCATGCTTACAGAGATTGTGCGGTTCATGTACAGTACCAAATCTCATATGTGTCTAACTATGATTGAGTGAGACAAGATTTCCTTTTTGCTTTTGCTTTTTGCTTTTCACCTACTGTATTGTTCATATAGTAAGCATGTGCTTAGTTGAACATTCTGACCATCTGAATGTTCCATTTGTTTCACTTAGGATGATTTGTAAGACTACCATTTGATGTAATCAAATCCTAATAGTGAAACAACAATGAAGAGCAGTGACTGTAACATCTAGGATGCTATTCCCTTTTGGAATATTCTTAGTACTTCAATGTTCATAGTCTTAAATGAACATTGAGTATCCTTTTTAACATTAACCTTATAAATGCCTTTAATGTTTGATTGATCCATGCAAATGTACTTTCCTGGACATATATTCATGTCATGTGTGCCTTGCATGTTCTTGATAATGTTCTTGAGTTTTTGGGCTTGTATAAGAACAACCTTCTGAACTCTGTTTGAACATTCTGATCAACTCTCTGATCAACATTCTGAACTAACTTTCTGAACTCAGAGTTAGTTCATAAATTCAAATTTCATTTGATTTCTTGTATCTTGTTATAATTTAAACCTTGTTCATGTCTTAGTAAAACACTCAAGAGTAGAAGTTAAATACCAATAAATTAGTCAAAGTCCATTAATTCTTTAATCATAAAGGTTTATTATCTTTAAAATTAATTAGGGATTTCGCCTCCACTGAGGTACCGGGGTTCGAACTCCAGTCATGACGTCCGGTCTAACTATTTCGACATATTTGCCAATTGAGCTATGACTTATGGGACAATTATTTTTTTAGTATTACTATGCTGATTATACTAAAAAAAATGTCTTGGTTAACCGTTGCAGTTCAAATAAGGTTATAATTTAATTAAAGTTAAGGAGAAAATAAGGACAGAAAAAATAACCAACACATCAACAAACATCGTTAAAAAACAATGTTTGCAATAACCATTAAATTATAAAAGAAAATTACTATAATACCCACCCATTGAAATAGTGTATATTCTATATACAAGGAAGTAGGTTTGCTAATTTACTCCTTCGTATTTTTGGACAAGAATAAGTTAGCAGCCCATAATTTACCATCGTTTCATTTTTCCATTCCTCCTCAAATTATCTTTAAAACCATCTTCATCCCTTAACTCCCAAATAAAGTCTAAAAAATGAAAGTATAATTCAAAATATGTAATTCACCTTTAAAGAAATAATTGTGTAATTTTCTCAAGTAATAGTAATTACTATATTCAAATCGGTATAAGAAAGATTTTACCAAAAAAAAAAAAAAAACCGGTATAAGAAAGATGAACAACAAAAATTTAGATAATTTTTTGCGCTATTTATGCATATGAAGTAGATGTTGTCCTGTAGACAAGTTTATTTCCACCGTTTGATCATTAAATTGATCAAGTGAACAGGAAAAAAAAACTCATACCTCATACAATTTTTTTTTTCAAACCGGTATTCTCCACGCGCAACGGTGGAGACTAATCCCTCGAGCATTGAGGGACTCAAATGGGCGGCAGGCTCTCCCTAAGAGTTTTAACGCTGCTGCATGCCTATGGGTGGATTCGAACTCAGGACCTTGGTTAAGTTAGAACAAACCCGTTCCATCTCATCTAAACGCTCTTGGGTACAAAATTATTTTGTTTGTGCATATAACCAATATTTTAAATGAATAATCAAAAAATGACAGGAGTTATTATGGTGGCCTCCGATATAGTGTGGAGAACTGCTCTTTACTCAACGTGTTTTGCTCGTTCCCATTTGAAAAGACAATAATATCTCTGTGTGAGTTAACTCACGCTAGTGTTAAATTTGTGTGAGTTAACTCACGCTGCGTGAGTTAAGTCACACCGCGTGACTTAACTCACGTTGCGTGCTGTCTTAAAGCAAAGCAGAAGCTTATTTCCTCATTTCCAAATCTTAAATCTTTTTCAAATCTCTCTCAAATCACCCAAATTCAAAATTTCTTCAACTTCAAATCAAACAACACTTCAATAACAAGTAAGTTTTCATAATCAAACACAGTTTATTGTTGGTATGATAAATTTTTCACTTAAATTAGATTTTGTTTTTGTTTTAGTGTTTAGTTTAAATTTTGATTTTTTTTTTGCAAGAAATGATACATTGTTACATGTAAATGAGTTATATTGCTTAATTGTTATGATGTTTGCATGTTTATGTTAGATTCTTCCTCTTAAATTATATTTTTTTAGTTTTAGGGTTTTGTTTAAATTTTATTTTTTTGCATGTGATTTGTATGTTTAGATGTTTGATTTTTTGCATGTAATTTGAATGTGGTTTATATGTTTAGATGTTTGCATGTTTATGTTGTAGTTATGATTTTTAGTGTTTATGTATTATTTGCACTACTAGTGTTTGATAAAATGTTTGAATGAGTTTTCTATTGATTGTTTTTAATTTCTTATTGTGTGTATTTGAAGCAATGACTAATATGTTCGACGTTCAAGCACAATTCAACGGTGGAGAACCTCAGAGGTTGAAGGTTCGGCACCTTGGTGTCACATTAAGAGGTATCAAGGATCAACTGAATGAATTCAACCAACGAGTCAACCCGAGAGACACAAGGATGGTGGAATACGTTCGGTATAAACATCCAACACTCGACGATGAGAGAATATCATTCAATTGGGTGGAATTAACGAATGACGATAACGTGAGGAGCATGTTTTGGGAGTACAACATGTTCTAGTGGATCGATATGCGTGTAACGTTGCTGAGATCAACTGAAGATATTATCAACAGTTTGATTCCGCCAGAAGATCATGATTAGGTAGGGAATACACCTTCCAATTACAACAATTGTCTTACTCTGAATGTGGTAATTCAAACTTGTTAAACAGCAGTTCCAAGCATTCACCCGAAAGTCGTATTGTTCCATTCAAAAGGTTACATTCTTGTTGGCTTGGTTTAAATGATGGTATTGAAGTGTCAAGGTCTGGACCTCATTCTGTTGGCATTTGAATACCATCATTTAAACCAAGTCCGACAATAATTTAACCTTTTGAAAGGAACAATAGAACTTCTGGGTGTATGCTTGAGAGCTACTGTTTAGCAAGTTTGAATTTACCTCATTCAGAGGTAAGATAATTGTTGTAGTTGGAAGCTGCATTCCCAAATGTAATGTGTAACACCCCGTTTTCCCAACATAAAAATTTCTTAAACAATTATCAGAGTATGCAAACACAACAACGGGATATTACATAAATCATAATCCAAAACAGTTAAATAATGATTTAACCAATTACTTCAAAACTCTGCAGCGGAAATATTACTAAAAATTCATAAACGTTTGGCACGTAGGCCCCATAATTATCTCAAATGTTAGTAAGGAACATCAAATACGCGTAAAGAATGAAGCATGCATAAGACAACCCCATCCCGTTACGTATCAGAGCGACCTAGACAAAACTGTGAGGTAAGGCCACTCACGAACCACCTGAACACTAAGCACGATCACCTGCACTTGCCCACAAGGCGGCAATTCCAGCAGAAGGGGTGAGATTTCATAACAAAATAATATTAATCAACATAATTCAGAATAACAATTAACATCAAAACATTAATAGCATTCTTGCATAACAATTAGCACGTAATCACATAATCAACTTCGTATCATCTTTAAGCAAGTAGCATAGATACACAACACTTATCACGTAATCATATATTCATCCTTTATCAACAACATGACATCATAAATATGACCATGCGACAATGCTCTTAGACTCCTTATATGCATGTGGTACCAAACTTCGTCATAAGTATTAATATACTTTTAAACGTGCGGAGGACAAAGCTCCTAATAAACGTGCGGAGGACAAAGCTCCTATCATGGTGAGGACTAAGCTCAATGTATGCTATGCATGGACTCAATTCAAAACAACATTTATCCTTAATCACCTTATCAACATGCATCCAAGAAATTGGAGCTAACAACAACTTATCATCATATACATTTATGTATATATAAATCATACGTTTTCAGTTTAATAACATCAGCAGCATAATTCAAATCACAGGAACAGAATGATATCATTAAATCAATTACAACCCAAGGCAACATAAACTTTATCATAATTGCACAAGTATAATACTTTAATCCTTACTTAAAATTCACACATAACTACTCAGCTCTGAACACTTCATCCACAACATTACTAACAGGTCTCAGTAGCCCTAAGGGGGGAAGTCCTCTCCTAATCCAACGTACGAACAGGTCGCACAACTCTCAAACACTGCATTCTGGTAGGGTTCGCGAGGCGAGTGGGTTAGCTCGCCGTGGCGAGCTTCTAGAAGCAACTCGCGAGGCGAAGGGAAGTGCTCGCTATGGCGAGCTGCCAGAAGCAACTCGCGAGGCGAGGATAAGTACTCGCCGTGGCGAGTGATGAAGCTCATCACTCGCGAGGCGAGGATCACTGCTCGCCGTGGCGAGCGATGAATTTCGCTGCGGCCAGAACCGCTATTTCCTCAAAAATCCTACGATTCACATGGTTCTAAGCCTTCTATTGGTTCCAGAATTCATCCTAAACATATTCTAAGGTCTAGGAACACTTTCTACATCATTTAAACCTATTCCAACCGTTAATTCATCAAATTCTAGGGTTTTGACCTAGTTTTCTCATTCTCTTAACTCAATCCTAATCCTTGTTAATTGCTATCAGGACTATGCTAATCAATATTAAAGAGTTATTAGTCCCACCCTTACCTGGTTAGAAGCAGAAATCGCAGGTCCACTCTTCTCTTCTCACGTGTGCGTGCGTTTTCTCTTTCTGTTTCCAAAGTCTGAAGCGTTACTGACTCCCTAACCCTAGTTGCCTTATTTATACTGCCAACAAATCTTATCTTATTTACTCTTTCTCCCACATAACTCTCTAAAATCCAAAACTAACCCATAACTAAATATTTTATTTTCTTTTCAAATCTTATTTTATTTAACAATAAAATAAGTCTCTTAACCTTATCCTTAGCATTATATCTTACCACAAAATCATTAAACACATCAAAACATATCAAAACACTTATATATTATATAAATATAATATAATCACCTAAACTCGATTTAAATAAATACTAAAACGAACGTGGGCGTTACAACTCTCCCCCACTTAAAAGATTTTCGTCCTCGAAAATTACCTCAAGCAAATAACTCTGGATAAGACTCCAGCATCTTACTCTCAAGCTCCCAAGCCAAGCTTTCACCAGTCGCTCCCGACCAAACGACTCTAACGAGAGGTATATCCTTGCCTCTCAACGTCTTCACTTTCCGATCATCAATCCTTACCGGTAAAGTCTCCACCGTAAGGTTGTCTCTAACTTGCACATCATCGCTCTGGATCACATGAGATGGATCCGGGACATACTTCCTCAGCTGAGATACATGAAAAACATCATGTAAATTCGATAAGTGCGGTGGTAATCCAACACGATACGCCACCGTTCCAACCCTCTCTGATATCTGATACGGGCCAATAAATCTCGGAGTCAACTTCTTTGACTTCAAGGCACGTCCAACACCAGTCATAGGTGTGACCCTTAAAAACACGTGGTCTCCTTCCTGTAACTCAAGATCTTTCCTTCGCTTATCATGGTAACTCTTTTGTCGACTCTGCGACGCTTTCATCTTCTCTTGAATCATCTTAACTTTCTCAGTAGTTTGTTGAACAATCTCTGGCCCTAAAACCACTCTTTCACCTGACTCAAACCAACACAACGGAGTTCTACACCTCCGACCGTACAAAGCCTCAAAAGGTGCCATTCCAATACTAGAATGATAACTATTATTGTATATGAACTCGATTAAGGGAAGATGACTATCCCAAGTTCCTCCCTGCTCAAGAACACAAACTCTCAACAAATCCTCTAGCGACTGAATTGTCCTTTCCGACTGACCATCTGTCTGCGGATGATACGCCGAACTCAATCTCAACTTGGAACCCAAAGCCTCTTGCAAACTTTTCCAAAATCTAGAAGTGAATCTTGGATCTCTATCTGATACTATGCTCGAAGGAACACCATGCAATCTCACAATCTCCTTGATATAAATCTCTGCCAACTGGGCAACAGGAAAACTAATATTAATCGGTAGAAAATGAGCCGACTTCGTCAATATGTCAACTATCACCCAAATGGCGTCATTCCCTCTTGGAGTATTCGGCAAACTAGTCACAAAATCCATGGATATACTATCTCATTTCCACTCCGGCACATCTAAAGACACCATCATGCCAGCCGGTTTCTGATGCTCAATTTTCGACTTCTGGCAAACTAAACAAGCATACACAAACTGTGCCACATCACGTTTCAATCCAGACCACCAAAACAACTTCAAATCATGATACATCTTCGTAGCTCCCGGGTGAATACTCAAGCTACTTCTGTGACTCTCTTCAAGAATCATCTTCTTAATCTCTTCATTGTCAGGAATGCAAATCCTACCTCGGAATCTCAACACTCCCTGATCGTCGACTTGAAAATCACTATCTTCAGTCTGATTACCAGCAACCATCAAATCAACAAACTTGACATCTTCTTTCTGCGCCTCTCTTATATTCATCAAGAAGTCACTATCAATCTTCAGCATCCCTAGCTTCACACTCTAAGGCGTCCTTTCACAAACCAAACTCAAATCCCTAAATTGCTCAAGTAATTCGAACTCCTTAACCATCATAGCAGACATATGCAAAGTCTTCCTACTCAAGGCATCTGCTACCACATTCGCTTTACTCGGATGATAATTCAACCCAAAGTCGAAGTCCTTCAAAAGTTCTAGCCATCTTCTCTGCCTCATATTCAATTCCTTCTGATCGAAAAGATACTTCAAGCTCTTGTGATCACTGAACACTTCGAATCTCGCACCATATAAGTAGTGTCTCCACATCTTCAATACAAAAACCACAGTTGCTAATTCCAAATCATGCGTCGGGTAATTCTTCTCATGAATCCTCAACTGTCTTGAAGCATAAGCTACCACTTTACCTCCTTGCATAAGCACACCTCCTAAACCCAACTTAGACGCATCACAATACACAACAAATGGCGCATCAGACTTTGGCAAAATCAAAACTGGAGCGGTCGTCAAACGCTTCTTCAGCTCGTTGAAACTGTTCTCACAATGCACATCCCAAACAAAAGCTCTACCTTTACAAGTCAACTGGGTCAACGGAAGAGCCAACTTGGAGAATCCTTCAATAAACCTTCTGTAGTAACCAGCTAAACCCAAAAAGCTCCTGATCTCGGTAACTGACTTCGGAGTCTCCCATTGCGATACGGCTTCAATCTTAGACGGATCTATTGCAATACCATCACCAGAGATAACATGACCAAGGAAACTCACTTCTTTCAACCAGAATTCACACTTAGACAATTTGGCATAAAGTTTCTTCTCTTTCAACACTTGCAAGACAATCTTCAGATGTTCAGCATGCTCTTCCTCAGTCTTGGAGTAAATCAGAATATCATCAATAAATACAACTACGAACTGATCCAAAAATGCATGGAAGATGCGATTCATATACTCCATAAATACACCCGGTGCATTAGTAACTCCAAAAGGCATAACCTTGTACTCATAATGGCCATAACGTGTTATGAAAGCTGTCTTCTGCATGTCTTCATCTTTTACTTTAATCTGATGGTAACCCGACCTCAAGTCAATCTTGCTGAAAACACGTGCACCCACTAACTGATCCATCAAATCATCAATTCTCGGTAGTGGATACCTATTCTTGATAGTTACCTTATTCAACTGCCGATAATCAATACATAGCCTCATACTACCATCTTTCTTCTTTACTAGTAACACTGGCGCTCCCAAAGGTGAAACACTTGGTCTAACAAATTTCTTCTCGAGTAAATCTTCCAGCTGTTTCTTCAATTCAGCTAATTCGGAAGCAGACATACGATAAGGTGCCATCGACACCGGCTTAGTTCCAGGAACAAGATCAATAGAAAACTCGACTTCCCTCTCTGGAGGCACATCAGGAATTTCGTCTGGGAAAACTTCAGGAAAGTCGCACACTACCTGCAATTTATCGATCACCGCTTGATTCTCTAAAGATAAAGAAGCCATCAACGAAAACATCAACATGCCGTCACGTTCTAGTTGCTTCATCTGCTTAGTAGATAAAAACTCAGCACCACTTTCCTCTTCAGCGGACGAGAAATGCACCGTCTTGCGAAAACAATTGATAAGGACGTGGTTGTACTCTAACCAATTCATACCCAGAATCACGTCCATACCGCTTAAAGGTAGACAAACTAAATCCATCTCAAAATCGCGACCAAACATAGACAAAGGACAACTCAAGCATACAAGAGAAGTAGTCACCGAACCCTTAGCTGGAGTTTCGACAACCATCTCTCCATTCATATCAGACATAGCAAGACTCAAAGCAGAAGCACAGTCTAAAGCAATAAAGCAATGTGTAGCACCAGTATCAATAATAGCAACTAAAGGAGTATTATTAATATAGCAAGTACCTCTGATCAAACGATCATCACTGTCTGTCTGAGTACCAGTCAGGGCAAAAACTCGACCCGTAGTAGGCGCCCTCTTTGGCTGCTTGCACTGGGAACCAATATGACCCTCTTCGTTGCAATTAAAGCACACGATATCATTACGCTTGCAATCAGCTACTAAATGACCCTTCTTGCCACACCGGACACACTTCTTGATCTCTTCTGGACAAGCATTGCTCTTGTGGCCTTTCACACCACAGTTGAAACACACGATCTCAGCAGGGGTACCCTTCCTCGCAGTCTGCCTATCAACGACCATCCTCTGTTTTCCTTTATCAACAGGGGCACTATAAGGTTTAGGGCAACTCTGCTGGCCCTTGGCTTTCCTATCATTCACTACCTTGTAGTGAGCCTTCGTATCCTCTTCATAGATCCGACAGCTATTCACCAAATCCGGAAAAACTCTGATCTGCTGATACCCAATTGCCCTCTTAATGTCGAGCCTCAAACCGTTCTCGAACTTGATGCATTTAGAAAACTCCGCGGTCTCAGCAGCATAGTGCGGATAGAACTTCGCCAACTCCACAAACTTGGCAGCATACTCAGTCACCGACATACTTCCTTGCTTCAGCTCAAGGAACTCGATCTCCTTCTTCCCGCGAACGTCTTCCGGAAAGTACCTCCTCAGAAACTCTCTTATGAACACGGCCCAAGTCACCACAGTTCCATCTTGCTCTAGGCTAGGTAACACGCTAACCCACCAATCATCAGCTTCCTCAGACAGCTGATGTGTACCAAATGGCACCTGCTGGGCTTCAGTGCACTGCATCACTCAAAAAATCCTTTCTATGTCCTTAAGCCACGTCTGGGCTCCATCGGGGTCATACCTTCCCTTAAAAGTTGGAGGATGATTCCTCATGAAAGTCTCCAACATCCTCGTCTCAGCATTCACGCCAGCATTTGCATTAGATTGCTGTCCCACAGCATTAGCCATTGCTTCCAAAGCAGCAGCAAGAGCAGCATCGTTCCTTCCAGCCATCCTGATATTCTACAACAAACAGTAGCAGCAACATAAGATTTAGTAATACAAATATTACTAAAACTCGACAAGACTCTCTAATTGGCCGGACAGACCGACTTGCTCTGATACCAATTGTAACACCCCGTTTTCCCAACATAAAAATTTCTTAAACAATTATCAGAGTATGCAAACACAACAACGGGATATTACATAAATCATAATCCAAAACAGTTAAATAATGATTTAACCAATTACTTCAAAACTCTGCAGCGGAAATATTACTAAAAATTCATAAACGTTTGGCATGCAGGCCCCATAATTATCTCAAATGTTAGTAAGGAACATCAAATACGCGTAAAGAATGAAGCATGCATAAGACAACCCCATCCCGTTACGTATCAGAGCGACCTAGACAAAACTGTGAGGTAAGGCCACTCACGAACCACCTGAACACTAAGCACGATCACCTGCACTTGCCCACAAGGCGGCAATTCCAGCAGAAGGGGTGAGATTTCATAACAAAATAATATTAATCAACATAATTCAGAATAACAATTAACATCAAAACATTAATAGCATTCTTGCATAACAATTAGCATGTAATCACATGATCAACTTCATATCATCTTTAAGCAAGTAGCATAGATACACAACACTTATCACGTAATCATATATTCATCCTTTATCAACAACATCACATCATAAATATGACCATGCGACTATGCTCTTAGACTCCTTATATGCATGTGGTACCAAACTTCATCATAAGTATTAATATAACTCTGCAGCGGAAATATTACTAAAAATTCATAAACGTTTGGCACGCAGGCCCCATAATTATCTCAAATGTTAGTAAGGAACATCAAATACGCGTAAAGAATGAAGCATGCATAAGACAACCCCATCCCGTTACGTATCAGAGCGACCTAGACAAAACTGTGAGGTAAGGCCACCCACGAACCACCTGAACACTAAGCACGATCACCTGCACTTGCCCACAAGGCGGCAATTCCAGCAGAAGGGGTGAGATTTCATAACAAAATAATATTAATCAACATAATTCAGAATAACAATTAACATCAAAACATTAATAGCATTCTTGCATAACAATTAGCACGTAATCACATAATCAACTTCATATCATCTTTAAGCAAGTAGCATAGATACATAACGCTTATCACGTAATCATATATTCATCCTTTATCAACAACATCACATCATAAATATGACCATGCGACAATGCTCTTAGACTCCTTATATGCATGTGGTACCAAACTTCATCATAAGTATTAATATACTTTTAAACGTGCGGAGGACAAAGCTCCTAATAAACGTGCGGAGGACAAAGCTCCTATCATGGTGAGGACTAAGCTCAATGTATGCTATGCATGGACTCAATTCAAAACAACATTTATCCTTAATCACCTTATCAACATGCATCCAAGAAATTGGAGCTAACAACAACTTATCATCATATACATTTATGTATATATAAATCATACGTTTTCAGTTTAATAACATCAGCAGCATAATTCAAATCACAGGAACAGAATGATATCATTAAATCAATTACAACCCAAGGCAACATAAACTTTATCATAATTGCACAAGTATAATACTTTAATCCTTACTTAAAATTCACACATAACTACTCAGCTCTGAACACTTCATCCACAACATTACTAACAGGTCTCAGTAGCCCTAAGGGGGGAAGTCCTCTCCTAATCCAACGTACGAACAGGTCGCACAACTCTCAAACACTACATTCTGGTAGGGTTCGCGAGGCGAGTGGCTTAGCTCGCCGTGGCGAGCTGCCAGAAGCAACTCGCGAGGCGAGGATAAGTACTCGCCGTGGCGAGTGATGAAGCTCATCACTCGCGAGGCGAGGATCACTGCTCGCCGTGGCGAGCGATGAATTTCGCTGCGGCCAGAACTGCTATTTCCTCAAAAATCCTACGATTCACATGGTTCTAAGCCTTCTATTGGTTCTAGAATTCATCCTAAACATATTCTAAGGTCTAGGAACACTTTCTACATCATTTAAACCTATTCCAACCGTTAATTCATCAAATTCTAGGGTTTTGACCTAGTTTTCTCATTCTCTTAACTCAATCCTAATCCTTGTTAATTGCTATCAGGACTATGCTAATCAATATTAAAGAGTTATTAGTCCCACCCTTACCTGGTTAGAAGCAGAAATCGCAGGTCCACTCTTCTCTTCTCACGTGTGCGTGCGTTTTCTCTCTTTCTGTTTCCAAAGTCTGAAGTGTTACTGACTCCCTAACCCTAGTTGCCTTATTTATACTGCCAACAAATCTTATCTTATTTACTCTTTCTCCCACATAACTCTCTAAAATCCAAAACTAACCCATAACTAAATATTTTATTTTCTTTTCAAATCTTATTTTATTTAACAATAAAATAAGTCTCTTAACCTTATCCTTAGCATTATATCTTACCACAAAATCATTAAACACATCAAAACATATCAAAACACTTATATATTATATAAATATAATATAATCACCTAAACTCGATTTAAATAAATACTAAAACGAACGTGGGCGTTACATAATGTAACTTTTATTCGAATTTATTCAATACGCAATTTTTATTCAAATTCACGCTGAGTTTAATTAGTATTTATTCCATTTTTTTAATACGTTATTCGAATTTATTTAATATATAACTTTTATTCAAATTCACGCTAAGTTTAATTAGTCTTTTTTCGAATTTTTCAATACGCAACTTTATTCTAATTTATTTATTCAATTTATTCAAATTTATTTATTCACTTTATTCGAATTTATTTATTTACGTTATTTTAAATTATTTGTTCACTTTATTCTAAGTTATTTATTCATTAGATACAAAATTAGAAAATAAATTCAAATATAAAGAAAAAGAAATGAACAAAATTAATATATAGAACAACACCTCATTTTATTAATAGAATTCATACAACAATTGATACATTTGATTTGATTCGAATTCACTTGAATATCAATTTAAAATAATTGATACATTTTATTTATTCAAATTTTCTAAATCTACTTCTATGGGGTAAAAAGAGACCAATATTGGGTAAAAAAGAGACCAAAAGGGTTGACGACGTTGTGTCCTCAATCGATTGGTCTCATGGAACCCCAAGATCGGCCTCTTTTCCCTCCTCTATTGACCTCTTTTTACCCCAAAATGTAAAAAGACAGACTAAAAAAAGAAGAAGAGAAATAGGGCGAGAGAATGTGAGATGGTGTGAGGAAATGGGAAAGTTTGGATGGGTATTAATAGGGGGAGATTGTAAGATAGATTATATCTACCATAAATATAGTCAAAAAATCGTGTAAAACTTGGTAAAAAAACGTGCAAAACCAATTAAAATCACTTGACCAAAGTCCAAAAAATGTGTTCTTGAACTCAGACCATCGACCATAGGTGCGTGACTTAAGTCACGCTGAGTTATAACTAGCGGGAGTTAAGTCACGCAATGTGACATGTGCAGGAGCATTTTGGTCTTTTCAGTTTTGGGAATGAGCAATTTGTGTTGGCTAAAGAGCAATTCTCTATAATGTGAACGCTAGGGCTAGTATGCTAGGATAGATAGCAACTGCGTTATCTTTACGGAGGTTACTTTCACCTACTTTATAAAATGGCTAATTTATTCACAATATCTACCTTTTATTAAACAAAACCTTTAGGTAATAACCATAACTACCAATACCCAAGGACATATCATATCATCATAACCTTACACAAACAAACAAGAGGTGCTGTCAACAACAAAAAAACCTTACACAAACAAACAAGAGGTAGAAGAAACTTTTTGCAGAAAATAGTCTACAAAATATATTTATTTATATATACTCACTCTAATTTCTCTTTCTTCTGGTTTTCTGAAAAAGCAATGTTTATTTTGTCATAAAAAAAATAAATATATAAAGCAATAAAATAATGGGTAGGGGAAAGGTAGAGCTGAAGAGGATTGACAACAAAATAAATCGTCAAGTTACATTTGCAAAGAGAAGAAATGGGTTGCTCAAAAAGGCTTATGAGCTCTCTGTCCTTTGTGATGCTGAGGTTGCTCTCATTATTTTCTCTAGCCGTGGAAAGCTCTATGAATTCTGCAGTGGAACTAGGTACATGAATCTTGTTTTTTTTTTTTTTTGTTCTCTTGTGTGAAAAATCTTTGATACTAATTATTTTGGGATTTTTTTTATTTGTTTTTCTGGGTCTGACTTGAGTTGTTTAATTGATTGCTTAATGATTATATCCTGTTGGTGAAAAATTTGTGCACATATTTTTCATCATGATATTTTTTATCTCTTTTTTTTTTTTATGGTCTGTTATGTTCTTTGTTCTTTGGGTTTGATAAGGGAGTAACTAGATTGCAGCCACAATTTGTAAGAGTGTTATCCATGATGAATTTTAGCAAATTATTTCTTATTGTTCTTTCTGTTTATGGTTTGATTCGACATACAGTAAAAATATTGCAAAAAAAATTAATGAGATTAAACTGACTTTTAGTATAATTTCTTTGTCATATCTAATTATCATAAATTAAACCCTTTCCTGATATATATGCTTAAAATCTACAAATTATCATAAATTAAATCCTTTCATGATATAAATGCGTATAATAAAAAATGAGATGAATGGTTTTTGTATATCATTGTTAGTATTATTTCTCCAAGTAGTAAATTATTTTTAATTGCAGATTGAAATTTTTCCTTCTAAAACTAAGTTTTGTTTTTTATTTTTAATTATGGAAAATTAAAGAAAGGAAAACTGTCTAGAAGAGGGAGGATGGTCTCCGTTTATGGAGCTTCAAAATTTTACAGAATTGTTGAAAATATAATAATTCAAAGTATTTTTTTTTTCTTGTCTAATAATATGCCTAAGTGAGGTCATGTCTTTGATGTTCTGTCGGTCTTTAGCAAAATTATTTTTGATCTTGAAACATGTATGTTTCTTATCTTTGATCTTTGATACCCTTGCGTTGTCAGGATATGATTCTTTTCCATAGAAAGATAAATTAGCATCTCATCGTACAAAAAATGTGAAATAAAAATAAATAAATTATCATTCAATTTAAGGGATGATTTTAATTATATAATTTATAATTTTTTATAAGCATAATTAATTAATAATTGAGAAACAAATGTTACTTTTGGCTTTTTGTTTGTCCTGTCCAAAGTTCACGTTGATCGTGCATTTGTTCGATTCCTTTATTTGATATGCATCTTACAGCAGAATAATATACCTCAAGCCTTTGTTTTAGGAACATTTTGGCTGACAATTTTTCTTTTTTCTTACATAACCAAACCTGATTTATTTATAAAAAGACTATAAACTCAAAAAACGATATTTGAATATTTAGCTAATTTCAATGCCACCAGCAGGATTTAAAATAACAATCTTTGTATCCAAATCATGTCTTATCACCGTTAGACCAAATTCTTTGAGTTAATCAAACATAGTTTATGAATAAAACTCTTTTTATGGTTATTTGTATATTATTTTTGTTAAATAATAAGTTATTGAACACTTTAGGTTTTTAAGTTAGTGGTCTAAACAAATATGTATTATTTTATATTATTTTTGTAACTTTATTTTGATATGTCATGGCACTGTAATCTTATGAGAAAAAAAATACTTAATAATATAGCCTCAATAAATCTTATTATCAGGGCACTTGGCAGTTGTTAGTATTTTCATTACTAATAAATAACTTGTAGGCAAACACACAAATAAAGAAATAAAAAGAAGAATGTTTTTTTTTTTAAATGAATGATTTTTGTTTTGAGAAAAAAATAATAATTTAGACACATCACTTAACATTATTTAATCATTTTCTTTTTTATTTACTTTTTTTGTTGTGTTTAATCATTAATTTGAGATTTTGTCCAAATGAATTTTTCTCCACAAACTTCATATATAGATAGTTTGTTCTCATTGACAGAAATACATATATAGACACAACAACAAATCAAAATCATTTAGGCACACACTCATTAAAATATCAATCATTTTATTATTTTAAAAATATATATTATTTAATTATTTTCTCTTTCATGCTTTTTTCTATTACTTGTCTGTCTAAATGACTTATCTTTATGTTTGTGACCAAGGAAGTGTGTCTCTCACATTGAACTTTCATAGAACATCTTTAATGGAGAATCTTTTACTAAATAAGAACCTCAATTAGTTAGCGACAATTATAAAAGGACCCTCTTTCTTCAACAACTAATATGTTCTAAGTTAAAAATAAAAAAGAAATATATAAAAGTCGATGCCACTATATCAAATTCACATGATTCTCACTCTTTTTATTTTATTTTTTATTTTCAAAATGAACACATTGAACTACATATTAATCGACTTAATTAAAAACTCTTTCTAATTTAGTATCACTAAAGTCATTGATTCCTTAACAATTTTTTTATCAAAAAATGAGTACTAAATGATGTTTATACTTGAGACTCTAGAACACTTTTTACTTCACTACTATTGTGAATTCTCTTGTACATTTGAATTATGATCATATTAAAGGAAAAGTCGACACATACGTTCACATACTCTTTGGAAAAATCGACATGTTTTTTTTTCACATGCTCTCTATTTTAGGTCAAAGAGATTGGCACATGGTTATTAGTTATTAATGTTACCGTACTACTTTCTACTGAATTAGACAAATATTAAATTGTCCTTTTAAAAACGTGGGGAAATCCTTGAACTTTTTCGATCAGAAGCAATTAATTTTAGGTTATATATAGGTTGTTTCTTTAACTGATAAATATTTTTCTCTGATAGTTTTTCTGCTATATTTGGACCTTATTAATTAATGGCATCCAGCATTTTACTATTATTGGCATGTATATGATCATTTTTGTCACACGAATGGTTTTTTGACCTCTGTCATGGTTATTTTAAGATATAATTGGTATATATCATCTTTTTTTTTACTAATGTTTTTTTTACATAGTATCGTTTGTACTTATTTCCATTTGATTTATTAATTGTTTCTTGGTGGTTTAAAAAGAACAGTTGCTTCCATCAAACATCCTAATCTCTCACCACTAATAGCCATAAATTTGCAAATTAGCAACCAAAAGTATGTGGTTAGTTAACTATATAAGTTTGTCCCAATGAATGGTAAATTAATCAAGTGTGAGTGATTAATATCAACTATGAATAAGTTAAATGTTTGAGTATATATAAGAAAGGTAAACCATATAACATGGACTGATCCATTATATGGCTTGGTGTGGCTATAGTCACACCAAAGTTTTTTGAAATACAATTTACATATTAAGGATGTCTTTAAGAATTAAACTAGTACTTGGACCCGTGTGATGCACAAAAAGTTAATTATTGTAGTGACTAAGTAAATCCTTGGTATATTTTTGGAAATATCAAACAATATTTGAAACGGATCCATAAAAAAAATTGAAAACGGATTAAGATAAAAAAAAAATCATGATATTCATAATGATTTTTTTGTTTGCTTGTAATATATAAAAATAAGAATTTCAACTTTTTTATTAAAGAATATATAAGAAAATAAATTTCTAATTAGAATGATACAATTATTACCTACAATACATCTTAAATGGGTAAAAAGATAGTTGTGTGCAAACCGCTGCATGGGTTAACACAGTAAAATATTTCAAACTTAACAATAAATATCAGTAGTGAGCAAAATTAATTCAACCAAGAAAAATAATAGTGAATTATGTTAGTAGGAGGAGTCAACTTTTTAACCTTGTTACTCTTTCTCTTATGTCACAGTTCTCTTTTTATCTTATATGGATCCATCTTTTTAAACAATTATTTTTTGTTGTAACCAGTAACATGTAGTGACATACTGAGAACTAATAGTCCCCGTAAGCTTACCTCAGTTAGTAAAAACAATGTTTAATATAGGTAAGGTATGTGGTTCAAACCTGGCCACCACAAAAAAAAAAAAAAATACTGGCAACTAATAATACTTGAAAATTAGAAATGGTCAAATCACAAATACCTTAGAAGAATATAATTTCTTTTTAAGGAACCTTAGAAGAATATAAATTATAGCAATAATATTCATACTTTAGTGATAATGTCAATAATACATAACATGTTTTATAGAAGTATACGATTAAAACTATTTGAAAATAAAATTCTCAATGTCCTGAAAAAAGGATCTACCAAATTTTTATACATGACTGAGAACTTTAAAACACACCAAGCCACACAACCATCAACACCTATTGAAGTATAAAAATTACCACACAATACATCTTAAAAGATATCATGTACATTCAAAATGCATAAAAAAATCGATATTGTGTTCCAAATCGATGTTGTCTTGCAAATAACCATTGTTAGGCCAACACTTTGATGTTATCCACCACTTCAAACAACAATATAATCACCATCATACCTATGAAGAAGACAAATGACTCATTGATAATGGCAAAATGAAGAAAAACAAATGTGGAAACACCATTAGATTAGAGGAGAAATAAAATAATAGAGATCAATAAAACCATGTAAACAAATAAATAATAGTAACAAATATCAAATTACAAAACTTTTAAATTCAATAGCATGTCATATGCATATAAAATAAAATAAACGTCAACAAATAAATTAGAACCAAATGTAATGAAATAATAACATGATTTGGAGGGGAAAAAATAGAAGAATTTGAAAGAAAAAGTGAGAGAAATAATTGATTCATGACACAGTATGTGGTCAAAGAATTCATACCAATAACATTTTGGCATCACAACATGAGAAATACTAATACCCACATAAAAATCATTTTGTTGAGTGGGTGGAGAAACAATGTATTGTTATGAGAGAGATTATAGGTTGATGTAAGAATTTAGTAACCGAAAAAGAGAGAATGAAAATTCAGTAATAGAAAACAATTATGTGCATTTAGGACTTGTAATGTAACATACAATCAATAATTGAGAGGATTAGGGTTGGGAGAGACATATAATTAATAATTTAATTGATAAAGGAGTTTTGTGGGAGGACAAAATTGGAATGAGATGACAAAAAATGGAGGGAAAAATAAGCAAATTGGGTATTAGCTAGGGTTGGGATTAGGTTTTGCATGACTATCTCTAATTATTATGTAATAATAATAATAATAATAATAATAGATATTTGTAAAGTTGCATTATTATATATAAAAAGAAAAGATTAATCCATCACATCTTTGGATAAATTTTTACCTAAAATACTTATTAAATATAAATGAAATAAAACTATATATACAGTAACAAGTGAAGTAGCATTGTGGATATGTTCACGATTTTTTTTTATTATAATTTATTAAGATTTTGGAGACCTATTAGAATTATAAAGTGATAGTGGTCATCGAGCATGAGTTATTGCTTTCAAAAGACAAAGAATCAGACCTTGAAATTTTTTGATTTTTCGTTTTCAAATTAGATATTAAAAGGAAATCCTTAAATTACTTGCTTGTTGATTCCATAACATTGTAGAAAAACTAAAAATACATCTTAATAAATAAAACCAAATACCCCTAAAAAAACAAATACACCAATGAATACTATCATCCTTTAAAGAATAATTTGCAACATTGTGCATGATAAAATCATAAAAAAGGTAAAAAATTAGAAAATTTATAACAACTTTTTTGCTCAAAATATTTGCTTTGGAGACTTAACAACTTCTATATATAAAGATACCGAATCATTTATTTCGGAAAAAATAAGGCCAAAAAACAGGATATTCATAAAAACTTTTTTTCCTCAAAAAATATGCTAAGGAAATTTATAACATTTTTTTTGCCTAACACAAAATTTGCTTAGATGACTTAACAACTTTTATATATAAGATAACAAATTATATTTCAAAAAAGAAAATTACGAAATTCGGAACCTTCTTGGCTCCAAAATTTGTTTAGGATACTTAAAAATCTTTATATTTATACCAGATCATTTTAAGAAAAATAACAAAAATAGGAAATTTTGAACAACTCTTTTCATCCAAAAATTTGCTTAGAAGACTTAACAATTTATTATATATAAGATAAGATGTTAGAGGAAGTTGTGGCCACGTTTTATTCCAATTAGTAAATGTTGAGATGACAAATGAACCCAAACTAATAAAATTAGCCCAAATAAAATTGTTATTGTGGGTAAAATAATATATAGTATTCAAAGATAGATGCTCTTTGGCTCTTCTATTTGCTTTTTATCATGAAAAACAACACTTGATAGTTATCTCCCGACACCAATAAAAACATAAAATGTTGTTTGGAAGTTATCTCCTAGACAGTTTTGCATTTGTGTGGAGGCAAAAGAGCAACTATCGCCTTTAATTTCATTGAGCAAATTTTTTCGACATTATTGTTTTAGCCACACCAAAAAATTATTCTCAGATCCACCCCTACTAGATAATTAATGTGTTTAGGTTATTTTGGATATGCGGTGGCTGATCTTTTGTTGGTCCTAAAGCATTAGCTCATTCTTGTTTTTTACACTTCTCTGATCTCCCCAACATTTTATATAAATGCATGGAGAACATGATTAATTCTTTGAAGAATAGGTGCATAGCTCTAAAACTGCATCATCATGGAAAGTGACGACTAGGAATCATGGGATTGCTTTTCAGCCCTATTAAACCCTGTGTTTGTTATCAGCCTTTTCAGCCCTTTATTAAATACAAAATGGTTTTACTATCTTGTGTCTTTATGGAAAGAGTTAAAGAATATAAAATTAGAAGTTTTTCATAAAAAAAAAAAAAAAAACAAAATTTTAACTTTAAAATTTTGAATAAAGTTGAATGTATAACTTTTAAGACATTTATTTCTATTTTAAATTCCTTAGCATGTGTCTTTGAAGCACACGTTAGCATTTGCCAAAAAAATATATTGTTATAGGATTGCCTCATAATTAGTCCTCAACCTGACCAATTAGAGTGTAATTTTCGGTTAAATCATGCTTTATATTGAGAATTGGCATTAGGAATTTGAGAGGCTAGAAATAGTGTTATTTTCTGCTCAAAGGACTCAAATGTGGATAATTAGTGTTAATAAAACTCTACCTCTTGGAAATGACTCCTAGCTACGAAAAGAGAGAGTCTTTCTTTATTTTATGAATGGATACATTTTCCATTAAATTGTAATATTTAATATAATGAAATAAAAACTATACGATGTATAATCCATGGCTGTAGCTTTTGGCGGAATGAAGTGATAATTTTTGGGTATTTTTGCTTGGCTGTATTTTTTTATGTGATTTATATGCTGTTCGTTATTTTATCCTTCCATTTCCTTACTTTCAAAAAAAATATAAATAATTATGCTAATTTCTAGCTATGGATTTAGCATGGCCAAGACAATTGAACGGTATCAAAGATGCAGTTATGGAGCATTGGAACTAAACCACCAACCTGAAATTGAGACACAGGTGTTCGTTTTTCTTATTTAGACTTTAAATGTTTTCAAGTGGATAAATAAGCTACCAAATGTAAACCGAATCATACATGTATTCTAACCAAATACTATATGCGTTGTGTTGGGCTCAAGTGTGAGTTAATCTCGTATTGAATGGACAAAATGTTAACTATTACTTTTTCTATTCCATGAGTTCTCAAACGCCCAATTTTTTTTCTCCAAAATACAATTTGTTTGGATTATAAAATCCGAACGATTTTTTGGATTATAGAATCTGAAACATGCTTGCAATATGATTTCATGTCTTTGTGGATTCAACAATTTTCATTATATAAAACATTATAAAAGATGAGTTTATAATTATATCGAAAAATTATTATGTAGTTGTTAATGATATACGTTTAAATTAATCAGCCCCAAGATTTATACTGTATCATCAAGATTAAGGCTTTTATCTTTTTCAACCTTTACTCCATCTCTGACCTTCTTATGAGCAGCAACCTTCTCTTCAAGGTCAATGTTTCCAACAAGGTAGAAATCATCATCTCCTATTACCTCATAACCCGGCGCCCGACTTAGTTCATTATAGGCAATGATCCTACCGACGTATCGTTCTTCCCATTTTTTTGCATCTTCACGATAATGTTGTCGTCATAGCACGAAAGTGGGAAGAATTGGACAATCATCCCTCAACTATTCCATCGTAAAATGGTTGTTATTCGCATGTCCCAGACACATCATTTGGTCTATATGCGAAGGTTCACTGCGTTGGGGGATAAAAGTTTTTGATTGCCCTTTCTCGATGGACAGTAAAACCACCACATGCATGTATCTCTATCGAATAAGGAAACCCATATCTGGCATGATTATCTATTTATCCATTGGAGCAGGACCAATACCATCACCGGCCAGAGCTTGTAAGACCTCTTTGAATCGTTTATCCGACCCAATCAATCGGTGATAACAATCATTTTCCTCACTAATAAACTCTTTAAGAAGTTGATAACCAATCATCTAACAAGAGATAAATTGCCTAGGCCCGCAACTACACGGAAACCACAATGACCATCACCAACTACATCCACGACCTTTTTCAATAAATTCATGCATGAACGACGATCATAGGTCTTTGTTTGGGGAATTGACTTTACCCAAATATGGCTTAGGAGGATTAGGAGACATATTACTTTTACGTGCACTTTTCCTAGTGGACCTTGTTCACTATGTTTGTGAAGCATGTGTATTTAAATCCCAAGAGTCAACATGCTCTCAGAGTGAAGGGGGTCGTTTTGTTGACCATTGATGGTTGGATTTAGGCAAGTGTACCAAATCGTTTACCAAGTAATAAAGTGTAAGTAAAGTATCGTATGCATAAGGATTGTCGTTCCAACTAGGCAATTTGCGTTACTTACTTGGGAACAATAAACAATAAAATATAACAAAATATAGGTGTTTGCAATTTAGTTTGTTTGTAGCAGAGCAAGAGTTTATGAGTTAATTTTTTATTGCAGAATGTTAGTGACGGTTAGGATTCTCTAAATCTCCTCTATTCATTTGTTGGATTATTTAATTAATGGTCAAACATTATTCGGATTTTACGTCTTCTATCTAAGTGATGACTATGTTAGGTTTTATTACTTTCCAGTTGTTGAGTTGCACATACAAATCACACGAGTTTGTACGTGTGGGGCCTTACTCTCTCAGAGGTTTGGGTTTATTACTCTCTTGGAGGTTAGGGTCGTTAATTTTGTAGGAAGATACACTTTCGCACGTAGAGGTACGTGTGGGTTCTTACTCTCTCAGAGGTATTTCAATCAATGACAGACAATAGAGTTCCTAAATTCACTATGTTCTAAAGGTTCCCTCGTCAATTGAATCTTAGAAGGACATCGACGTATTCTCCCTCTCGGTAATTCTACAAACCGGCCACCATATCTTGTCTACCTTAGATGACCAAGTGATTGCTCTGTTTCTAGTCATGAACACATAACCTGAGGTGCTTCTCCTATCACTTGTGTCACCAGCATAGTCTGAATCTGACCAACGAACCAACGAACCAATCTCACCCTTTCTTCTTTCTCGTACATGAGTCCAAAGTTAACAGTTCCTTTTCGGTATCTCAGAATTCATTTGATAGCTAACAAGTGCATTTCAGTAGGTCTCTCCATGTATCTAGCAACGAAACACACTACATATGCAAGGTTAGGTCTGGTAGCAAACAAGTACATCAAGCATCCAATAATATGCTTATATTTACGTGCATATACAACTTTGCCATTTTCATCTTTCACCTATTTACTTCCAGTTACGATTGGATTGCACACCCTGTTACAATTTTCCTTTCCAAATCTTGCCAAAATCTCAGTAGCATACTTGCTTTGAATGATAAAAATTCCCTCATCAGTCTCCTTAACGTCTACTCCAAGGAAGTACATCATTCTTCCTAGATGAGTCGTGACATATTTCTTTTACATTGATTGTTTGAATGATTCAAACATAGAAATGTCATCTCCAGTGTATATTAGAACATCCACATACAAGCTGACTATTAACATCTTTCCTTTAAAGTTGTTCTTTAAAAATAAAGTATGTTCATGGAAGCATTTCATAAAATTTTCTTGAGCAAAGTAAGATTTTATCTTGTAATACCATGCTCTAGGTGCCCGTCTTAATCCATACAAGGCTTCTTCAATTTGTACACCTTGCTTGCATCTTCTTTCTGATAGCCTAATGGTTACTCCACATATACATCTTCAATTAGCTTGCCATGAAGAAATGGAGTTTTAACATCAAGCTGATAAACTTTCCAGCCTTTACATGCAACAATTGCTAGAATGGCTCTTATGGTGTCCCATCTTGCCACAGGTGCAAACACTTCATTGTAATCAATTCCAAGATTATGAGCATATCCCTTAGGTACGAGCATGGCTTTGTACTTCTCAACTTCTCCTTTCTCATTCAGTTTGGTCTTGAATATCCATTTGACATTCAGTTTTCTTGCTTCACCGCTTCTCTTTAAACCTTCATTTTAGATGTTTCCTCAAAGGTGTTAGGATCAGATGAAGCACTGAATAGAGCCAGACTATTTTAGTTGTTCTTCTTCTCCAGCTTCTCTTCAGTCACATAATCATCTAGATGGCTTGGATGATTTCTTGCTCTATGGGGGAAACTCTGATTCATCAAATGACTCAAGATCCATCTCTTCTTCATAATCTGAAGAAGCATTATCACTTATATCTTCAAGCTCAGGCATCTCAGGATCTACTTTATTCGTTGGCACATCATTTTTGAATTATATCACATCATCTTTAACTAGTATTTTACTTGTTTGTGAGTCTGCTGCAGCATTCCAGTTCCAACCTTCTGATTCTTCAAATATGACATCTCTACTTATCACAACTTTCTTGCTTTTTGGGTCATATATCTTATAAGCTTTAAATTATTCACTTAACCCGAATAGAATACACCTAGAACTTTTATCATCCAGCTTCTTTCTCTAAACATCTGGCACATGTCAGTATGCAATACACCCAAAAACTCAAAAATGTTGCATTGATGGTTTCACACCACTCCATGCTTCTCTTGGAGTCATATCTTTAACATATAATGTAGGACTTCTATTCAAAATATGAGTGGCCCAAAAAAATGCTTCTGGTCAGAATAGCTTTGGTACATTTTTAGCAGCAAGCATGCTCCTCACCATGTTCATCAAAGTTCTATTCTTTCTCTCTGATACACCATTATGTTGTGGTATGCAAGTTATAGTAAGTTGCCTTATGATCCCATTTGAGCTACAAAATTCATTAAAAATTGCATAAGTATATTCATCTCCTCTATCTAACCTTAAACACTTGATCATACATCCAGATTCTTTCTCAAGAAGACTCTTGAAAATCTTGAACACTTCAAATGCTCTTAACTTTTCTTTCAAAATATATGTCCATGTTTTTCTACTGAAATTATCAGTGAAGGTTAGGAAATATCTGCTACCTGCATTAAAGCTTGGTTTAATAGGGCCACATATGTTAGAGTGAATCAATTCAAGCTTCTTTGAAGCTCTCCATTGAGCTTTCTTTGGAATAGCTTCTCTATGTTGGTTTCCTAACAAGCAATCTTTGCATTTTTCTTCAATTTCTTGCAATTTTGGCAAATCTTTCACCATTTCCTTCTTCATCAAAATCTTCAAACCTTTTCAGCTAAGATGACCATATCTATAATGCCATACTCTAGTATCTTCACATTTCTCAATCTTCAAGTATTCAAGGACATTAACTGGTGCCTATATGATGAACATTCTATTGGTGCTCATTTGTGTTGACATAATCATTCCACTCTCATCATGATAAACCTTGCAAGTATCTTTCTTAAACACAATTGTCAAGCTCTTTTGCTGAAGTTGTCCAATATTAAGCATATTATTTATAAGCCCAGGCAAGTAATACACATTGGTTATAACTTGAATTATACCACAAATGAGTAACTTCAAATTACCTCTTCCCATGACTGACATTTTGGAGTCATCTCCTAATTTCACTGATTCTTCACAGTTATCATCAAAATCAAATAACCAATCCTTTGTTCCTATAATATGATCAGAACAACCTGAATCAAGAAACCATATCTCATCTTTGGCATTTGTCTTAAAGCATGTTTAAGCCATGAGAAGAAATTCACCATCTTCAAATTCAGCATAATTTTCATTTTCTTCCCATATATGACATTCATTCTGATAGTATCCCAGTTTGTGATCCTTATTCCGTTCAATTGAATCTTTGTTAATTCTTCCTCTACTTCTTCTTCTTGTTCTTGAACACCCCCTTCCTATCCCATATCCCACATATCCTCGTCCACCATTAGAAACCTTCAAAGCTTGCTCAGTATCAGTTTCTTGGTTTTGAGATTTCATGCGTTGTTCTTGAACAAGTAAACTACTTTGCAATTCATCAATGGAAAGTGTCGTCACATCATTAGATTCTTCAATATAGCAGAGCACATAATTGAACTTGCTTGTTGAAGATCTCAAGATCATTTCAACAACCAGAGTTTGACCCATCTTTTCACCAAGAGTTGTCATCTTGTTTGCAATAGAAAGTTTTATTGCAAAGTGTTCATCAATGGATTCGCCCTCTTTCATAGCAAGAATCTCACATTCTTTGCGTAATGCTTGCAATTGAGCATGTTTCACCTTTGTAGAATCCTGATACTTCCTACGCATTGCGTCCCAAATATCCTTAGTTGAATCTTTGATCAAGATTATTTCCACGATTGTCCTATCAATGGATTGAAGGAGATAGTTCTTCACCTTAAGATCACAAAGCTAACTATGCTTCACAACTTTCTCTTGTTCTGGAGTTGGATTTTCAGGAGCATTAATGATGCCAATTTCAATAAAGCTCCAATATTCTTTGGAACGAAGCATATTTTCCATTAGCCATTAGCATGGACATTAGCATGAATGTGTTTTCTTTTTCTCTTAAAATCTTTGTTTACTGATCAGAAGCTGATAGAGTTCAGGTTCTGATGCAATGTTCAAAGCTAAATGCAACAGATAAGTAGAGAGAGAGACACAAACAATTATACAGGTTCCTTCCACAATCCAGAAGTAGTCTTGTCCCCCTTGCACTTCCAAGGAGAGTTCACTAAGATCAATATCTTATTACAATTGGACAAGCACAGAGCAAGAGACTTCTAATTATTCAAGCACAACTGCAAGAGGTTTCCTATGCTCAAGCACAAACGCAAGAGACTTCCTATGCTCAAGCACAACTGCAAGAGACTTCTAATCAAACATAATTACAAAGAAAAATGTTTGAGGTTGAACACTTGATATACAACTAGAGGTGTTCACAATACAAATCAGATAAGACTTCTAAGAATTTTTAAGATATGAAACTTGTTATGAAATTCTAAGTGAACTTTGAAGTGTAAAGCAATTGTTGTAGAGTCTTGTTGAAACTTCAGGTTTTCACTCCTTTATATAGAGGTGTGAAAGAGACGTTGCAACTTGCCAACACATCAAAAGAGTCGTTGTTGAAGTTTGATATTCACCAATGATCGGTTGCTTGATTTGGTTATTGTCCTAGGAGGGAACAATTTCAAATCCATTCCTTGTATAGAGAATTACCAGCGTAGTCACAGATGTTGTCTTGTACTATTACAGACACAAAAAACAGAGTAGTGGAGACAGTGGTTGTACAATTGTACTATTGTCCTTTTCTGCGTTCTTCAGTGGATAAGCATCCAATGCCTTCTAATTCCTCTGAAATAGTCGTTGCTCCAGGGTTCTATTTCTTCTGCAATGACGTTCAAATAGAATGACAACATTTAACCCATTTCAGCTTCAGCCTTCAGCTTATGATAACGTCAGCTTCTGGTAGACAACTTCTGATGAGACTGCTTCTGATGAGCCTGCTTCTTATGATCTTCAGAACTTCTTCTCTCCAGACGCACTTTTCTTCAGATGCTTTCTTGCAACACAAGCTTCCTTTTTGTAGATTCCATTGCTCTCATTTGTTCTTCCAGAACCTATGCTTGATTTAAAGACATTTAAATTTTTGTCTATGGTCCTGCACACTTGAACAAATATTAACATATCCAGTTGACATTTTTAATACCTTGTTATCATCAAAACTCAAAGTGGTATTGTCAAACTCATTTTGTTCCAACAATCTCCCCCTTTTTGATGATGACAAACATTTTTATTAAAATACTCAATTGTTGTTAATCTAATTAACAAGTTGACTTTTAGGGTCTGAAGTTTGTAAGCTCCCCCTAAGGCTAATAGCTCTTTAAGGTGAGGTTTGTATGCTCCCCCCTAATTTCTATTCAAGTTAATTAAATTCATTTTAAAAACGTAATAAATACTCAGAGTAATCTCACATGAAATGAAAAAACTAAGAGATGAGAAGCAGGTTCTCCTAATTCAATTTTAATTTTAATTAAATTAGTGGGGCTCAGAGCCTAAATAAATATTATATCTACAACCCCTTATGTAACTATCAGAAGTAATGAATCCATTCTTTTAAGTTTAGATGTTGATGTCATCATAAGCACATTTTCCTCAAAACCTCAATGAAGAGCTTATGATGGACTATAGCTTCTGATCAACATCAGAACCTAAATTCCTATTCAGAAGCAAGCATTTAATCAGACACAAAGTGCATGTTCAGATTTTTCTTTATAAAATAAAATCTTTCAACAGTTAAAGGCTTAGTGAATATATCAGCCCATTGATGTTTAGTATCAATGAATTGGATATCCAAAATACCTTTCTGAACATAGTCTCTAATAAAATGGTGTTTAATCTCAATGTGCTTTGGTCTTGAATGTAAGATTAGATTCTTTGAAAAACAGATAGTAGCAGTATTATCACAATAAATGGGAATACTGTTTTCATTAATCTGATAATCCTCTAACTGATGTTTCATCTAAAGTAGTTGTGTACAACAACTTGCAGCTGAGATGTATTCTGCTTCTGTTGTTGACAAAGCAATAGTTGATTGTCTTTTGCTAGGCCAGGATATCAGATTCTCACCAAGAAACTGACAATTTCCACTGGTTGATTTTCTTTCAATCTTGTCACCAGCATAATCAGCATCACATAATCCAGCCAACTTATAATCTAAGGATTTCCTTTAAAGGAGTCCAAGATTTGTTGTTCCTTTCAGATACCTGAAGATTTTCTTAACAGCTGTTAAATGAGATTCTCTAGGATATGACTGGAATCTTGCACACAAGCATACACTAAATAAAATGTCTGGCCTAGATGTAGTGAGATATAACAAAGAACATATCATACCTCTAAACAGCTTCTGATCAACCTTTGAGGCAGTATCTTTTTTGCTTAAAGTGCAGGTTGGATGCATTGGTGTGTTCATTTCTTTATAGTCTTCAACCTTGAATTTCTTCAGAAACTCCTTAGTATATTTTGTCTAATGAAGATACACTCTATCTTTACTTTGATTGATTTGAATTCCAAGAAAGAACTTTAATTCTCCCATCATACTCATTTCAAATTCATTATACAAAACATTATATCATCAACATAAATTTGCACAACAAGAATGTCTTTCTCAAGAGTTCTTCTGAAGAGTGTTGTGTCAACCTAACCTCTTTTAAAGTCATTTTCAATTAAGAAATTACTGTGCCTATCATACCAGGCTGTAGGAGCTTGTTTAAGACCATATAGTGATTTCTTCAGTTTAAAAACATAGTCAGAATTCTTCAGATCTTCAAAACCTGAAGGTTGTTTCCAATGATGAGATCCTCAGGATGTGAAGACTTGTACTTGAAAGTGTTCTTGGATTGAATAGCTTGCTGAGAACCATCTTGTTCTTCATCAGAGGCTTCTTTGTTGAGTGCTTCTGGAGTGGGTTTAGCTTCTGGACTCTCTTCAGACTCTGTAATCTGATCTGAAGTATCACCAGACCCCTGTATATCTGCAAAACTTTCAACTAGCTCTCAGATTTCACTTCCAGGCTTTTTGTCATCAAATTTGATGTGGATTGATTCTTCAACACATTGTGTTTTTCTGAATTATACACTTTGTATGCCTTTTACCTTTTAGAATAACCTAGAAAGATTCATCTTTGGGCCTTGGCATGAAACTTATTTAGGTAGACCTTATTATTTAGAATGCAACAAGTACATCAAATTTCAACATAGGTCTGATATATATTTTATTTTGAACATAACATGTTGTATTTACAACTTCTGCCCAGATATGTTTAGCCAAATTGTTTCCATGAATCATGATTCTTGCCATTTATTGTAAAGATCTATTCTTTATTTCTACAACCCCATTTTGTTGTGGAGTTCTAGGAGAAGACAATTCATGGATGATTCCATGTTTTGCACAAAAAGTTTCAAATGGCTCATTTTCAAATTCTCCACCATGATCACTTCTGACCTTTAAAATTTATATCTCCTTTTCAGATTGTATTTGAGTGCAGAAGTTGCTAAACATATCATATTAATCATCTTTAGTTATAAGGAATTTAACCCAAGTCCATCTACTATAATCATCAACAATGACCAATCCATATTTACTTCCATATATAGAGTAGTTCTAAGGGTCTGGAGGTTGAAACAATGTCTTTTGTTTTGAAAGAAGTTTTAACAATTTTCCCTTTTTGGCATGCACCACGAAGTGCATATGAATGATAATCAATGTTTGGTAAGCCTTTAACCAGTTGTAACTTACTAAGCTTACAGATCAATCTCTAGTTAGCATGTCCCAACCTTCTGTGCCACAACCATTTCCTATCATTCACAGATAGAAGGCAAACTACCTTCTGATCAACCAATTCAGAGAAATTAATTCTATAGACATTATTCTTCCTTTTTCCCTTAAACATTATAGACTTATCATCTTTGTTGATTATTGTGCAGTTGGTCTTATCAAACATCACATCATAACCACTATCACAAAATTGACTAATGTTAAGTAGGTTATGTCTTAATCCATCTACCAACCACACATTATTAATAGAGATAGAAGAGTTACCAATAGTTCATGTACCAATGATCTTGCCACACTGATTGCCTCCAAATCCTACAGTTCCTCCTTCTTTAATTGTTAGAGTTAGGAACAATGACTTCTCTCCTGTCATGTGTCTTGAGCAACCACTATCCAGGTACCATTGTTTTTGATCTATTTTGACTCTTAGACATATCTACAACATTAACAATTTCAGATTTAGGTACCCATATTTCTATGGGTCCTTTGGGGTTAGTACTGAAGGTTTTACTCTTCTTCTTCTTCTTCTTTTGTGCATTGTTTCTTGAGTCAGTTAGTTTATGGTTATTCACAACTTTAGGTTTAGCAACCTTTGGTTTTAAATTACAAGAAGTAACAATTGTTTTCCTTCTCTGGAACTTAGGCTTTAAGACTACATGCAGAGTTTAGCAACTTGTGTTTTAGGTTCTGGTCTCTTCAGAATCTGAATCTTTGGAGTCTTAGATTCACAGTTGGTCATTACCTTAGTCTTAAAGTTCTTTGTCTTTGAATCATTCAAAGTTTTAGAGCTAAAAGCTTCAGGTTATGACTTGACCACAACATTAAACTCAATACCTTCAGGCACAAAATAAGTTTTCAATCCTTCCTTAATGCATTCACAACATGCTTTAAGATTGAATTCATTAGGTTTCCCTTCTAAAAATCCAATCCCTTTACCATTGTTCTTGTAGCTGTTGTAAATCATAGAAGCTACTTTGCTTATGTTAATGCCAGATATAATGAAATCTTCAAGAGCAATTTCATGTTTACTTAAAGGTTTTCCTTCACACTTTTCTTGAAGCTTTTGACAAAGAAACTTGAGTTTGTCTTCATAAATTCTACAAATGAAGTCAAAACCTCTAAGTCCTTCCTCAGATGCTTTCAGATCCAATAGAGTTGTTTCTTGTTGTTTCATTAAATCAACATATTTTTCTTTTAAATCATTCAACTCATTGGTTCTATGTTCAAAGTGTGTAAGAAACTCTTTAAGGGACTCAATAAGTTCTTCTCTGGGAATTTTGGAATGTACCTCATTTTGATCTTCATAATCTGTTTCAGGTTCTACTTCTGAAGTCACTGTAGCTATTAACCCAACACCTGCATTTGCTTCATTTGTAGCTTCATCCTTATCAGATCCTGATTCACTATCTTCCCAAGTTGCCATTAAACTCTGCTTGAGCTGTTTTCCAAACTTGTTGGATTTAAAAGTTGGTTTCTTTGACTTCTCCTTTGATTTCTCCTTCTGAAGATCAGGGTAATTAGCAATGAAGTGTCCAGGCTTCTTGCAGTTAAAGCAACCCTTCTGATCTTCTTTCTTTGAACCTTTGTAGCCACTACTTCTTCTTAGGAACTTTTTGTTCTTTCTAGCCAAATATTGAAGTTTGTTGGAGAGCATTGCCATCTTTTTAGCAACAGTTGGGTCTTCATCAGAATCTCCATCAGGGACTCATCATCAGACTCAATTGCTTTGAATGCTTATGAATGCTTCCCTTTAGACTTCAATGCAATAGACTTTGACTTCTTAGCAGAATCATGCTCATCAAAGGTAATCTCATGAAGCTTGAGAGATCTTATAAGATCTTCAACACTTAGAGTAATTAAATCTTTAGCTTCCTCAATAGCAGTAACTTTAGGTCTCCATCTTGCAGGTAAGCTTCTCAAAATCTTGCTTACAAGATCAGAAGCTACATAGATTTTCGTGAGTATTTGAAGTCCAAAGACTAGAGTCTGAAACCTTGAGTACATAGCCTCAATAGTTTCATCATCTTTCATCTTAAACAACTCATACTGATGAAAAAGCATTGTAGCCTTTGCTTCTCTAACCTTCTTGCTTCCTTCATAGTTTACACTTAGTGAAGCATACATTGCCTTAGCTTTAGATTTGTCACTCATCTTCAGATACTCTGTGCGAGGCAAGGCAGCAAAAAGAATTCCTCTGATCTTATGATGCTTCTTGTACAACTTCTTATGAGCAGGAGTGTGTTTCTTTCTGTCAACAACAGCTCCTTCATCAAGGGCCAAGTCACCAACACCATCTTCAAGAACATCCCAAAGTTCTTCATAATGTAACTATACATTTTGGTTTTCCACCAAGAGAACTCTTTAGGATCTCCATTAAACCTTTGGGCTTTGTTGGAGTCAGGTTTCTTATCTTCAGAGGTACCATAATCATAACTAATGATTATTCAACAAATCAAAAGAGTCGTTGTTGAAGCTTGATATTCACCAACGATTGGTTGCTTGATTTGGTTATTGTCCTAGGAGGGAACAATTTCAAATCCATTCCTTGTATAGAGAATTACCAGCGTAGTCACAGTTGTTGTCTTGTACTATTGTAGACACAGAAAACAGAGCAGTGGAGATAGTGGTTGTACAATTGTATTATTGTCCTTTTCTGTGTTCATCAGTGGATAAGCATCCAATGCCTTCTAATTCCTCTAAAATAGTCGTTGCCCCAGGCTTCTATTCCTTCTGCAATGACGTTCAAATAGAATGACAACATTTAACTAATTTCAGCTTCAGACTTCAGTTTCTGATGATCTTCAGCTTCTAATGACGTCAGCTTCTGGTAGACAGCTTCTAATGAGACTGTTTTTGATGAGCCTGCTTTTGATGATCTTCAGAACCTCTTCTCTTCAGACGCACTTTTCTTCAGATGCTTTCTTGCAACGTAAGCTTCCTTTTTGTAGATTCCATTGCTCTCATTTGTTCTTCCAGAACCTATGCTTGATTTAAAGACATTTAAATTTTTGTCTATGGTCCTGCACACTTGAACAAATATTAGGATATCCAATTGGCATTTTTCATACCTTGTTATCATCAAAACTCAAAGTGGTATTGTCAAACACATTTTGTTCCAACAATTTGAACTTATTTAGGAAGGGGTGTTCGGAGACATCTCAGAGTCAAATTTTATATGGTGTCTAGGGTTCTAAGAATTGGAAAACCATTTATTTACAAAATGACAATTTTTGGGGAAGGTGTGCCACAAAAGTAAAAGGTGGATTAGAGTACTATAGCTCTTGTTTGGAGAGATATTTAATCGTTGAAGTGCTTTATAGCTCCACTACGAAGGAGTAAAGGTAGTTAGGGGTTGCAAATTGTGTGGCATTCAGTGATTTGGGAATTTAGAGATCAAGAAACGAATTGATCATCCTCTCTTCCAAGGTTCCAAACGTTTATGAAATTGTCGAATTGATAAAGTGTGCCTATTGGAGGTGGCTTTCGGCTAAAAAAGAAGGAGGACAATGTATGTACTATGAATGGTTTACCAACCCATTAGAGTACTAATTGTATCCTTATAGTTTTCAATTTTTTTTTGTGTGGTGGAGTATCCTTATATTCTATCAAATAAGCCGAGTTAAATAGGAGATAGAGTACTAATTGTATTTCTTTATTGATATGAATATGCTTATTTTTGCTACTAAAAGAAATAATAAAATAGATAAAACATACATAATTCGAAGTTTTTCTCCCAGTAAATTTTAATTTTTCCTTATTTAAAACAGCAAATCCAAATAAAATTTGTATAGATTGAATCTAATTAACAATTAACTAAAGATTTACTTGTAATAAACTCTGATTATGATCCGGTTCTGAATCATTTCAGACTTTACCATTTGAATTCAGAGAAGTATGTCCTATTCCGAACTGTATGTCTAACTTGCATATGTTATTTCATTTCCTTTCATGAGTGTCTATGTTATTTATTTGTCTTCTTATAAATACAATTTGCTAAGCCCTAGAATACAGTTGATTGGCTTTTGAAAAATTCTAACATGCATGTATCATCATGCCCTTGAATAGAAGCGCTATGAAGAGTACCTCAAGCTAAAATCAAAAGTTGAATTACTACAACAAAAACAGAGGTACACTGCTTGGCCACATTTTGAAATCCTTGACATATTAGGTTATTTTATTCAAGAGTAGATTTGAAAATAAATAATATATCTTCATCCTGTAGGAATATTCTTGGAGAAGAATTGGAGCAGTTGGATATCAATGAGCTTGAGGAGATAGAACATCAATTAGACTCTTCCTTAAAGACAATCAGGTCAAACAAGGTATGCAAAAATAATTTTGGATTTGAGTTTGTTGAACTAAATAGTCACATGGATCATGTTGTAAAATATTATTTTCCAACTTTTATTGTATGGATCATTATTATAGTTATTTATTCTAATACTCTTGAATGAAAGAAGTGATAAAAGTATATTGATACAGAAAACAAGGTACCTATGAATTAAAATTGTATTAAGAAAATATAAGTAAAACTTTATTAAGTAAATATAAATTCCAAAGTTTTTGTAATAGTGAAAGTAATATTATTTTGTCTCTTTCCTATTACATGTTTTTCTAGTCATGTAAATGCAAGGTAGAGCTCCTCCTACGTATGGAAGCCATATGATATGAGGTTCCAAATTCATTTAGATTGAAGAATTTATGAAAAGGAGAACCTGATTGGGATGTTATAAACAAATTTGATTTTAAACTCTAGAATAAATCATGTTAATCATCATAAATAACTAATATACGAAAGCATACCTAAATTCATGATTGTACTTGAATATTCGTTAAAAGAGTCCTTCGTTATTATTTATCTCATTGTGATGATGGGATGTCAACAATAACAGCTGCTAGTGTAATTTGGGACCATGATCACTTTATTTATAAAACCTAACTTAAGGTTAGCTATTGATATTTTTATTTCAACCAATCATAAAACTAGAATTACCATTTGATCTATAAACATTAAAGACATACACCTTATTAGATAATCATAAGTTCATTTAGTTAAACCTTATTTAGATTATTCTTTGAAAATCCATATATTGAACTATTCTGTGGTTTACCATGTACATGGGACCTACTTGAATCCTAGGCAACACTTGAATGTTTTGCACCCTTTCATATTAATGCTTTAAGTGTTGATAAATTAGAAAGATACTGTACTTTAGTACCAATAAGGAACTTGTTCCATTAACACTCTACCAACAACAAATGCCTTGCTAGTGTCTTGGTTTCTGACACTGAAGAATTTTTTTAATTGCCCATCAAACATATTACGGCTGTTCCCTAGCATAGAAGTATATGTAGGGTAACTTTATACACATACATTGTTGTCTTCTAATTAACATGACTTGAAGAAATTAGTTGTCAAATTATTTATCCACCAAATTGCTTTCACGAAATATTCCTTATTTACCATAGTTGTTATAAGTTCTTGACACCATAATCATAAGATACTGCACTAGATTATGATACTTCTTTTAACAATAAATTTATTTATCTGTTCCTTTGTCTCCAGACACAACATATGCTTGATCAACTTAAGGATTTGCAAAGAAAGGTAAACCTTGTTTGATTCTATATCATGCTTTTCTATATAGCATGTACTTATTGGTTTCCCAACTTGCTTTTTGATGGACACACAGGAAGAGATGCTACTGGAAACTAATAATATTCTGAAGAATAAGGTATATAGAACAACTCTATACTGAAGTTTTATTTACATATTATGCTGATGTTCAATCCTTGTAGATATTTCTTTAAATTTATTAGTTTATTAACTATGAATACCTTAGCAATTTTTTAGATATGCATTTTTTTTATAAAGACCAAAGATTCCTAAATTTGACAGCTACAAATTGTAGCTAGAGATTCCAACTACCCGCATCTAAGCCAGAGATTCTTTTGTGTGAAGAACATTTTCTTATTTTTTAGGGTTAAATAAGTAAATGGTCTCTTTAAATATACACACTTTTGATTTTAGTCTCCTTAAAATATTCCATAAATTTTTGGTCCCTCACAAAATTTCCATCCATACAACTAGTCCCTGCTGTTAACTCTTTATTGACAGTGCTGACACGGCAGCGCCACATGTGTATGTTCAGTGACGTGGCACTGCCACAACCGTGATTTAGTCTTTGAGAATTAGTAGATTGGCAAAATTACAATGGCACCATGATTTTGTTGAAGCTAGAAATTTAGTCTTTAAAAGTTGTTAGTCAAGATGTTAGCTAAAAGACTTGGGTTTTTAATGAAAAAAAGATATTATCTCTAATAATCAATCGGCCTTCATCAAAGGGATATATCTAGTTGATGGGGTGGTTGTGCTTAATGATTCCGAGAAGCCTTATGATTTGGTGAGTTGGGCATTTCTAGCCTATTTTCTTACTAGGTTTGGCTTTGATGATAGATTGAAAGGTCAGATGAGAGCATGTGTATTTTTAGTTTTCTTGTTTTAGTTAACAAGAATCCAATTGAGGGGTGGCAATTGGTCGGTGGCTTAAACAAGGAGATACATTTTTTTTTTCATTTTTATTGGTGGCGGAGGGATTAGGAGTTTTGATGAGAAGGCCGGTGGAGTTAGGGTATTTTAAAGGTTTCATGGTAGCTAACTTGGAGGTTGTTATCTCTCATTTGCAATGCATAGACGATACATTATTCATAGGGAAGGCTTTTGTCTAGAATTATGGTCAATAAAGGTGATCCTAAGATGGTTTAAATAATAACTTATTTAAATGTGAACTTCACAAAAAGTAGTTTGTTTGGTTTTGTGATATGCCTCTCAAGCAAAAGTTTTCAAGATTATTTGAGTTGTCCGATCAAAATTCTTGTGTGGATGGAAGATTGTTATAAGAGCTTCGTTGATGTGGTATCTTCGGTTGCTCTTTCTTCGTGTGGAGAAGAATGGTGTTTTGTAATGAAAACATCCAAGGTATTTTATCGGTTAACATAATCTTCAATCATGGATATTCAATTTTCTTCTTTCGTTCTTTGGTGGGGAAAAATAAGGGGTATTAAGGGGTATATTTTTTCATGGATATTATTATTAGGAAGCTTACGACAAGATTCAATTTAGACTCGAGATGGGTGTTTCGTGGGAATTTCCCTCCAAGTTGTGCTTAGTTTGAGGGCACTTCGGAGGTGGAGGAACATAATTTGTTTGTAAAATGTAGCTTTGTGAGTACTATTTTGTATGAGTTTTTTAAGTGGCTAGGTATAATTTCGGTTGTGCACTAGGATCAAGCTTGCTTCTTACCTTTACTTCTACGGTGGGAAAAGGGAAGGGTTTAAGAAGAATGTTGTTAATTTATTATACAACGTTGTGACTTATTTGGAATGATCAATTTTCAATTAAAAGACTTCAAAAGTGGAAGAGGTTGTAGGTTCAATCAAAAGGCGATAATGCGAATGGTTTTTGGGTCGGAAATTGATTACTTCGTGTATCTATTATGAATGGCTTAAGTTCCCTAGAATGTCTTATTAGGTAATTTGATATTTATTGTGAGTTTTTGCATATGATTGGTCATTTTTTGGGAGGGTGAAAACTACTTATACTTCGTGTATCTCATCTTATTCAATAAAAAAATTGTTTGCTATTAAAAAAAAAAAAATTAAACAATGAATTTCACTAATCTATTAGAGGTTGTTAGAATTCATTTTTACTTTTACAAGCTTTATTATCAGTCAAATTGAAGTGCAGAAATAAAAAAAAAAATTATGTGAAAGTCTTCATCAAAATGAAGAACAACAATTATGAGAAAATAATGAAGTACAAAATATAATGAAGTACCTAAAATAAATTATTTTCCTTTTGATGAGACTCATGGTAGTAATTGAGGAAAGGTAGGGTCCAATTTGATCTTCGAATCTGGAATTGTTTTGTTTGGTTTATAATTTTGTTTTGGTGAAGAATTGTTTTTCTTTTATTCCTCGAAGCTATTCAAAAGTTTAATTTTGTTTTCATTGACTGCCACATCATTTGATTAAGTCTATATTGTCCTTCTGAATTTCATAGTTGAAGGAAATTAATGTGAACCTTCAACCAACATGGGAGCAAAATGTAACCTATAGCAGCCACCCTCGCCAATCAGATGGATACTATGACAAAGCATGCTGCAATAGTACATTGCAAATTGGGTAATGTTTTTCTCCCTAATTGTTGAAAATATTTGTTTTTTCAAGAAGCTGATTCTTCATTCTTCTATACAGCTACCATTCTTCAGCGTTAAATGAATCAGGCGGAGATGCAGGAACCTCATCTCATAATGCTAATGACTTCATGCATGGATGGATGAACTGAATTTATAAATTAGATTAATGAAGGATTCTAAGAAATTAATGCTTTTGTTGTTGCATAGAATAAAGGCTATAGATGTCATGCAACATAAATTCTTAATGAGACATGTTTCTTTGAGGAATTTGGAAAATTCTTGCCAAATTCCATTCATCACAACTATACTGATTAATCATGTATAATTTTCTTTTATACTTAATGAAACGTTTAAGTTTTTATATAAGGGAAGCTATTAAGCATGTTATATAGAGCCATTCTGATTGGTGTTCAATTCTTGCATGTTTTACTAGCATGTTAACTCATTGAACTTTTGTGGATAGATGCTAGGAAGACTATTTCTTCAACTCTCTTTTTTTGGTAGAAAATATTTCATTCATTCAAGAAGCCATAACAACATAAATTACACCATGTGTAGATCACTATCCACTATTGGGATAAAGTACAAAATTTTGCCGAATCAAACAGATGAAAACTCAAAAGCACGGGACTAACTCCTGACTTATACATCTACGGAATCACGGTAAATTTTGTAAGCTAGGAATGAAGGTAGGAGGAACTACAGAACAAAGCAAGAAACATAAAAACCTGAATCAAAGCTAAAATTAAGTCTAAAAAAGAAAATATCCCACCAAACTACCATCACCCCCTAAAAGTGTTACAAAACAATCTTTGAACAGCATATCTCTGGAGAGCAGACACCGTTGTTGGTAGACTAGAGCTACTTCGACGGTAAGAGAGATCATGTTAACAACAACCGATCCTTTGCTGCTCATGCCCAAGGAGAAAATTAGTCTTGTACAGATAGAACCTTTTCACCTGCTAAAATCATAAACTCAAAGCAATAACTCAAAATACATTGAATCGATAAAGTCAGTAGGCTATTACCGTTTTTGATTGACAACTTGAAGAGACCAAGCCTATGATTTCATAAGAGGCTAAAGGTTCAACTTTTAGGTAAAGATCTGGATTTAGCAAGGGGGTAAAAAACAGAAAATCTAGATACCAATAGAAGATCTAGATGCTAATCATAAAGATGTTTAAAGGTACAAACTTTTTGGTTCAGATCTGAAAATGGAGGTTGACAACACAAATTCAAACCAAAACAGCAACAGATCACATAATACATGAAACACACAAATTAAAAGACAACTAAACATAAAAGAAACAAACCACTGATTGCAACAGACTAGAAAGACGAAATGGAGACAAAGGAGGGGGCTCCGGAGGTGGTCGGGTTAATGCCAGATGTGGGGTAGGTGGTTGGGCACGACCATCACCGTCGGAGGTGCGATCTGTAGGATGGTTGCTGAATAGCAACATCAGAAAGGCCATTAACAAAAGAGAAGAGGGTAGGTGAAAAGGGTGAGAGAAAGGGCTCAAAGGAGGATGAGTGAAGGAAGGAGAACAATCTCCTCTGAAAGGAGAACAAAAGACCTAGTTGGAGTGTAACACCCCGTTTTCCCAACATATAATATTATATAATAAATCAGAGTTTCATCGCAAACAGGATGTCACATTTCGTTCTTCAAAATATCATCAAATATAAATAGAGTTAAATTCACTATTTATTTAAACAACTGCTTTCAATAATTCAAAATAATGTCGCAGCGGAAAATATTCAATGTTTTAATAAAAACTCGGCACTAAGGCCTCAACATCAGCAACGTAATGAAATTCCAAATCCAAAAGTGGTTTAACATCAACTTATAAAGAAATACGTAACAAGGAAAACAAAACATATAAGTATCCCCATCCCGTTACGTATCAGAGCATGACTCCTAAGACGACACGAGGAATCAATTCACATCAGCGGTTACTCATAGATATCTACACGTTACCCACGTAGAGGCAACATTCAAACAGAAGGGGTGAGATTTCACATTCAATAATAATAAGCAACAATTCATGTAAAGAATTAATCAATACAAAACAACAACAATTCGACATTAAGAATACTTCACATAATTCCAACAACAATCATCATTTAGCTTCATTCAATAATGCATCAACAACAACATCGACAATGCAACAACAACGACTCAACAATGCAACAACAACTACTCAACAAATGCAGCAACAACAACTACTCAACAATGCAACAACAACAACTTAACAAATGCAGCAACAACAACTACTCAACAAATGCAGCAACAACAACTACTCAACAATGCAACAACAACAACTCAACAATGCAACAACGACGTAATTATGCATGTGGTACCAACATAGCTTCAACTCCCTTCGCTAAAGTCATAATTCGACTTGTCAGGCTACAGCCCCCTTCGCTTAAGAAACAACAGAGCTACAACTCCCTTCGCTAAAGTCATATTCGACTTGACAGGCTACAGCCCCCTTCGCTTGACAATGCTTATGCAATGACACAACTTAAATGCAACAACAGCAACATCATATAAACATATTAAATCAACCACAAAAGATTTGCACATCAATAAATCACTCATCCTTATAAAACACATCTTTATAATCTTTAAATCATACATCTTCAAATATCACATCATCAAATAATTTACAGATTACACTTCATTCAATAATTCATCAAATAATTCATTCAGCACACATTATCAAATAATATATCTTTATATCACACATAGTCAAATAACACATCAATACACATCTAAAAATAGCGGGAATAATCTCATTATAACAAATTCTCCATTTTACATATATACCCAAATTTTATCAACCTCGACAGTACCTATAAAACCACTAGAAAGATAAATCAGTTATCAACAATTTTCATGTTTATGTCAAAGTCCAACTCAAAACAAAAACGTGTGAAAAAGACACAAGAACGCAAAACAGGCAGTCTGCTACTGAACAATTCGCTAGGCGAGTTCAATTACTCGTTGTGGCGAGCAACAACGTCTACTCGCTAGGCAGGGAAAACATTCGTTGTGGCGAGTTGGGATCTACTCGCCAGGTGACTAAATACACTCGCTGTGGCGAGTTGGGAACTACTCGCCAGGCGACCAAGAACACTCGTTGGGCGAGCGATGACTTCTACTCGCTATGCGAGTTTGAGCACTCGTTGTGGCGAGCGACGACAGACAGGTTTGCGAACAGACCTCTGTTCTCACTCCAAAACCCCAATTTTAACAACCCAAACCCCAAAATTGATAGGAAACATTACCTACTGTTATTCTACACCTTAGACACCATTCTCTTACACTAATTCATGGAATTGCATACACATGGAATTGTCCATCTTGATTGGCTAATAAAAAAATAAATGAGTCATAATTCAATTTGATTGGATGATAAGAAAGCATTAAATGTGATGAAGAATGTAAAGATGCCACATGTACTTTTGCCCAAAAAAGTAAGTTTTTGTATAACATAAAGATTCCTAGCAAGGAAATTGGCCTAAAATCCTTCAACTCCAACGGGGAAGACACCTTAGGGATCAAAGTAACAAAAAACTCCAACATACTCTTCGGCAACACTTCATTGGCAAGAAATTGGTCGAACATAATTCTTACCTCATCTTTAATCAAATACCAAAATTCTTTAACAATGGCGAAATTATAACCATTCGGGCCCGGACTTTTACCGCCATCACTATCTCTAACCACCGCGTCAATTTCCATTAAGGAAAAAGGAGCCTCCAAAAACTCATTCTCAAACTTGGTTAAACTCCCAAAATCTACACCATCCAACTTCGGCTTCTCCCATCTATCCTCCACAAAGTGATTTGTAAAATAGTTAACCGACTTCCTACGCACCTCAAAAGGAGACACCACCCAACCATCATTCTCCTTATGAGCCTTAATGGAGTTTCTACTTTTCCGCAACTTAATGCATTTATGGAAAAACTTTGAATTTGCATCTTCCTCTTTTAACCACCTAGATCTCGACCTTTGGGCTATCAAGGCATCCTTTGTGTTAAGAAGTCTCCATAAATCCTCAAACTTCATTTTTCGAAGACCTACCTCCCCCTTGGTCAAAGTACCTTACTCCCCTTTTTCATCAAGCCCATGGATATCTTCCACAAGCACCTCTAACCTTTCTTCCATACCTCTGTACTCCTCCTTACTCCACTCCTTAAGAATAATTTTAAGGCCCTTCAATATTTCTTTTAACACAAAACTCATCCATTCGAAAACATTTTGATTCCTTCAAGCCTCATCGACCACCCCTTTAAAGTCACTATTTTGAAGCCAAAAATTGATGAAGCAGAAAGGTGATGGTCCCCAATTCCAACCTCCATTTTTAAGCACCAAGGGACAATGGCCGGAAATATCTCTAGGCAATGCCCAAATAACATTCTCACCCCACACTTGACCCCGCTCCTTCGAAATAAGTATCCTATCTATCCTACTCATAGATCTTCCGCTTGGATGGTACCAAGTAAAACGACGGCCCAACACCTTTAAATTCTCCAACTCCATATCACCTAAAAGAGAATTGAACAAAAAAATCTCCAAAGTTTGCGTCGAAGATGCTTCCTCATTAACCCCTCTCCTTTCATCTCTCCACCTCACCATATTAAAATCTCCAAGGACACACCACACTCCTCCACCTCTAGTTTGGCGTTCACCAATAAGATTATCCCATAAACGCTTCTTTCCCGGTAAATCACATTTGGAATAAACATTGATATCTATACATCTAATCTTTTCAACCCCCGAATCTAAATTGACCCCCACATAACCTGCCCCTTGGAAAGAAGACACCACACTCGCGCAAGATTTCCTCCAAATAGAAAGAATACCACCACTACTACCTTCTAAGGCTCTAAACACCCACTCACAATCTTCGCTCTCCCAAATATAACAGAATAAGAAGGGGTTACCTGATGAGAATCTAATATTCTCTTTCTTGACAATAATAATAGTCATTGTGGAATAAAAGAACCGAATTATTTTTGGTTCAAAGTTTTATTTTCGTAGGTCATGATATGTCTATCTTGTTTTGGCTATATTTGGAGCTCTGGATGTCCGTTTGAGGTGATCTTTAACTCGTTAGAAAGTGTATAAAATTCTCTACAGTTCGTTTGTTTGACTCAAGAGCAAATTCAGAATATTTAATGGTGTATAATGAGGTGCAAGTTGAAGACGTGGTTAAAGTGTGTGAGCTGAAGAATTAAAGGTGGTGTTTGTAGAATTGTAGCGTCCGGAAATAATAGGCCTTTACAAATCAATGTGAAAATGAATATGTAACCTCCTCATGCATTGATCAGCCACCAACTTCAAAGATACAACTAAATTGTAACCTCTTGTAATAACTAGCCACTTAGGAGTTATAACACTAATTATGCTATGATTGTAAGCTTTTTAGCATCCTAGCCTAGTACCTATACAAAGGGGGCGAAAATTATGAATAAGACAAGTTGAATTTTATAGAATTTTAAAAAGATGAGAATCTAATATAAAGTGGTATGATGAGAATCTAATATTCTCTCTGTTGGCAATAATAATAGTCATTGTGGAATAAAAGAACAAAATTATTTTTGGTTCAAAGTTTTATTTTCGCAGGTCATGATATGTCTGTCTTGTTTTGGATATATTTGGAGCTCTGATACCACTTGATGAAGGTCTGAAGGGTTGTAATTTTAGTTTTGTAATTTTGTGAATGTAGGATAAAATATGAAATTAAAAAGATGAAGAATGGTGGAAATAGACAGAAATGGAAACCAAACAAATTCCCAATCCAAGGAAGATGTTTAATTTGGTCGAGGATCGCCACAAGAAACGTGGTTTCTTGATAAGATCAATGCATGGTTCAATCCAGAACCAAAAAGAAGCAAAGTTTCCAAATTCACATAAAGTGACTTTTTTTAATCAAAATTCATCCTCTACTTCTTTTTCTTCACTTTCTTTTGCATCTTCTCTTTCCTTTTCACATTCTTCTTCGTGAGTTTCCTTTGCAATGAGACTCTCTTTTTCTTCAATATTTATTTTAGGCTCTATATAATGATTTTGAATTTGAAGGAGATTTTCCTCTAGTATTTTAGAGATATCAGCCATTCCTCTATCAATTATTGTCATCATTTCCTTCTTTCTTTTTTGTCTTTCCCTTTCTCTTTGCAATATTTTTTCACCTTCTTTCTTTGAATTTCTCTAAGATGACAAGAAGGTGCATAACGCCTCCTCATCATTCTTTTCATTTCCTCCCAAGTTTCAATGGGTGGATCTCCATACCTCCTTCTTTCCTAGATAGTTTGATCCCACCACACCAATGCATAATCTTTGAATTCAAGAGCTGAAACCTGCGCTTTTCGAACATTATAGTAAGTATTGCGTTGAAAAAATTGTTTGATTTTTGTTTCCCACTCTAAATATGCATCCGGGTCTCTTTGTCCTCGAAGAAATGGAACTTTGATTTTTTTCACTATATCTTTCCATTTTTTCCAAGAATCATAGAGAGATTAAAATGAAGAAAATAAATGGTAATCATGGAAAGGGATTTTAAAATTAAAACAATTTTTTTCCCAAACAAAACCGTGCTCTGAATACCAAATGATGAGTGTAGCGGAGCCGTCGGAAGCCAATTATGAATATTTTTGGCGGAAAAGGTGAAATGACTCTAAATAAAAATGAAGAAATGGAATGGATAGACAGGAACGCCACACTTTCTAATCCAAAAAAGTGATAAGTCTATGGATGTGAGGATCGCCACAAGAAAATGATTTCTTGATATGATCAAGGAAGGTTCAATCCAGAACCACAACAGACAAGACTCTCAATACACATATGTGTAAAATTCTATAAAATTCAACTTGTCTTATTCATAATTTTCGCCCCCTTTATATAGGTAATAGGCTAGGATGTTGAAAAGCTTACAATAATAGCATAATTAGTGTTTTAACTCCTAAGTGGCTAGTTATTACAAGAGATTACAATTTAGTTGTATCTTTGAAGTTGGTGGCTGATCAATGCATGAGGAGGTTACATATTCATTTGCACATTGATTTGTGAAGGCCTATTATTTCTGGACGTTACAATTCCACAAACACCACCTTTAATTCTTCAGCTCACACACTTTAACCACGTCTTCAACTTGCAGCTCATTATACACCATTAAATATTCCGAATTTGCTCTTGAGTCAAACAGACGAACTGTAGAGAATTTCGTAAGCTTTCTAACGAGTTAAAGATCACCTCAAACGGACATCCAGAGCTCCAAATATAGTCAAAACAAGACAGACATATCATGACCTACGAAAATAAAACTTTGAACCAAAAATAATTCGGTTCTTTTATTCCACAATGACTATTATTATTGTCAAGAGAGAGAATATTAGATTCTCATCATTACCTCTTCTAACTTGAGTTGCGATTGATGCCTCCTGGCTTGGCTAACAGGTTTACGTGTCCCTCCGAAGGGGCTTGTGCGCTGAGCAACAGGATCCGCAATGCTCTCTTGCCACCTCCAGGTGCAGATGATGAATATGCACGACCAACATCTATCTTTGGTGTCCTCTTGACGTCGAACTTGCCTGGTGAGCACTTCTTCTTTTTCGACCTTGGCATCCTGTTGTGAAAGGTCTCAGGACTCTTTCTGTAACGTGTCGAATGAACACGACCTGGTTGACCATTTTGGATTTTTGATTTTGTGTATCTTGGCCCAATAGTTGGTCTTTTCAACCTTACTGTTTTAGCTTTTATTATGCTTTTCTTTGTGACCTAACAAAGTCCAATTTCATAATGTTTTGGCCATATTTTGTATTGTCTGGTTAATCCAAAGTCGAATTTTTGCTTCTTGTCGAAATTTAATGTTTGTGCCGTTTTTTCTTTCACACAATAGGCTTGTACTTCTAGTACGTACCTTTATTTCGACATATTATCAAATAAATTTATTTCTTCGACAAATTGTAAATGGTAAAGACTTATACGTTTCTAGATAATAATTATTTGCAACAAAATAACATTTGCAAATAAACCAAAGTTCGTAATAAAAACTTCAACGAACATAATTCTTTGTCTTCATATTTTGCTAATGAACAATTTGTCAAAAGATACTTGACGAGAATTACATCTATTGTGATTTTAACCACTTCTTTTGGCTTTTACATAAAAACATGAAATCAGAAGCAACCAATGCCAATTTTCACCATCTAAAATTCAAATTTAGGAATCAATAAATTCCTTATCATAAATACAATCAACTTTATGGTCATTTGACCAAATTTCCTTTCGTTTTTACTTAAGTGTTCTAATCATATTTTTGCTAATGGTTCCTTAACCATCTTTTGCTAAATATCAATCATTAAGGCTCTCTTAACCTCTTGATCCGGCTAAACAACCGTGATTTTGTTCTAAGCGTATTTCTTAGATGGGATGACCATTCCCATCATTCCCTAGGGTTAGGGAATATACTTCCTCAACATTAGGTTCTGTATTGAGAGTTTCCCTTTCCCACATGAAACCATGGGTCGGATGAAGTCTTACAGAACTTGCATCTACTTGACTAGAGCCAACAGATTTTGCAGATGAACATGGAGCAATATTTCCTAGACTTTTGTCGAAAGTCTTTCTTGTTATCTGATTCACTTCAGCAAGGAAATAGCTTTGGTCAGCCTTAATGTTTTCGACTGTACCATCATCTCTCGAAATTGGGATTCTTTGATGCATGGATGAGGGAACAACACCTATCCCATGGATCCATTCTCTTCCTAACATCAAGTTGTAGTTAGATTTCGATGGGACCACCATGAACAAAGTTGGTTTGACTACAGTCTCCACCGTTAAGTTCATCTGGAGAGCGTTAAGGGAATGGCCAGCCTTTCCTTCATAATTTGACAGAATTACATTGTGAGGCTTTAAGTCTTTGTCGGTCTTACCATTCCTTTTGAGTAAGGATTGCGGCATCAAATTGACAGCAACACCACCATCGACCAACATCTTGTTGACACCAATCTCATCCATTTTGGCTTGGATGAAAAAAGGTTTAAGGTGATTCTTCATCGAATCATCAAGCTGCTCAAATATGGCTTCTCGATTCTTTTTAGAGCCATCCTTGGTTACAAAGTAGCACATGGGTTTGTATTCCTCCATGTCGTTGGGATCGAATTCTTCCTTTGAGTCATCCACTTCAGACACCATGTCATACTCAGCTGGCAAGATAGAAACCATGTTGCATATGACATCGAAGTCTCGTTCTGAATCCATAAACTCTGAACCTAGTTCATCGTCTTCGTTCAGATCTTTGACTAGGGGAAGAGACAATCTCTCTTTTGCTGGTCTTCTTCTTGATTCGACCATTCTTCGATTAAGCTCTGGGTCAATCGCTTTGTCTTTAAGGCTTACAATATCGCCTTTCCTAGACCTCTGGTACCTTCTCCATTGACTCCTTGTCATGGGATTCTTTCCCTTGTAGTTGTTGTTGTAAGCATACTTTTTCAACTCATAGGCAGTACCATCTTTGTTGTTGGCAACAGTACTGGTGCTTTTTTTCACCACATTGTTTTTTCCATGTTGCTCATTTTTATGGGCCGACTAAACCCATTTCTAGTTGGGTGCATAAGGAACAAAAGTTTTCCCTTGACCACTCTTATTGAAATAATTGGTGGTCGAAGAGTTATTGATTAAAGGGATATAAATATTTGTAAAAGAAAACTTAAGTATATGATCACCAGACCATTTTCCCCTTTTGTTAGGTGTTGGGATAAAACCCTCAAGGTCATTAGGTTCCTCTACATCTAGGGCAGAGCATTACCTCAGAATTCTTCAGCTTGCATTGATTGAGGAAGTCAATCAATTATTCTTCGGTTGTAGGATAGGTTGCCTTTAACTTCTCGTCGAATCGAGGCTCTGCATCTTCTGCATCTTTAGTGATGTCCACCATTTGACACTCTGCAACATCAGCTTCAGCTTCCACTACTGCCTCGACAGATAGTCCTTCGACAACTTCAATAATTGCTTCGACCATGTTGCATCCTGCAATGTCAACATACATCATGCTAGCATCTTTCAAAGGGTCAAAGTCTACTTGCATTTGAGGCTTTGGTTTGTCTCCAAACTTCAATTTGCCTTCATTGAGACCCTTCCGAACCAAATCCCTAAAAAGGGAACATCGTGAGGTTTTATGTGCCAAATTATTATGATATTTACAAAAACCTCTTTTTTGACGTTGTTTTAGTAGTGGGATTTTTAAATCCTTTGGAACTACCACATGACCATCATCAACTAAGTGATCATAAATCTCATCGCATTTGGTTACGTCAAAGGTATATGTTTTGGGAACATATCTTTCATTGCTTGAGTCGATGGGACTATTCCCGTCGGAGGGCCTTAACGATTTACACATATAAGGAGGCCCTGATTTTAACTCAGCAATGTTGACCTCTTTTGTTTCGACATCTCCAAAAGCTATGTCAAATTCCTGGTTGCTTTCATCTGAACCGATATAAGCAACTTTATCTCTTTTATGATATTTATGAGTTCTAGCCTTTTCAGCCTTTAGTGTTTCTCGACATGTCGAACTCTATCGGCCAACTGGGCCATGTCTCTCAAGTGTTGAGTGTCGAGTTTCTTCCTGATGGAATAATCTAGGCCACTAGCAACCATTTGACTAACTCATGTTCAAGCACTTGAGTGAAACATCTTGCCTTTAGCAATCTGAATCTATTGAGGTAATCATCAATGGATTCAGAGGAACTCCTCTTGGCACTCGCCAATTCTTTTAGACTTATCTTAGATTGGCCCATGTAAAATTGTTCATGGAATAACCTCTCTAGTTGAGCCCAGCTTTGGATCGAATGTGGTGTAAGAGTAGTAATCAACGTGAAGGCATTCTTTGTTAGAGAATTTCGAAAGTATTTCAACCTCAAATTCTCATCATTTGCTAGGTCTCCTGCCTTTGTCAAATATCGTGTGATATGTTCGACAGTGGACTCACTAGTGTCCCCCGCAAATTTAGTGAACTTAGGAATTTTATAACCCCTAGGAAGTTCAAATTGTAATACCAATTCTGACAAAGGAGAAACAAATTTTGGCATATGCAGGCCAATATTCAAACCATTTTTAGCAATTATGTTTTCGACCAAATAGGCTATATTGTTATGTGCTCCTATGTTTTGTTGTTGGACATTCCTAACAACTTCATCGGCATTATTATTTCGATCTACCAAGATCACTTCAGGTTGACCCTGATTCACTGGTTCTACCGGTTGGGGTTGAGGCACAGGTTGTGGCCTCTGGACCATTGGTTCGACCGAACGCTACGGTTGTTGGTTTTGTGTAACCAATTGGTAAACTGGTTGTAGGGGTGCAAAGAAGTTTTCCATTCTCCCCATTTGTGTGGTTAAGGCTTGGTAACTCCAGTTTGTGTCCCTTATCAAAGGATTAAACACGGTACCAATTTGTTGTGTTAACAAATTAACCATTTCGTAATTACTCGCATCCATTTGTTGTCTCAACAAATTCATCGAATCTATTGTTAAGACCGTTGGAGTACTTCGACCAAAAATACTAGAACTTGAGGGACTATGTATGTGTGGTGTGCGTTGTGAACGAATTTGCTTGTTCTCCAAATGTGGACGCACTATTATGTACATTTGCCATCATCGAAGTTGGCATACCATACGGTTGTTCCTTAGACAGGTTCTGCACATTTGTATTTCGATCATCAAGCCTATGCCTGATTAACGAAGAACTTGGGACGCTGGTAATTGAAGGGACACCAGCGGTGATGGGGGGACAAAAGTTCCCATTTCTGGTCGTGTCGTCGGAGCAGACGTCGAAACGGTTGAGGGAGCGGTTACTCCCATTTTCGTCGAGACTGGCATAGCCATAGTTGCCCCCACAGGGGTCGACACGTTTAAATCTCCTGAAGGAGAAGTCACTTGTATAGGTTGTGCTTGTGAAGATGATTGTGAGGCGGATGAACCGGCACGAGCCATAGATTTACCACTTCTCAAATACATACACAAACAATTTGGTGTTTTTAGCAATGAAGTTACCCGAAAATAGTAATAAAATTCTAAAAACGGATCTCACAAAGGAGATGGGTTTCGAAAAAGTTTTTTGAAAACAGTTTTTTGATTTTGAAAAATCAATTGCCAAACAGGGTCTTACTGGGCGTGCCAATTTGTTTACCGGTGTTTTTGTTAAACTACGGGCTAGTTCTGATTATAACAAGCGAGACTGAACTAGAAATCTCAGGATATGTTGTGCAAAGGTTTTGATCGAAAAAGGGTTTTTGATAGAAAAAAGGCCGCGAAATGCACTCAGGTTACTTAGAGAGCATGACGGATTTTAAAGTAAAAAATAGGCACTGTCTCTCGACAGGTTTGATAAATTGCAAGTAAAAGCAAGATAAAGGTAAAAGTTTAAACACATAAACTTAAAGGAAAGGTAAAATGCATTGCATTAAAAATAAAGGGGTAGTCTACAAATCAGTTTACATACATTTTGTATAATTCGTTTCCCTAGACGCCGATAGTTTGAGTGTTGTAGAACTTAATAAATGATTTGCGACCCATTTTTTGACTTGGAAACACTTATTTATCCTAGACTAGTGCTAAGATAATTAATTGGCGAACCACTAATCCCATGATCAACACTTCCTCCATATTGGACAACTGCTTGGCCCACGTTTCCATTAAGGAAACTGCCTTTCCACTTGAAATCGCGCTTTCCCGCCTTGAATGCTTAACTTCGACACGATCTCTCTTTCAACCTTGCTTTGTCGAGACTCTAACTAAGTGCGTTAGGCTTAATGTTTTGTCGAAATCCTCAAGTTGAATATGAGGAAGCCTTCGATTCCTGTAAAGTTAAAGGTCAAACCAATGTTGACCATATTAAATGAGCCTGTCAAAATTCCAGGCTAACACTAGGCTCGCTGGATGGTGAAACCGCCACTGTCCCTTAAGACACCAGTTAATAGATTAAATATAGTAATGTAATTTTTTTTTGGAATGTGTGGTTTGAATTTAATTTTTAAATTTATAATAAATATAATACACAAAACTTGAGAGAATATTTATACTTTTAGACTCTTTAACATGTGTCTTAAGGACACAAGTTAGCATCATCCAAACAAAATTATTTGAATTCAATTAATTTTAGCAAAATAAATTCTATAAAATCAATTCATTTAAAATCAAATATTTTATAGGTGATACACAAGCTATAATACAACCAATCTTTGTTAAGAGTAACTAGTGTGTTGCTCGTGCGATGCACGGGTAAAATTAACGTTAGTTACAGACGGTGGGTGGAATTACAATTAGTCACAGATTACACGATGACGAACAGGTAGAATTACATTCGACCACACACGGATAGGTGGAATTACAATTGGTCATCGACAACACGACGACGCACGAGTGGAATTACAGACAACACGACACCACCACAACACAGGAACAAAAACTAAAGCTATAAAAATTATAATTTTCTTCAATAAATTTCTGGAGTAATTCTTTTGGTATAATAATTACATTCTCTTAAATATATGAAAATTATAAACTTCTCTAATAATTTCTATTCCTGATTCTTATGGAAATAAATAACAATCAGTGGGGTGTAAATATCATCTCTTTGATTAGTTTATTGTGGAAAATTATTTAATTATTTTTTTAGAAAAATTATTTGGCGCTCTAATTTTGTTGAAAATAAATTATATTATTCTTATTTAAAAATAATTTTTTTTTAAGAAGTTAAATTAGCCCACCTAAATTAACACCGAGGAGAATCGAACCAAAAACCTTAAAAATCAAATATTTTATAAGTGATACACCAAGCTATATTACAACCAATCTTTGTTAAGAGTAATTAAATTAGTAAATTTGGTTGGTTAAAGAGCAAAGAAATGGAACATTTTGATGAGACGGGAGAGAATTAATTTGTGTGATGCTTTCTTTCTTATCTGTCTCTTTCTTCCCATCTTATGCCTACCATGTAGGGAGCCATCAGAGTGCTCTCTCAAACATGATGCCCACTGGCCACTGTCACTGCCATATAGTGGAACTAGAACCTTTGTATTTATTTAAGAAACATCTCAGTACTGTTTTGGCTATACGTAACAACATAGTACACTGCTCAACCAATCAGACATCGACAAGCTTGTAGCTTTAACTAAACATCTTCAGTTAGCTTTCCCAAACCAGATACCAAAAACCACTTGTCACCTATCCCAAACCTTTAGAAGTAAGTTCTTCGATCTTCACCTGTCTAACACTCCCTCCCATACTAGTTTTACGTATAAATGAGTAATGGGTGATAAATAAAGGAAATGAACGAGTTATCTCTAAAAAAATAATATGAAGAATTCTTTAAGAATAAAGAGAAACTAATCACAATGTACTATTTATCATAATTTAAAAAGGTGTGGTTGAAAAATAAGAAGAGAACAAATAAATCATGCAATTAAAACTTACTAACTGTGTCTTAAAAAATTCTTAATGCTATTTTTTTAGAGAAATAACGTTTAGGGTTTAACATTTTCCTTCATTATAATATAGAGAAGAGATTAATTTGTTTACAAAATTGTTTTTTGATTATTTTAGCGACAGTTTACTTTCTAAAAATGTTTTTTATTTTTGTTAACAAAGATATATATTAGCCTTTTAATTTAGGTGGACTTAAATGGCCTTACCTTTTTGTACCAAAAAAAAAATGGCCTTACCTTTAAGAGAAGAAACTAATTAATTATGTCACGTGTGTAACACCCCGTTTTCCCAACATAAAAATTTCTTTAAAAAGAATAGCATGCATCAGAGTAAGCACATAAACAGGGCATCACATTTCTAAAACATCTCATGTTAATGAATAAATAATCATTAAATTTTCATAAAATCTCGCAGCGGAATAATCATATAAAATAAACATCTCAAGGTCTTTGGCACGCAGGCCTCATCAACATCTTATTATCAAAGTCTTCAAGTTAAACATAAGCATGTAAAATAACATAATCCAATCAAAAACATAATACGCAAGGAACAGAGAAAATATAAGCAAAGTTTCCCCATCCCGTTACGTATCAGAGCACCTAGACTCGACTGCAGAAATCCTCACACGTCTGCACCTAATCTTGGTTACCTGCACTTGCCCACGAGGCGGCAATTCCAGCAGAAGGGGTGAGATTCACAAATAATTATATTAAACATGTAATCAAATAATCACAATTCAAACAACCAACATAATTCAACTCATCACAGATAAACATCTAGCATTTAGAACATCATCATAAACAACGCATCATTTAGTATCATCATAATCATCATCATAAACATCTTAGTAAACATCTTAGACGACTCGACTCGACATCATTAATTGACTATACAACCCTACGTCTTATATGCATGTGGTACCAATCCAGGGCATGAGCCCTCGTCGCTATGAGCATAAATATACTCCAAGGCATAAGCCTTCGTCGCTGGTGAGCAAAGCTCCAGGGCATAAGCCCTCGTCGCTGGTGAGTAAAAACTCCAGGGCATAAGCCCCCATCATAGAATGAGTATGCATGAGACTCAACACTTTTAACTTAAACAAGTTAACATCTTAAACGTCGCAAAACATCTTAAACAACAAGGACTGATACATGCAGCAACTATACAAAGGTAAACAGCAACATGGCAGTAATCACATCATTCAAATAATATCCATAAAGCAAGCATCTTAAGTAAGTCAAACATTTACAACTTTAATAGTTCATATAACACACATAAGCGGCATGGAAAGCATCAAAATCATCTCAGTCATCATGTATTCATCGATACAGTTTATAATAAACATGATTAAAAGTCCCAGAAACTACCCAAAGGTCATCTCTCAAGGTTCTATGCGAAACAGTTCGCAAACAGTACACAGTTCTGGGTTCTGACTGAACTCGCTATGGCGAGTGGGAAAGCTCGCCTCGCGAGTAACTTAGGCCTTGCTCGCTATGGCGAGTTGGATTGCTCGCCTCGCGAGCTCTAGGGTAATGCTCGCTATGGCGAGCTGAGTTGCTCGCCTCGCGAGTAAACTAGGTCTACTCGCCACGGCGAGTTGCATAGCTCGCCTCAGGCGAGCGATGAACAGACTGCTACGGGTTCTACGAAAAATCACCCAAAAAGCCCCAAATTCATCATCTTAAACGTCTAAACTCTCAGAATCATCATCATAATGGTTAATCTACGTTCTGTGCTCAATCTAAACATCAATTCTACAGCTTTATGGCCTACTTCATCATTATTCTCACTTTTTAACCTAATTTCAATTCTCTCAAAACAGCCCTATGATTGTTTAATCTTGATTAGATGGGTTACAGAATAATATAATCAAATGCTAGGCTCACCCTTACCTGGTTATAAGCAGAAAATCGCAGCTCTAAAACTCTTCTCCTTCACACAGCCGTTTGCACCTTTTTTCCAAATTCTGATACGCGTACGTGTTTTCTAACCTAGGTTTCCCTTTATATACTCCCAACAAATCTTATCTTATTTACTCTTTCTCCCACATAACTCTCTAAAATCCAAAACTAACCCACAACTAAATATTTTATTTTATTTTCAAATCTTATTTTATTTAACAATAAAATAAGTCACCACGTCACATAAAATCATATTAAATCTTTACTTAACATCGCATAATATATTAATAAATATATAACAACTTCTCAAATAAATCAAATAATTAAATAATCAAAAATGGGCGTTACAACTCTCCCCAACTTAAAAGATTTTCGTCCTCGAAAATTTACCTCAAGCAAACAACTCAGGGTACGACTCTAGCATCTTACTCTCTAATTCCCACGTCAAGCTTTCGCCGGTCGCTCCCGACCAAACGACTCTAACGAGAGGTATCTCCTTGCCCCTCAGCGTCTTCGTCTTTCTGTCATCAATCCTCACTGGTAAGGTCTCAACCGTAAGGTTGTCCCTAACTTGTACATCATCACTCTGGATCACATGAGACGGATCCGGAACATACTTCCTCAGTTGCGACACATGGAACACGTCGTGCAAATTCGATAAATGTGGTGGCAATCCAATACGATAGGCCACCGCCCCAATCCTCTCTGATATCTGATACGGACCAATAAACTTCGGGGTTAACTTCTTTGACTTCAATGCACGGCCAACACCGGTCATAGGAGTCACTCTCAGGAACACATGATCTCCCTCTTGGAACTCAAGGTCCTTTCTTCGCTTGTCATGGTAACTCTTTTGTCGACTCTGCGACGCTTTCATCTTCTCTTGGATCATTCTCACTTTCTCAGTAGTCTGTTGAACAATCTCTGGTCCTAACATCACATTCTCGCCTGACTCAAACCAACACAACGGAGTTCTACATCTCCGACCATACAAAGCCTCGAAGGGTGCCATCCCAATACTCGAATGGTAACTGTTGTTGTACGTGAACTCTATCAATGGAAGATGACTATCCCAAGTCCCTCCCTGCTCAAGTACACACACTCTCAACAAATCTTCCAACGACTGAATCGTTCTTTCCGACTGACCATCTGTTTGCGGATGATAAGCCGAACTCAACCTCAACTGAGAACCTAACGCCTCTTGCAAACTCTTCCAAAATCTAGAAGTAAATCTCGGGTCTCTATCTGATACGATGCTCGAAGGGACACCATGCAACTTCACAATCTCCTTGACATAGATCTCTGCCAACTGAGCAACAGGAAAAGTAATATTAATCGGTAGAAAATGAGCCGACTTCGTCAATCTATCAACAATCACCCAAATAGCGTCATTCCCTTTAGGAGTATTCGGCAAGCTCGTCACAAAATCCATGGATATACTATCCCATTTCCACTCTGGCACATCTAAAGGCACCATCGTACCAGCAGGTTTCTGATGCTCAACCTTCGATTTCTGACAAACCAAACAAGAATAAACAAACTGTGCCACGTCACGTTTCAAACCAGACCACCAAAACAACTTCTTTAAATCATGATACATCTTCGTAGCTCCCGGATGAATACTCAAGCTACTTCTATGACTCTCTGCAAGAATCATCTTCTTCATTTCCTCATTATCAGGAATGCAAATTCGACCTCGGAATCTCAACACTCCTTGATCATCCACTTTAAAATCACTATCCTCCGCCTGATTACTAGCAACCAACAAGTCCACAAACTTAACATCTTCTTTCTGCGCCTCTTTGATACTTTTCAAGAACTCATTATCAATCTTCAACATTCCTAGCTTTACACTCTGAGGCGTTCTTTCACAAACCAAACTCAAATCTCTGAACTGTTCCAACAACTCGAATTCCTTCACCATCATGGCAGACATATGCAAAGTCTTCCTGCTCAGAGCATCCGCAACCACATTAGCTTTGCCCGGATGATAATTCAAACCAAAGTCATAATCCTTTAACAATTCAAGCCACCTTCGCTGCCTCATATTCAATTCCTTCTGGTCAAATAAGTACTTTAAACTCTTGTGATCACTAAACACCTCAAACCTCGAACCATACAAGTAATGTCTCCATATTTTCAATACAAAGACCACAGCTGCCAACTCTAAGTCATGCGTCGGATAATTCTTCTCATGAATTCTCAATTGCCTTGAAGCATAAGCTACCACTTTACCATCTTGCATAAGAACACCACCTAAACCCAACTTGGACGCATCACAATACACCACAAAAGGTTCATCGGGCTTCGGCAAAATCAAAACTGGAGCCGTCGTCAAACGTTTCTTCAACTCATTAAAACTGTTCTCACAATGAACATCCCACACAAAAGATTTACCTTTACACGTCAACTGCGTTAACGGAAGAGCCAACTTAGAAAATCCCTCTATAAATCTTCGATAATAACCAGCTAGACCCAGAAAGCTTCTAATCTCAGTAACCGACTTAGGAGTCTCCCATTGCGATACCGCTTCAACTTTAGACGGATCAACCGCAATGCCATCGCCAGAAATAACATGACCAAGAAAACTTACTTCCTTCAACCAGAACTCACACTTAGACAACTTAGCAAAAAGCTTCTTCTCTTTCAACACTTGCAAGACGATCTTCAAATGCTCAGCATGCTCTTCTTCAGTCTTAGAATAAACCAGAATATCATCAATGAACACCACAACAAAACGATCCAAGTAAGCATGGAAGATTCTATTCATATACTCCATAAATACGCCAGGTGCGTTAGTAACACCGAAAGGCATCACTGTATACTCATAATGTCCATAACGCGTCCTAAATGCCGTCTTCTGCATATCCTCATCTTTCACTTTAATCTGATGGTAACCCGATCTCAAATCTATCTTGCTGAATACACAAGCACCCACCAACTGATCCATCAAGTCGTCAATTCTCGGGAGTGGATACCTATTCTTTATCGTTACTTTATTCAACTGACGATAGTCGATGCACAACCTCATACTTCCATCTTTCTTCTTGACTAACAACACTGGAGCTCCCCACGGTGAAACACTTGGTCTCACGAACTTCTTATCAAGCAAATCCTCTAACTGTTTCTTCAGCTCAGCCAACTCAGAAGCTGACATACGATAAGGCGTCATAGACACAGGCTTCGTTCCAGGAATAAGATCAATCGAAAATTCAACTTCTCTTTCTGGAGGCACATCAGGAATCTCATCTGGGAAAACTTCAGGAAAATCACATACTACTTGTAGCTTATCAATCACCGCCTGATTCTCAATAGATAAGGACGCCATCAAGGAAAACATCATAATTCCATCGCGTTCCAGCTGCTTCAACTGTTTAGTAGATAGGAACTCTGCGCCACTCTCTTCCTCGGGAGAAGAAAAATGCACCGTCTTGCTAAAACAATTAATCAGAACGTGGTTGTACTCTAACCAATTCATCCCCAAAATTACATCCATCCCAACCAACGGTAGACACACTAAATCAATCTCAAAATCACGACCAAACATAGACACAGGACATCTTAAACACACAAGGGAAGTAGTCACCGAACCCTTAGCTGGAGTTTCGACAACCATCTCCCCATTCATATCAGATACAACAAGATTCAACTTAGCAGCACAATCAAGAGCAACAAAACAATGTGTGGCACCAGTATCAATAATAGCAACTAAAGGTATATTATCAAAATAACAAGTACCTCTGATCAAGCGATCCTCGCTCTCCGTCTGCGTACCCGACAAGGCAAAAACTCTCCCAGAAGTCTGAGCCTTCTTAGGCTTCGTGCATTGCGAACCAATGTGACCCTCATCGCCGCAGTTAAAACATACAACATCACCATGTTTGCAATCAGCAGTAGTGTGACCCTTCTTGCCACAACGGAAACACCTCTTCACCTCTCCAGGACAAGCATTACTCTTATGGCCTTTCACGCCACAAGTATAGCAAACTACCCCAGCAGGAGCATCTTTCTTAACAGGTCTCCTCTCATCATTAACTCGCTGTTTGCCCTTATCCGCGGGTGCACTGTAGGGCTTAGGACGACTTTGCTGCCCCTTTCCTTTCCTCTCATTAACCACCTTGTAATGAGCCTTAGTGTCCTCCTCGTAAATCCTGCAGCTGCTCACTAACTCAGAAAAGTTTCTAATCTTCTGATACCCTATAGCCCTCTTGATATCAGCTCTCAATCCGTTCTCAAACTTAATACATTTAGAAAATTCGGCGGTCTCAGCAGAGTAGTGTGGATAAAACTTGGCCAGCTCCACAAATTTTGCAGCATACTCAGTTACAGACATGTTCCCTTGCTTTAGCTCCAGGAACTCAATCTCCTTCTTGCCCCGCACATCCTCAGGAAAATATCTGTTGAGGAATTCTCTCTTAAAAACTGCCCAGGTCACCTCAGCACCGTCCTGCTCCAGGGTAGGTAGAAGACTAATCCACCAGTCATCCGCCTCCTCAGCCAGCATGTGCGTACCGAAACGCACCTTCTGCACCTCCGTGCACTGCATCACCCTGAACACTCTCTCTATCTCTTTGAGCCACGCCTGGGCTCCATCAGGATCATATCTCCCCTTGAAGGTAGGAGGATGGTTTCTCAAGAAGGTCTCCAGTATACGGACCTCCGCACCAGCACCAGCATTTGGCTGCTGTCCCACAGCTTGAGCAACAGCTTCCAAGGCAGCAGCAATCGCAGCATCATTTCTTCCAGCCATCTTAATCCTTAACAAAACAAACATAAGTTAGAATAATACAATAATACTATTCTAACTCTAAGACAACGTCACTCGACTCTCTACTTGGCCGGACGGACCGACCTGCTCTGATACCAATTGTAACACCCCGTTTTCCCAACATAAAAATTTCTTTAAAAAGAATAGCATGCATCAGAGTAAGCACATAAACAGGGCATCACATTTCTAAAACATCTCATGTTAATGAATAAATAATCATTAAATTTTCATAAAATCTCGCAGCGGAATAATCATATAAAATAAACATCTCAAGGTCTTTGGCACGCAGGCCTCATCAACATCTTATTATCAAAGTCTTCAAGTTAAACATAAGCATGTAAAATAACATAATCCAATCAAAAACATAATACGCAAGGAACAGAGAAAATATAAGCAAAGTTTCCCCATCCCGTTACGTATCAGAGCACCTAGACTCGACTGCAGAAATCCTCACACGTCTGCACCTAATCTTGGTTACCTGCACTTGCCCACGAGGCGGCAATTCCAGCAGAAGGGGTGAGATTCACAAATAATTATATTAAACATGTAATCAAATAATCACAATTCAAACAACCAACATAATTCAACTCATCACAGATAAACATCTAGCATTTAGAACATCATCATAAACAACGCATCATTTAGTATCATCATAATCATCATCATAAACATCTTAGTAAACATCTTAGACGACTCGACTCGACATCATTAATTGACTATGCAACCCTACGTCTTATATGCATGTGGTACCAATCCAGGGCATGAGCCCTCGTCGCTATGAGCATAAATATACTCCAAGGCATAAGCCTTCGTCGCTGGTGAGCAAAGCTCCAGGGCATAAGCCCTCGTCGCTGGTGAGTAAAAACTCCAGGGCATAAGCCCCCATCATAGAATGAGTATGCATGAGACTCAACACTTTTAACTTAAACAAGTTAACATCTTAAACGTCGCAAAACATCTTAAACAACAAGGACTGACACATGCAGCAACTATACAAAGGTAAACAGCAACATGGCAGTAATCACATCATTCAAATAATATCCATAAAGCAAGCATCTTAAGTAAGTCAAACATTTACAACTTTAATAGTTCATATAACACACATAAGCGGCATGGAAAGCATCAAAATCATCTCAGTCATCATGTATTCATCGATACAGTTTATAATAAACATGATTAAAAGTCCCAGAAACTACCCAAAGGTCATCTCTCAAGGTTCTATGCGAAACAGTTCGCAAACAGTACACAGTTCTGGGTTCTGACTGAACTCGCTATGGCGAGTGGGAAAGCTCGCCTCGCGAGTAACTTAGGCCTTGCTCGCTATGGCGAGTTGGATTGCTCGCCTCGCGAGCTCTAGGGTAATGCTCGCTATGGCGAGCTGAGTTGCTCGCCTCGCGAGTAAACTAGGTCTACTCGCCACGGCGAGTTGCATAGCTCGCCTCAGGCGAGCGATGAACAGACTGCTACGGGTTCTACGAAAAATCACCCAAAAAGCCCCAAATTCATCATCTTAAACGTCTAAACTCTCAGAATCATCATCATAATGGTTAATCTACGTTCTGTGCTCAATCTAAACATCAATTCTACAGCTTTATGGCCTACTTCATCATTATTCTCACTTTTTAACCTAATTTCAATTCTCTCAAAACAGCCCTATGATTGTTTAATCTTGATTAGATGGGTTACAGAATAATATAATCAAATGCTAGGCTCACCCTTACCTGGTTATAAGCAGAAAATCGCAGCTCTAAAACTCTTCTCCTTCACACAGCCGTTTGCACCTTTTTTCCAAATTCTGATACGCGTACGTGTTTTCTAACCTAGGTTTCCCTTTATATACTCCCAGCAAATCTTATCTTATTTACTCTTTCTCCCACATAACTCTCTAAAATCCAAAACTAACCCACAACTAAATATTTTATTTTATTTTCAAATCTTATTTTATTTAACAATAAAATAAGTCACCACGTCACATAAAATCATATTAAATCTTTACTTAACATCGCATAATATATTAATAAATATATAACAACTTCTCAAATAAATCAAATAATTAAATAATCAAAAATGGGCGTTACAACGTGTTAAAATAGTACTCACTACTAAAAAAAGCAAAATTAGGGAGGGAAATTTGTGACGGAAAACATAAAATTCCTCACAAATTCCTTGGTCGCAAAATTTAGTGACGGAATTAGAGAGGGATTTCATGTTTTCCCTCACTAAATTTCCCTCACTAATTTTTGTTTTTTTAGTAGTGACTGTAGGCACATTAAAGAGAGTACAGTAAGAAATTATTTATCCTAATACTACCAAACATTTCAAAGGGATTTTAATTACAAGATCTAGCAAGTCAATAAAAAAAGTCAGCAATTCATTCTCATATTAATACAACGATATTAAAGTTAATGAGCGTAGGCTCAATTTTGGAAAATTTTAATTCAAGTTGAAAATGAAGATTAACTAAAAGCTCAAATTTCCAATTTCTATTTGTTATACCCTCATTTTGGATCTAAAAATACTCATTCAAATTCCTCTGCTTATTTTCTAATACTTTCAAATACACCGTGTTTTCTACTATGCTTCAGCTGCATATGTTACTGTTTCTGTCTTTTAATTTTTGCATAAAATCATACAAAAGGGTATTTTGGTCATTTCCCGCAATGGAACCCATTTTCAGTCCCTGCATCTGTTTTTGAGTCCTTTTCAACTTGTCTGTGCAATTTATTTGTCGAATTTTGTACAAAACCATTTGTGTCTGCGTCTGAATCAGTCTGAGTCAGTTTGAGTCATTTTTGCCTCGGGGGCATTTTAGTCTTTTCACATTGTTCGAATTTTGGGCAGAGAGGTATTTTAAAATACCTCATTTTTGGTAGTTTGTTCATTTTAGTCCGTTGTGTCAATTTTAACTGTTTCGCTTTACGTTGCTTTCAAATTACATTTTTTAACCAATTTTATTATTTTTTGCATTTTAGTCCAAATACTTTCAAAAATTGCAATTCAGTCCAAATTTTACATTTTATTGCAAAAGGTCACAATTCTTTAAAAAAAACAGTCCAATTCCTTTCATTTTTCAAAAGCAGTCCAATTCAGATATTTTTTATTTTTGCATTTCAGTCCTTAAAGTTTTAAAAATTGCAGAAAGGTCCTTTGAGTTAAAATCAGTTCACAGGTGCCACGCAAGTGTTCAATCCCACGTGTCACGTCCCCATTGGATCAGGTACACACATGGCAGGCTATAAATAGCACACAGTGTCAGAATTCTGCAGAATCATAAAAAGTCAGAGCCACATCACACAAACAGATTCCATTTTCTCTCTCTTGGCAGTTAGGATCAAAATCATAACAAATTCAGAAGAGCTCAAGAACAAACATACAAACCCTAAGTTTCCAGAACCAAAATTCAAGCAAATTCCATGGAGTTTTGTGGATTCTCAGAGATTCAAAGCTGAATCATCATCATTGAATCCCTTTTTCTGCAATTCAAGCATCGAATTCGTTGTTGGAAGCAACAAATCCCGAATACGATCACAGAATTGGAATTGAGAAGAAGAGGGAAAGAATCCAAGGATTCCGAACCGGTTCAGAGAAGAAAAGAAGAAGAAAAACGAAGAATTCACGGATTCCGAACCGTTCAAGAAGGAGAAGAAGCAATTACCAGTTTATTTCCGGATTTCAAAGAGAATCAACACAAAACAGAATCAATTCAAGGATTTCCGAAGAATCAAATCAAAATTCCGAATAAAGCCAGGTAAAATCACAAACTTACCCCTTTGTTTCGTTCAAAACCCACAACGAGTTCTAAAACAACGTAGAACAGTGCGAATCCATGAAGTTTTGGTTCAGAACCGTAAACCCTAACCTTTTCCGAAATTTTTTTCAAGATTCCAAGGTTTACAACGTTGATTCATCGTTGTAAACCAACGAATCAACAGATAAAAACATATAGAAAGAAAATTTGAATCCAAAATTGAACCAAAACCGTACGGACTCCGCGAGAGAAAACTCCAGATCTACGTTGTTTCAGTCAATGCATGTGGATTCCAGTAGCAGATTCGTGTTTAGGATGATAAGACGAAGCTTTTGAGCCATAGATGAACAAGTTCTGGGTAGGATTCAGGAAGTTAGGGTTAGGGTTTCCAAAGAACCAAACGGCGGAGAAGAGAGAAAGAAAGAGAAAGAAGAAAAAAAAAATGAGGAAAACCGGTTCAGGATCCTTTTATGTAAGCTAGTAAACCGGGTCGGTTCAAACCCGACCCATTCTCCCGCGTGAGTGGCCGTTGGATCTTGATCCTGTTGGATCCGGATCAATCCAACGCCCCAGGGGTGTTCTGGAGATCCGGATCCATCTGTGCTTAGGTGTTGGGCTTTTTACCCGCGGATTTTGTCTTTCTTTCAGTTTTCTTGAATTTTCTTGCTATGTGTACCCCTGTACTTGCTATCTGGACCTCCTGTGCGTTTTAATTCCTTTACAAAATTCCAAAAAAATTACTCTATGTTCTTGAAGCATTTTTTATTGTTTTGTGATGTTGTTACATGTTAAAATTGATAAAAAAAAATATATATGTGCATTTATTTTACATATTTGTGTATTTTTGCGTTTTTTTTGGTGAGTTTCTTGCATAATTGTTGATCTAAGTTCATGCCATATAATGTTGATTGGAACTTGATTGCATGATTTTATTCCCTCTGATTCCATGATAATACATTCGATCTTAGCAAGGTTAATTCTCTTTTGTTTCTGTTTGATATTCTCAACTTCGTTAAAACTTGACTTTTGTGATATTTTGCAATTTCCGTTAAATTTGATTCTTGATTACAACTTTGTGATATTTCTCATTTTTGTTAAATTTGATTCTTGATTACAATTTTGTGATATTTTACAACTTTGTTAAATTTGATTCTTGATTACAATTTTGTGATATTTCCACTTTCTTGTTAAAATTTGATTCTTGATTACCATTTTGTGATGTTTTGCAATTTTGTGGTATTTTGCAATTTTGTTTAGTGTGATTTTATGCCAATTTTCGCGATGATTTACCATTTTGTTTAGGATTAGTATTTCATTGTTATTTCATCTTGTTTACTAACCACTTTACTCTATGTTTCATGCATACTAAGCATCCCATTTCATTCCCATTTCTTCCTTTAACTCTTGCATGGAACGTTCAACTAATTCTCATGCAATGTTTAGGTGGATTACTTTTCTTTAATTTCATGCAAGATCATAGAATGTAAATTAGGACCTGATGTAAAGGACTATGGACTATAATGATGTACACCGACACACGCACCGACACGCACACACGTTGCATGAGCTAACGCTAGGTGTATGTTTAGGATGCGCGATACTTAGAGAAAATAAATCTCTTTAAAAACAAATAACTTCCATCACTTCAAATATTTTCCAAATAAACCTGGGAGTCAAAACTCCGAAGGATTTTCCCTTTACTTTCTTAATCAAATCAAAATGCAATTAATTTCCAACTTTAACCGTTTTTGTAAATAAATTGGACTAACCTCACTTGTTTCCAAATCTCATGCCTTTACGGCCTCTCATCTTTTTCTTCAAAATCTTTTTCAAAACTAAAACAAATTAAACCCACAAAAATATTTTGGAAGAGAACTACATGGAATTTTGATCCCTTAAAAGGGTATGTAGGCAAGAGACTCAACATCTCTCCAAGTCCAATAAAATAAAATCCAATCTTCTTTCTCCCATTCTTAAAATCAACCAATCTTTTTTACAAATAGCAATAAAAGCAAAGCGTATACTTAAAGCATAGTAAAACGGTTCATATAGGATACTATAGTCATTGCGGGTGCCTAACACCTTCCCGTAGTGAAATCAGCCCCGAACTCAGAATTTCTAAGGTTTTCTCTCGATTTTATCTTTCCCCAAAAAAAAAATAGAGATATCAATGATTGAAAGGTTCAAATCCAATTAATGATTTGACACCCGAAAATCGCGATAACACTATTAAACAACAATGATATATTTTTGGACGGATCAGTGGTTAGGGGATGGGGATGTGTCTTTAAAAGATAGGTAACGGAGGTTGTTTGATTTGCATAAGAATAAGTGGTTGACAATGACATATATGTTCTCTTTCGGATGCGGTGGGGGCGGGGAGGCATGGAAGTGGCATCATAGATTGTTGACATGGGAGGAGGATCTGATAGAGCGGTGTAGGATTTTACTTTAAAATGTGTCTTTATAGGTGGAGATTGAGAATCATTGGTGTTGGAATTTGAACCCGACAATTGGGTACTCGGCGCGTGGATCGTATCAGCTACTAACTAGTCTGGAACCTCATCCTGTTACAGTTGTATCATAATTTACCTGACACAAAGATGTCCCTCATGTTTTTGGTTGCTTGACGACTTTTTCGAAATAGGTTACGCACTAAGGATAATCTATGTATATGTGGCATAATCCCTTTACATTATCATCATTGTGTGAGTGGTTGTGGATCTCTTGAATAAAAAAATCGCTTACTTTTGACTTTGGTTTTCATCATTTGATCCTTATGGAATTGCGGATCATTTTGTTCAGTTTGGCAGCTTGACATGTGTTTCAAAATCTCGGCAATCAATTATGCACTTACTTTGGTTCTCCATGCATGAGTTATTTGAAAAGAAATGAACTACAATATTTTTAATAATAAAAAAAGTTCCAATAATCACATTCTGAACAAAATTAAGCTTCTTTCTTACTGATGGTTAAATGCCAAATTTGCTCATATTTCTTTTAATTACCGTAGTTGGTGACTTAATCCTTTTGTTTGTTTGGGCATTGAGTAATTTGATTTCGTGGTGTTGTTTGATTTGTTACTTTTGTAAGACTTTGGTGTTCTATTATAGTACGCTTTGTGCTAGATAAAATAGGTTCTTTGTGTCAATATATTTTATTTTGGCTTGTTAAAATTCAATTTTTTAATACTTATTTAAAATACAATTTTCTTTATGTTGGCCTCTTTTAATTATAAATCATCATCATATCACATTATATAGTCTCTCTCGCCAATTTATTTTTTTTGTACAAGATGAGGGCAGAGCCCAAGTCCCTCAAAATGTTATTAAGGTTTTATTCAGGTTTTCTAAAAATTAAACCAAAAATATCTCGTCCCCTTCTCTCCCCTCCCCTTCCCTCCCCTCCACTCCAAAACTCTCGAACCAAACATAACTGTATGAGAACAAATTCCTTCCTTAAATTCATATTAATAATTGTATAATTGCTTTGAAAAATAGGGAAGATAAAATGAACATTTATCCAAGCACATGGATAAACAAATTTGGATACTTTATTGTGTAGCAGATATATGGATCGTTATATCATAAAACAGTCAGATTGTATTCAATTTGTAGATACACACATTAGGATCCTTTTTGAAAGGGCTATATTAAAAAAATTCTTTTATAAATAAATACATAACTAGCTACCTAAAATTGCGCTCTTCTACAAAACAAAAAATTTCCCATATCATATATCCTTTTTTTTCTTTTTTTTCATAAATAAACCATATCACACACACACATATATATATATATATATATATATATATATATATATATATATATATATATATTCAACCCTAGAAAATAAATAAGAAGTAATAACCTACAAATAGTAAATGGATTTTGGCATAAGGCCTTTTTCCATTAATAAAGAGAATATATACCTATCGTTGTAAGTAATTTAATTTATTAATTATTATTGAAAAATATACAAACCTATACTAGTTTTTTTTTTTTTTTTTTTTTTTTTTTGTGGTGAAACCTATACTAGTCTAAACAAAAAATTAATATCCATGACCAAAGATTGGCACACACACTTGGCTATATTTGCCAGCCTTTTAAGCATATGCTCCTGGAGTACTGTCCCTTTACCTTGTTTGGGAGCTGGGATTTTATCTGCTGAAAAAAAGGGCAAGAACTATCTAATTAGGTAAAGAGCTAGGTTTGTAACTAAAGGAGGCAAACATAAAAAAAAAAAAAAAACTATTATGGGAAGGAGTAAGGTGCAGCTAAAACGGATCGAGAATAAGATCAATCGACAAGTTACTTTCTCAAAAAGGAGAACCGGTTTGGTCAAGAAAGCTAAAGAAATCTCAGTTCTTTGTGATGCTGAAGTTGCTTTGATTATCTTCTCTCAGAATGGAAAGCTCTTTGATTATTCAACTGATTCATGGTAACTAATATCCAATACCCTTTTTGTATATATGAATATCTATAATTCATTAAGATCTATTTCATATAAAATTATATATATTTATTTTGAATCAATATAGATATAAATATATAGAGAGAGAGGTAGAAATTATATAATTTATGCTAGCTCTTTTTTATTTTGCTCATGAGAAGGGTTTTGGTAAATTGGGGTAGAAATATAAATGATTCCATTCCTCTTCCTTTTTCTCTTTAACACCATTTCTGTTTGCTCTCATCTTCAAGTCTAAAAAAATAAAATATTAATATGTATAAATTTATACATATTTAAAAAGGAGATTTTTTCTGTGCAGAAAATGGTTTGTTCGAACAACAAATCATTCTTCTAGATATGATGAATCTTTTGCAGATCATGAGGGTAGTATAAGCAATAACTAACCTTTTAATCTAACCCTTCGTTTGTTTATAAATTATGCTTTTTTTTTTTTTGGTTTTTCAGATCTAAGATGTGATGGTCGATCTGCTTCCATATTTTCTGTATATTTGTGTTACTGATCAGTTCCAGTTTAATCCATTAGTTATGGATATAACATTCAATACGGAATTAAAGCGTTCGATTTTCACCATTAACAATGATTGTCAACTTAAGAATGAATATAACATTGAGTATTTAATTTTTTTTTTTATGTTCTAATATATTCGACTTAAAGCTTTCCATTGACCATAATTGCAGTAAACCACTTCAAATGCGGCCTGCACTTTATCGCAATATCAAATTCATTTTGTATTTGCATCACAATTTAAAACCATACATAAAAAATGACGTATTTCGTTACCAAAATTAAATATTATAGAGTAGAGACATGCCCTTAAGTTTCAATTGAATAATATTGTTTGATATATTATAGTGAAATTTTGCTATACTGTTTCATTGAACAACAGCATGGAGCAGATACTGGAACGCCATGAAAGGTATGGCTATGCGGAGAGACTACTTCAAGGAAATGATACTGATACTCAGGTTTGTCCGTAATTAAATATTAAAATATATCTATGATTTATAAACAAATAAATATACATCTTCCCTCAATTTCTGGCATGTAAAGGATCTTAGTGTTTCTGCAACCAAAACTTTGGAGCATATACTTTTACTTTTGAATCATCAATATTTTGCATCAAAGTCCTCTCGAGAGTAATTGGTTATTGGGTAATATACATATAAAATATGATAAAGTAATGTAATCAAAGACCTAAGCAACTATGTGTACGTTATTCAGGAAAACTGGACGATGGAATACACTAGACTCAAAGCAAAGATTGAGCTTTTGCAGAGAAACCACAGGTATAGCTCTTCTAGTGTACTCCCTTTATATCATTATTATCCTCTTTGCTCTCTCAGAAAAAGAAAATATGATTACGGCCAAGTTTATATTTATGCATAATTCATATGCTTTAATTTGCCGTTATAACTTTAATTTGATCATTCCCCCATAAACATTTTCCGTTGTAATTCAGGCACTATATGGGAGAAGATTTAGATTCAATGAGCCTTAAAGAGCTTCAATGTCTAGAGCAGCAGTTAGATACTGGTCTCAAGAACATACGTACCCGCAGAGTACACATTCTTAATTACACTCTTTTCAATTTACATATGAGCACCTTTACATTTCAAACAACCCATTGAACACCTCGTTTTCTCTCTTTCATCCTTTTTCTATCACATCGTCAACTTATCACTTTTATCACGTTACTCTCTACTTCTTTTATATGGATGTCTATTGATCATTTTCCTTAATATATATCAGTGCTCCGACAACACTTCCATATCCGTTTGTTTGTTTTTTTATTACATTAACACGTATAAAATTTAAACACTCTTTTTATGAAAATTTTGATTTTGATTTTAATTAAAGGTATAGATGCATACGAATTTCAAATTGTAACCAATCTTTTTTTTCTTTTCAATGACATCAACTTTTTAACTCAGATAATATATTTAATTTAATTTCCCAAAATTTAGGATAAGTTTGTTTAATGATATTTTTTACCAAAGAAAAAAAGCAATTTAGTACGAACAGCAACCCCGTTTTTTTTGTGGCGAGGCATGATTTTAACTGGCCATTTAGGGGTCGTTTGGTGCACAAGATAAGAAGACAGGATATGATAAAAGTATCATATCCTGGTTTAATCTGTTGTTTGGTGCGCTAAAAGGAAATGATAACTTAAACCTATTTCTAATCATATCCTAATCATCCTTTGTTAATTTTATCTTTAGTTTTTGGTGGGTTAGAATTATCCTATCATGATTAGCACTAAAATCCTTATTTTGCCCTCTCTCTCAATTCATCTCTCATGTTCTCTCTAGCTCTCCATCCATCGACCTCTACCTCTCCTTCCATAACTCTTCAACACCATCTCTTCTATTTGTCACGGATCTAACTCCAATTCTACCCTACAATCACTTTTTCCTCCATATGCTTAATTTTGTATATTTCTTTGTTGATTATCTATTTTGTATTCAAATCAAATTTAAAAAGAGATAAAACAGGATTTAAGAATTTCGTATTATCTTCAATAGAGACAACAATTTGTTTGGTTAAGAGCTTGGACTGTGATTGAATTTTTTTAATTGATAGAACTTTGTTGTAATTGAAGAAACGATTTTGTTTTTAATTGAAGAACCCATTAATTGTTTTTTATTGTACTTTTGAATATTGAAGAAGAAGAAGACGGCAGCCCTAAAACAAAGAAAGAAGATGATTCATAATTAATGATAATTTAATTATATTTAATTAAAAAAGGTTAAAATATACGTAATTAATTGCAGTGGTAATTTTGTCATTTAATTGTGATATATATGATATTATGTTTGTTATCATGTGTATATCAAACATGTGATAGGATAGATGTTTATCTTGTCTATATCATTTCCTATCCTTATCCATTTTCATATCATATCCTATCTCTATCATATCATGTGCACCAAATAGGCTCTTAGTAGTTCGCGAGGCCTTCGCTGCAAAATCTCTCGGGAGACATAGCACTACTCAAAAATCAACCCAAAGAGGTCCTGGTTATATATAGATATAGATAGATATACACATATCTCTCTCCATCTATATATAGAAATTAAATTGAATGATTTTTATTTGTCTATCTAAATTTTAACAAGTACCTAGTATTTAATATTGCAATTATTTTATTGATTTTTAAAATATTTGAAATTTTTTACTAAAAAAATTGTAACTGATTTGTGAAAGTCTATGAATTCGATTATAATTCAGTAATAAATTTAGGGCATCATTGACTCTATGGGAACCTGGTTGGTTCGGTATAGTATAATTTTTACCCATCAAACATTTTTCTAATTATTAACATGTGCGTATTTTTACAAAAATAAAGCTATTTTAGTACTAATGATAGAAATATTATATAATTTTGGTGACAGACTCAAGTCATGTATGAAGTCATTTCTGAACTTCAGAAAAAGGTATGTCCTCAAACTCCAAGTTTATCAAGGCTTTATTTAGTTTTATCTATTAGATAAAGAAACTAATATGAAAAAATATTGTACTCTTTTATATGGCAGGAGAAAGGGATTCAAGAGCAGAATAACATGCTGTCAAAGGAGGTAAGCAACATCAGCCTTTACAAGTTACAACCGTCGTTTTGCATATCTAATATATAGACTTCATATTATGGCATGATTCTCATTCCCTTTTAATGCTTGTTAGAACTAAACAAGGGGAAAGGCTCTATACTATTTTTCTAATAGATACTAGTCTATTGAGTTACAACACCAATCGAATGATTTTAGTTTTGTGTAGTGGAAGACTAGATTTAAAATTTTGTTTAAGGCAAAAGTTGGAGTGTCTCATGCTCCTATGTCCTGTTATTTAAAGAAGTACATTCAAAGATGATGCGATTGATCTAAGGACAAAACTTACCTCATGATCCTTTGTCCAGATATTTTTTACTATTCTTGACTGAAAACATATCAATATTATTGAATTAGAAAAAAATGTCTCTTTTGTGAAGAAAAAAAAAACTGCTTATTTTCCTAAATACTACTAAAACTCATTAAATGAAGTCCACTTACAAAGGAAGATGGATTGTTAGATAAAATAAAACTTTTGACATTTTCGGGTGAACAGAATAAAACTCTATATTCTCTCAAAAAAAAAAAAAATGAATAAAACTCTATATCCTTTAAAAAAAGAGAATGAAACTCTAAAATATGGGATAAAACTCACTTAAAAGTGTACTATCTGTCTTTTTGTGAGGTACTATTTTTTAAGAGAAAAAAATAACCTTATTCTCTCTGATGAATAAGACAAAATGGATGGAGTATATTTCACTTATAAATAAAGATTTGAGCATTTCCATTGGGGTCCTTACTTAACGAGGGCCACTCCCCGTTAAGGACCTTCCAAGAAAAAACGAGTCCCTTTAAGGAACGGGCAACTATATAAGGATCCTCTCTCCTAGGTAACTAACGGGTCTCAAGTTTAAAAAGTAATAAAATGTGTACTACTTGGTCCCACATGCATAGAGGAGTAATAAAATGTGTATTACTTGGTCCCACTTGCATAAAGGAGTAATAAAATGTGTATTACTTCGTCCCACTTCTATAAACGAGTAATAGATAAACTATTTTTTGTTTAATATGTAAAGATATTGGGACATATTTAAATATTTTTCATTGGAGTCCTTATTAGTGTATTGTCATTTGAGTCATTGAGTTCTTAATATGTACTTTTATTAAAAAATTATAAATAAATGATGTGTCACGTGGAGTCTATTTAAGGAGTCCTTGTTAGGGAACTACCATTGTGGAGGCTCAGTATTGGGACATATTAAAAAATTATAAGTAAATGATGTGTTACATATAGAAACCTCTAATTTTTTTACATTGATTCAACATCTAATTATTATTTATTATCTATTTTTTTATCACATCATTAGACAATATATCACATATATCACATCACCTTTTCTATAGGTTTATGGGCGTCCATATATAATTTTCCTAAAATAAAATTAGTTTGTGATTTTTTGGATCTAAATATTGGATCTCCTTCAGCTCAACCACTTAACTGTGTAGTAGGGACACCATGAATCGTTATTTAATATACTTCATTAACTATTTCAGATATATACTTTGAATAGGAAATTGCAATTTTATTTTCTTTGGTTTACAAATTACATTCACCTTACATAGTAAAATAATTATTTTGCTCACATATAATTTCTATGTATTACTACAAAATAATATATTTGTGATTTGATATTAGATCAAGGAGAAAGAGAAGGTTGATGCACAAGAGGCTGCTGCTCAATGGGAGCAGCCAAATTACAGGGTTGATACATCTTTCTTACTACAAGATCCCCTTCCCTGTTTGAACATGGGGTAGGGTACAAACTTTTCATTTATAACATAACCTAATATTGATATTTTACACTTTCATTAGGTCTTCTTCTCTAGCTATAACAATTATTATGCTCTAAAGCTTCCTATAATTGAACAACCACTATAGTAATTAAAGTAACTTTCTCAATATGTAACTTTGTTTTATTTATTCAGTGGCAATTACGGTGAGGGAGCACAAGAATTGGGGAGGAACGGGCTGGACCTGACCCTGGAAACACTATATTATTAATTATTTACTGTCACCCTGGATGTTCTTGAAAAAGCTACTTTATATATTACAATTTTCAACCATATAGGAACAAATATATGTCTTAATGTTTGAAGGAAACCTTATACCTGAATCAAAGCAATATGGTTTTCAATAATTACAATTCCTTTTGATGTAAACGGAATATTACTTTTGTAATCAAATCGTATTTTCAATTTTGGTGTACTTTCTCACTAGTTGGATACTTGAATTAATATATAATTAATTCATTAAAATAATACGGTCGTCGTATAAACAGTTCTTGGGCTATATACAAATCTTAATTAGTTGGATACCTGAATAATGAATGTATATAAGAATCCTTGCATCGCATATCTGCAATATTATTTGTACTCCCAGTCTTTTTTCTGTTTTGGAGCAATTCAAATGTTTGATTGATAAAACCTTATACTTGAGTTTTAATATGTACTGTTGTGTTTTTTTTTTTTTTACAACAAAATTAATGTTAATGCTTAGAAAACTTCACTACAAAGAATATTAAGGTCAGGTGTCACCTCTATATATCCATACCCTGCTTAATATGGTTTGAGTATATACCCTACTTGTTAAAATAAAATAAATTCAGTTAGTTATTAAAAGTGCGCAAGGACATATAGGTAGGTTTGACAATAAAAAGATATAAAGACTAATACCGATGTCTGATATGAGCAGAATAGCTTCGTAGGTTTTATTTCAGAAGCTATTGGCACGCGTCCATCTGGTCTATATATATATATTTGACCTAAAAGATTGCAAGACTTTGTCCTTTTGTGCTCTTTAACATAATTTAAGTTCGAATTATTCCATTCGACTTTTTTAAGAAAACAGTTTATTGGAATCTAAAGCCAAACTCGATTGAAATATGTAGTAGCTCCAAAGATTCATGCCAGACAAATAATTATGTACTTGGATTTATCATATTTTTTAGAACCCGTAAGTTTTTTAGAATTCTTTCAACTAGCTCATGAAACCAAAAGAAATTTATCATATGGATCTTCCTAAACTACTTTAAACTGTTCTTGTCATCGAACGTCTGCATTGGTAGGAGGTGATGTGAATTTGTTGTTGCAGAGGTTGTCGATGGTTGAAGTTTATCTTGATCCTTCACCATAACAACAGGGGATATGTCTGTTTTCGGTGAGCCACACATTTATAGACCCTTAAGTGTGGATTTTCTGGTTTTACCCTTGAGGCACAATGGTTGGATGCAGTGGCGAGCCAGGAATATAATAGAGCCTGGACGAAAATTTTATTGTAAATTTATATGTGACATAATATACATAAATAATCATACATCGAAATAAAAGAGGTTCGTCATTTTTTCAACAAAAGTACAATTTAAAATAAAAGAGATGAAATATAACATGTCAATAGCGTGTTAAATAAAATTAGAAGGTAAATGTCCTTTCCACGACCGTATATTTTGAAAAACTTTTCTCAACCTTTTTAAATAGGGGGAGTAATAAAATTTCAATATAACTTAATTGAACCAGATTTCTCATCTCTCATCTTCTATTTTATTTTGAAATATTATTGCGTGATAAATGAATTTACTTAACAAGATAGAACTCAGAGGGAACTTACAAACCTCACCTTAAAGTACTATCAGACTCAGGGGGAGCTTACAAACCTCATACCCTATAAGTCAACTTGTTAATTAGATTAACAACAATTGATCAAGATTTAAATATTATTGTTTGTCATCATCAAAAAGGGGGAGATTGTTGGAACAAAATGTGTTTAACAATAAACCTTAAAGAGTTTTGATGATAACAAGGTATTAAAAAATTGACAATTGGAATTGCTAATATTTGTTCAAGTGTACAGGACCATAGACAAAATATACATTTTACAAAAGTTCTGAATGAACAAAAGAGAGCAAAGAAATCAACAAAAATGAAGCTTAAAGCATCTGAAGAGAAGTGCTCATGGAGTGATGACGTCATCAGAAGCTGCCTCATCATAAGCTACATTTCACCAGAACCTGAAGTTCGTCAGAAATCACAGAACTTGAAGCTTCAAGAGTTGTTTCATGGATCGAAGTTCATCTAAGATTGGCAGAAGACTAGTGGAATAATGCAACAGTCATTTCAAAAGGATTTGAAGACATTTGGGTGGTAAAATACAAAGAGCGTTGACATTGTACTTTGTACGAACTGTACAACCACCTTCTCCACTACTCTGTTTTGTGTCTCTGCTACAAGACAAGATAACAGCTCTGAAATACAACCACGCCTGCAACAATGTTCCTTCACAACTGGAATGGATTTGAAATTGATCCTTCATAGGACAATACCTTAATCAGGCAAGGAATCATTGGTGAAAGATCAAGCTTCAACAAACGACTCTTTTTGGATGTGTTGGCACTTACAACATTCAAATTCACACCTCTATATAAAGGAGTGAATACTTGAAGAACAACAAGACTCTACAACATTTTGAAAGCGCCAAAACTCTGTCAAATTGTTCAGCATCCAAAAGTTCACTTAGAATTTCAGTTTTCAAATTCATATCTTAGAAATTCTAAAGTCTTAAGAGTCTGTATCTGATTTGTATTGTGAACACCACTGATTGTATATCAAGTGTTCAACCTCAAACATTTTTTTTGTAATTTTGTTTGATAGAAGTCTCTTGCTTGTGTGCTTGAGCATTTGTAATCATATATTACATTTAGTGAACTCTCCTTGGAAGTGCAAGGGGGACAAGACTACTTCCGGTTTGTGGAAGGAACCTGTATAAATTGTTTTGTGTCTTTCTTATCTCCTTCTCTCTGTTTTTATTCGCTGTATTTCTAGTTTTGAACATCAATTCAGAAGCTGTTCTTAATTGCTTCTGGTATGTGTTCTAACTTTAGAGAAAACGAAGAAAAAGCTAACACAATTCAACCCCCCCTTCTTGTGTTTTTCTCCCCTTCAGAATATATTGTTGTAGGAAGTAGCTGCTCTCAGTTAGTTTAGATGAAGCAAATGCTGGAAGAGTATGATGTTCAACCAAATGTCTTAACATTGTACTGTGATAACTTAAGTGCAATCAACATCTCGAAGAATCCTATACAACACAGCAGAACAAAGTATATTGACATTCAGAAGATGGATTTGATTATTTGATTATTTGATTATTTTAATGAGTTTAGAATATACTTATTTGATTTGTGTGATTTATATGATTTATTTTGATGAGTGATATTTAGATATGTTATATGTTGGTATTTATTAGTATAATATATATATACTATTTGATTTAGAAATATAAATGTTATTTGTTGTAGAAATATATATGATTTGTTATAGAAATATATATGATTTGTTATAGAAATATATGTCATTTGTTATAGAAGTATAAATGATTTGTTATGGAAATATATATATATATATATATATATATATATATATATATATATATATATATATTGGGATAGAATATTAAGATTGGGATTTAAGAGAAAAATAAGTAGGTTAAGATTTTTATAAAAAGGAGAGAAAACCTAGTTTTAGAAAAACAATTGCACGTACGACTGTTTTTGGAAAAAGGAGGAAAAAGCCAAGAGAAGAGGGAGAAGACCTAGAGGCTGCGATTTTCATTCTTTAAGGTAAGGGTGGGACTAACATTCAATCTTCTTAAGCCTATGATTCTGAATTTGTGATTTAACATGTTGTTGTTCTTAGGTTGGATAATTGGGATTAGGTTTTGATTATTGATTTTTTTGAATTGAAAAGTGTAGAAACCATCGAAATTGTGTTAAGAATTGAAGTTCAGGCTGTAGAATAAACATAGGTTGAGTTTCCTATCAAATTTGGGATTTGGGTTGATGAAATTGGGGCTTTTGGAGTGAAAACTGGTCTGTTCCCGTAGATTTGTCCGTCGCAACTCGCCACAGCGAGTACACTTACTCGCCTCGCGAGATGCACTTTGACAGCATTCTCTATTTCGCGTTCTTGCGTCTTTTTCACACATTTCTGTTTTGAATTTGCCTTTGATGTAAACATGAAAGTTGTAGATAATTATGTTAGCTTTCCAGTGGCTTTGGTTTGACATGAAAATGGTTTTTGGTGTTTGAGATATGATGAAAATACTTCAAGGAGGTCTTAGTAAATTTTTATGAATTTCAGCACAACTTTGTCCGAATTTGAAATGAAAACTGGTATTGATTGGTACATAATTGGTCTTAGGTGTAAACACAAAAGTTGTAGGTATGGATGTTAGCTTCCTAATGCCATTGGTCTGACGTCAAAACGATTTATAGAACTTGAGTTATGGTCAAATTACTACACGTAGGTCACAGTGAAATCTTATGAAAATTCAGCATAACCATTTCTAAGTTAATCCAAAACTTATGGGATAATACCAACCCTCAAAACTAGAAGTTCTATGAGTTCAATTAAGGTGTTTAAGAGTATAATAATATGATTTGCTGTTACAGTAGGAATGTGGGTTGAATATAATATTATTGATGATTTGTGAAGCTATTATAATGTGATTTAGTGTTGATAGTAATGTAATATATTTGTATATGCATTATGTGAATTATATATGATGTTTAAGTTGTTGTTGATTATCATTTGATATTGTTATATCTTGAGATGTTTACGTGTCGCCTACGTTGCTGTTATTGGTTATGTGAAATATTTATATGCCTTATGTGGAAGATGTATGATGTTTAAGTTGTTGATGCTTCACATTAATATTGTTATGTTGTGAATTGCTTGTGCTGTTTCTGTTGCTGTTATGAACTGCTAAGTTGTTTGTAATGTGATTTAATGATTAAATGCATTACTCGAAATATTATTGAATGATCAAGATGTTGTTGAAATGAATTGTTATTAAGCTTGATGTGATTTGATTATGCTGCAATTGTTATTTAACTAAGTTGCATGAGTATGAATAAGTTGATGATGAACTCCAAATTATTGGATGTATAAGTGATAAGTTGATTAAGGTGTCTTGTTGATAGAGTCCATGCATTAGCATTCATTGAGCTTTGTCCTCACCATGATAGGAGCTTTGTCCTCCGCACGATTATTAGGAGCTTTGTCCTCCGCACGATTAAAGTATATTAATACTTATGATGACGATTGGTACCACATGCATATAAGTGTCTAAGTTGCATTGTCGCATTTGTCGAGTCAAAGTCGTTGTTGATGAATTATAATCCATGAGTTGTTAAGTTGTTGATGAATTATTCTCTATCAGTTGTCGAGTTGTTTTCTACCCATGTGTTGTTAAAAAAGTACCTATGAAGATTATACGATGTTTATGATGTGAATTATATGACGTTGACTAGGATGTTGCTATATTGATTATGATATTGTTATGTTGCTATGTTGTTTAAGATATTGATTATGATATTGTTATGTTGTGATGATGTTGTATATGATACTAATTATAATGTTATAATGTTGTTTACGATGTTGATTATTATAGTGAGATGATGATTACATTGAGTTGTTTTAAATTTATTAGTGATGATGATTACATGATGATATCTATGAGTTGTTAAGTGTACTTGATGATGTTTATGTTAAGTTGATAGTTGTCTTTTATTCATGAATTGATAATGAGATGTTTGATGAATAAGTATTATTATGAATTGATGATGTTACGTATAGTTGCTAAGTTGTCTTCTATTATGAGTTGCTAATGAGATGCTTGGTGGAGAAATGTTATTACGAATTAATGATGTTGTTATGTTGTATATGAACTAAGATGTGATGATCTATGTTGGTTATGATTTGGTTATTATGTGTTATATGATGATCTTTATAATGTGATGAATATGAAGTAAATGATAATTAGAAGTTGGTTGAGTTATTAAGAATTATTACATGAAGGATTATTATTACTAATAGAGGAAATTATTTACGTTGTTAAATATAATTAATGAATTATATGCTTGATATTATTGTTTTGTGAAATCTCACCCCTTCTGCTTGAAAAATGTTGCTCTTCGTATGAGTAACTTGCAGGTAACCAAGAATAGTTGACGTCGTGAGAAGTTACTCTCTCGTGTGTCTTAGGTGCTCTGATACGTAACGGGATGGGAACTTTGTTATTGCTTTTCTATTCCTTACGTATTGCTTTTGAAGATTTATGACCATGTCTTTAGATTGGATTTTTATGAGACATGTATGAAGAGGCCTTCGTGCCAAAGACTGTTTTAGTTACTTGATAAATTCCGCTGTGAAGTATTAAAGATTTTGTTATTGAATTTTAAAGGATAGATAGTTATTTATTCAGTTTATGATTTTAAGAAAAGAATGTGACATTCCGTTTACGTGGAAATCTCTGATTATTATTATGAAATTTTAGCTTTGGGAAAACGGGGTGTTACATATATTATCTAGTGTAGAAATATATTTGTTTTAGAAATAATAAGATATGATGATATAATATAATATATATTTTGATGATGTGTGCTTTTATGTATTTTTAGTATTATCTTATTTGATTTATAATATAATATATTTAATTAAATATGGGTTGTTACATAATTTTAGAGAATTTGAGGGAAGGAGTAGAAATAAGATAAGATGAGTAAGAGAATATAAATAAGAGAATTAGGGTTAGAATTATTTAGTACGTGATATAACTTTTGGAGAAACCTAGAGAAAAAGAGAGGAGGCGCGAAGGAGAGAAGAAAAACCTAAGAAGAACGCAACTTGATTCAAGAGACCAAATTAAGGTAAGGGTGAGCCTAGCTTTCATTATATTAAACTTTAATTCAATTCAATTATGATTAACAAGAGATGGATGAGTTTTTGAGAGAATTAAGAACTAGGTTAAGGTGAATGAATTAAAGATGAAGTTGAAAGGTGAGAATTAATGAAAACTAGTTTAGGTTTCGAATTGAGTTTCTAGTCTTAAAAAGAGTGGATAATCTAGTAGGTTAATGAATAATTAATGTTCTAATGATAGGATAATCATAGGGTGATGTTTAAGGTCATGTTTTGAGGGTATTGGATCGAAAACGGAGTAGAAAAGGTTTCCCCAAGGCGAAACCGCAACTGAACTGCGATTTTGCTGTCGTTGTGCAAAACACGTTACTTGTTGTCTCAGTTTGACAAGTTTAAGTTCCGAACTGGGTTTATGTGTCTTCATGAAAGTTGTAGATATAGATGTTAGCTTTCACTAGCCTTTGGAGTGACTCAATTTAAGCTTTTATAACTCTAGATATGATTAAAATACTACAAAGGGGTCAACAGGCTCGTTCTCTTTTCGATTTTCTGTAACCGAAAAACTAAAATAAAACCTGGGACTTTTCTGTTCATAATTATCTTTTGATGTCTTTACGAAAGTTGTAGATAATTGAGTCAGCTTTTAAATGGCTTTAGAGTGACTCAAAAATGTTTTGTGAATCTTGAGTTATGATAAAAACACTCCAAGTAGGTCTTGGAAAAAACAGCATTTTCTGTTTCACGTTCTTGTGTCTTTTTCATACATTTCTGTTACGAAATGGGTCTTGGTGTAAACACGAAAGTTGTAGGTAATTGAGTTAGCTTTCTAATGGCTCTGGAGTGACTAGAAAATTATTTGTAGATTTTGAGTTATGATGAAAATAGTCCAAGTAGGTCTTGAGAAAACTTTAAGAAAACTTAGCATAACTAATTCCAAGTTAGTCCAAAGACTTAGAGTTGGTTTCCAAACTTCAAACTTAGGTATTAGGGATTTAGTTGAGGTGTTTTATGAGTATTTGGCTTATGTCTTATTTAATCATACTTGATTACTTTTGAAGAATGTTATTGCTTATGAATTATGAATGATGAGTGCATAATGTGCTATACTTATAAAGTTAATGTGATGATTTGATGTTGTTGATAATGATTGTGAATTGCTTGTGTTGTTTCTGTTGTTGTTATGAACTGCTAAGTTGTTTGTAATGTGATTTAATGATTAAATGCATTACTCAAAATATTATTGAATGATCAAGATGTTGTTGAAATGAATTGTTATTAAGCTTGATGTGATTTGATTATGCTGCAATTGTTATTTAACTAAGTTGCATGAGTATGAATAAGTTGATGATGAACTCCAAATTATTGGATGTATAAGTGATAAGTTGATTAAGGTGTCTTGTTGATAGAGTCCATGCATTAGCATTCATTGAGCTTTGTCCTCACCATGATAGGAGCTTTGTCCTCCGCACGATTATTAGGAGCTTTGTCCTCCGCACGATTAAAGTATATTAATGATAGACGTTTGGCAAGTGCACCAAATACTATCGAAGTAGTAAAATATCGATCCCACGAGGATTGTTTTTAATCGCAATAAGTTAATTTCGTTATGCAATAGGATGTTTAAAGGTTATTATAGTTTTGCCACTAGGCGGTAGATTTGTTTGTTTTAATAACAAAAATAAACAAAATGATAAAGTTTGTTTAGAAAATATGGAGAGAGATGAGATCGGATCGTCGAATCCTCTATGTTTCCCCTAATTGGTTACTGTATTCTATTCCTATTAATGGTTCTTTAAGTCCCACGATAGTTAACAAAATAGCCCTAATCAATCCCTTGAGTTAGGACCCTCTTCTTAAACTACAGCCCCTAATTCCTTAGGTGGTCTAATAATTCTCGAAGGTTTAAGCACGTTAACCTAATATCACTAATAAACGATTATCCATTCCTAGACTAACCATGTTTATTAGAACAATTCAATTAAGTCTAAGTTGAAAGCTAGGGTTAGTAGTCATTCATTCTCACGAAAACATATTTATATTTGATCAGGATATAAAAAGCATTAAGAACAATTGAATTGAATAAAGACTTAAATAATCATTAATATGGAATAGAGTTTCATCACAGCAACATAAGATCAACTAGGGTTTACACAGAATCATCTCGGATCCAATCTCTAAGAGATTTAGCTACTCATACTGATGTTTACAAATAGCATAATAAATTGAATCGTTAAAACATACATGTAACTGGTAAAAGGATGAAGAAATCGTCCTCCTTGCAGTCGCCTTTATGTCCAAATCGCACTTTGCTCTCCAAGATTCGTAACCCTTGTTTTCGGAAAAGACTTCAGCTTAAATAGGCCCAGAAATTCGCCCAAAACGTGTCACGTTTTAAGTAAAACGTGTCACGTTTTTTCCTTCAGTAGCAAGTAACCAAATTAGGGTTTCACAAAACGTGTCACGTTTTTGCCAACGTGACACGTTCTTCTTTCTTCTCAAAACATGCTCTCTGACTTGTGAAAACGTGTCACGTTTTTTAGCAAGCGTGACACGTTTTTGTGACTTGCACCATTCTTCAGTTTTCTTGCTTTTTCTTGCTTTTCATGCGTTTCTTGCTGCTTAAGTTGCTTTGTGACTCCATAAAATGATAAAATATACATAGAAATTACGTAATGACAGCATGTCATCACAACCCCAAACTTAAACCATTCCTTGTCCCCAAGGAATTTACATGTAAAATTGACAGTTGACAGTAAAATAACAAGTACCTGCTCAAGTGATGGTAATCCAAAAAGTTCATCTCCTTACTAGCTAAAGGTGAGCTAGTTTGACTTGAATGCATCCACCAATTCACAACTCCACGCACAAAATGAATAGGGTTCACACTCAATCACATGCAAAGCTACATATTACCATACGCTTGAAAAGTTTCTAAACGTCAATTAAAGTCAATATCAATACACACTTTGAGGTCTTTAAGGGTTATAACAGGGCTTAGGTGAAGGAGGGATGATATTTGGATAAGTAGGCTACACAAAATGTGAGTTAGGCACTCCTACGTCAGTTAAAACATACTTCAATCATCTTTCACCTATGGAACACAATTCTTAGTCAAAATGGGGCTAGAGAACATTATTCATCATCGGGACATTCGAGTTTGAAGTTACTCGGATTTTCAATGTCTTTGTCCCTTTTTCATTCTGTATTCTCTTTTTTTTTTTTTTGATACACCATTTTTAGTGTCTATATGTCATTATTTTTTCTTTTGTATTGTTCTCTAGTTCCCCCACCCCAAACTTAATTGGTTGCAAATTCCAAAAGCAACCCCAAACTTAATTTTTAGCAACATTCTAACATGCCTAACTCAGAAAAACAGTATGGGATAAATCCTAAAAGTCTCTAAGTTTGTAATGTAGGTTGTCACCGAACAAAAAGTTCTATCCTACCGGCTCAACTTGTCTAAGAAAAGGATGAATTCAATATAATCAGGGTAGGCTTCAAAAGGCTCACAGGACCAAGCACTTTTGCCTCAGTGTGTATTTGATATAAACCAATCGACAGAAAAGAAACAATGCAAGTTCTAGAAATGTAGATGCATGGAACACTCTATATAAGTAAATTGAAAAATAAAATTTGGCCATGAACCTTACAGTTATGATATCTGGGAGTTGTGACTACCTAGCACTGCCGTACACTTCGCCTTTTACTCAAGTCACTCCTCCTTATGAACTTTTGGAAAAATCACTTGAGCACACATTTGTTACGAGACTGTAAAAGGTCAATAAAACACATAAATTCATCAGTAATAAACAAGTTCAGGCTCAATCACATAATAGGGGGATACAACTGAGTTAAACCGAAATGAAAATTAAAGACAAATTGTTTGACTCAACAATAGAAATAAAATACTGAAAATAAAGGCATAATAAAAAGGATGGGTTGCCTCCCACCAAGCGCTTTCTTTTACGTCATTGAGCCTGACGCTTCAACCACTGTTAGGGTGGCAAATATGATAGAAAGAATATATCATCCTTCTTCTTCCTCTTGTTTGGTAGGAACTCCATGAATTTGGCACAAAGAATCAGATACTCCCATGCACCCATTGTTAGACCTTTAGAATTTGAACTCTCCCACCTTATAGAAGGACATGCATCTTTCTGCACACAAGTGTTTTCCTTAACCCCCGTTGGTTCAGACTTCGGAAAAATATCAACACTCCTCACTTTGGGTTTTTCTTCCACCACAACCTTGTGACACTCAATCTCCATCTGAACCAATTTCCTCTGAGACTCATGTGCTTTCTCAACAAGATCACCACACTGAAGATCAAACTTTTCAAATAAAACTTGATTTGACACCAAGAAATCATCTAAAATATTTTGAAGTTGAGTATTGTAATCTATGTTGATCACCTCGTTCTTCCCTTCAAAATTACTACCTGGTTGATTCGCCTCATCACGACCACATCTCTCATTTAATCTCGAGATTTTACTGTCCACACATTTTATCTCCAAAGATAGCATATATTTTTCATATTGCAGCGTACAAATCTCTTTTGTGTCATGAAGGTACAACCTGTCTATCATAGCTGCAAAACTTGGATAACTTTTTAGTAGCACCGGACGATGAGAAGAAAACGAAGAGCATAAATCATTTTTTTTTTTTTTTATAAATATATATGTACAAAAATATAAATGACAGAAATCCTAAATTATAACAAAATTGCCTTATTGAAATAAATCAACAATCCCCGGCAACGGCGCCAAAAACTTGATAGACGTTTGGCAAGTGCACCAAATACTATCGAAGTAGTAAAATATCGATCCCACGAGGATTGTTTTTAATCGCAATAAGTTAATTTCGTTATGCAATAGGATGTTTAAAGGTTATTATAGTTTTGCCACTAGGCGGTAGATTTGTTTGTTTTAATAACAAAAATAACAAAATGATAAAGTTTGTTTAGAAAATATGGAGAGAGATGAGATCGGATCGTCGAATCCTCTATGTTTCCCCTAATTGGTTACTGTATTCTATTCCTATTAATGGTTCTTTAAGTCCCACGATAGTTAACAAAATAGCCCTAATCAATCCCTTGAGTTAGGACCCTCTTCTTAAACTACAGCCCCTAATTCCTTAGGTGGTCTAATAATTCTCGAAGGTTTAAGCACGTTAACCTAATATCACTAATAAACGATTATCCATTCCTAGACTAACCATGTTTATTAGAACAATTCAATTAAGTCTAAGTTGAAAGCTAGGGTTAGTAGTCATTCATTCTCACGAAAACATATTTATATTTGATCAGGATATAAAAAGCATTAAGAACAATTGAATTGAATAAAGACTTAAATAATCATTAATATGGAATAGAGTTTCATCACAGCAACATAAGATCAACTAGGGTTTACACAGAATCATCTTGGATCCAATCTCTAAGAGATTTAGCTACTCATACTGATGTTTACAAATAGCATAATCAATTGAATCGTTAAAACATACATGTAACTGGTAAAAGGATGAAGAAATCGTCCTCCTTGCAGTCGCCTTTATGTCCAAATCGCACTTTGCTCTCCAAGATTCGTAACCCTTGTTTTCGGAAAAGACTTCAGCTTAAATAGGCCCAGAAATTCGCCCAAAACGTGTCACGTTTTAAGTAAAACGTGTCACGTTTTTTCCTTCAGTAGCAAGTAACCAAATTAGGGTTTCACAAAACGTGTCACGTTTTTGCCAACGTGACACGTTCTTCTTTCTTCTCAAAACATGCTCTCTGACTTGTGAAAACGTGTCACGTTTTTTAGCAAGCGTGACACGTTTTTGTGACTTGCACCATTCTTCAGTTTTCTTGCTTTTTCTTGCTTTTCATGCGTTTCTTGCTGCTTAAGTTGCTTTGTGACTCCATAAAATGATAAAATATACATAGAAATTACGTAATGACAGCATGTCATCAATTAATACTTATGATGACGATTGGTACCACATGCATATAAGTGTCTAAGTTGCATTGTCCCATTTGTCGAGTCAAAGTCGTTGTTGATGAATTATCATCCATGAGTTGTTAAAAAAGTACCTATGAAGATTATACGATGTTTATGATGTGAATTATATGACGTTGACTAAGATGTTGCTATATTGATTATGATATTGTTATGTTGCTATGTTGTTTAAGATATTGATTATGATATTGTTATGTTGTTATGATGTTGTATATGATACTAATTATAATGTTATAATGTTGTTTACGATGTTGATTATTATAGTGAGATGATGATTACATTGAGTTGTTTTAAATTTATTAGTGATGATGATTACATGATGATATCTATGAGTTGTTAAGTGTATTTGATGATGTTTAAGATGTTTTGTGATGATGTTCTTTGATGATGTCTAAGATGCTTTGTGATGATGTTCTTTGATGATGTTTAAGATGTTTAGTGATGATATTCTTGATGTTGCTTAAGATGTTATGAGATAAATATTTGAGACGTGCTTATATGTTAATTGTTGTTAAACTTAATTGTTGAATTATCTGTTTATTATATTGTTTGTGAATCTCACCCCTTCTGTTGGAATTGCCGCCTTGTGGGCAAGTGCAGGTAACCAAGATTAGGTGCAGTCGTGTGAGGCATTCCTCACTGTGTCTTAGGTGCTCTAATATGTAACGGGATGGGGAGTCTTGTCAAATGCTTTTCTGTTCCTTGCATGTCAATTATAATTTTATAAAGACTAATTTTAGATGAACTTTTGAAATGTTATGAAGAGGCCTGCGTGCCAAGACTTTTAAGATTCCGCTGCAATGTTTTGAGAAGTTTAATAACTATTTTTATGATGAATGAATTGTTATTCAATTCCTTTGAGATGTTTTAAGAAAGTGATACTCCGTTTATGTGAAAACTCTGATTTAATTTACAAAATTTTTACGTTGGGAAAACGGGGTGTTACAACCTTTAACTTTGATTTATGCTTCTCTCATCTTATTATTTGGCATGTTTTATGGCTAAAAAGGGGGAGTAGATGTGCATGGTACCATGTGCCTATTTGTGTTTTGTGTTAGTGTATTCATCTACTGCGAGCATGAAAGCAGGTACAAGTGTGTTGGAGTCCTCTTTTGAGAGCAGTTTTATTTTGAGCAGATAAGTGCCAGGTGATGCTGTAACATCTGCGTATGCTTCTGAAGTATTCTAAGTACTAGCTTCTTCTTCTCTGATGGGCTGGATGTTTGTATATGATTATGCCATTGCATGATTGTGTTTATATTCAGATGCATGTTTTAAGGGGGAGTATAAGAATATTGTTTGTGCTCCTTGAGGGGGAGTAATTCTCATATGTGTTCCTGAATATTTGTCTGAATGCTGGAACATTTTTTTTGAGCTACTGAATGCTGTCTGGGAATTTATTTTTCCTATGTTTATCTGAGTAGCGCGTTTTGACAGTTGACTGTCTGTTTGGGATGTTATGGGAATTTATTTTTCCTTATATGTCCGCTGCTGCAAGTCTTTGATTTTCTAGGATGATACCTATTGTTTCTCTGATATGCATATTTCCATGTGTTGTTTATTTTGTGAAAATATTGGAAGCAGAATATGAGATATGTTATATACTTCTTCTAGTCTTGAAGATTTTGATGTGACTAAAGAACTGTATGCTTGGTATCTTTTTAGTAATATGAGTTTGTGAACCTTTCTTCAAGGAAGATTGTTCTATGAAGATTGAGGAAAAGGTTGCGTGTGGTCTCTCTTCTTTGTTTGGACTGGGCTCAAGTTGTTTTAGCCAAAAATTTGCCAAAGGGGGAGATTGTTGGATAATTGTATGTTGGCTTCACTTTTGCCTAAAACAAATATTGACTTCAGATGTGGAACAAATTGTTCCAACATCCAGACATGGTTTGTGTGTTATGTACCTTGCCTTATTTTATGCATGCGTTCGCTTATCTAAGGAATCCACGCCTTCATTAGTGTTTGTCAACCTGCGTGTTTTTATGAGAAGATCAGAACAGATGTGATTTCCTAAGGAAGTGCTAACGACTTAGGAAAGTCTTTGAAGGTGGTCATAATGTTCCTAAAGATGTGCCTACTTTTTAGGAGTTTCCTTATCCGGTCCTATTGACTGAGTAATTGATCACCGGTTTGATCTGAAGCTCGAAAAATAATCTGACCCGTATTGCTTCAGTATTTAGACAAGGTTGCAAGACCTAATTCATTATTCAAAACGTCAGTTTGAAGAATAGATCATCTAGGGTTTTGAGTCTTTTGATTTGTGACCCTTTCGTGTATCACTTTGATGCATGTTTAGGACTGTGCTTTGAGTTGTATTTGTTCACTATTCTGAAGCTTTTAAGCAAAGAGATAGGTAGATTGTGTACTGCACCAAAGCTGTGAAGCACAGTGTAAGTTGTTGTGTTTGTGAAGGTAACTTCATTTCATTATTGTGTATGTATTGTAAGAATCACAGAGTTTGTGATCAGTTGTAAGAGAGTAAGATGGGATCTCAAATCTAGGAGTTCCTAGATTGAAGTCAGTACGGGTAGGTCCTAGGTCATTAGTACAAACGTGGTTTGCTGAGAGCTTTTGAATACGGACTACACTAGTGGATTTCCTTCCTGGCTTGGGAGCCTCCAAAATAGGTGTGTTGTCACCAAACTGGGTTAACAAACTCTCTGTGCTTTTTTTTACTTTTATGTTTGTTTCCATTCATTTGCTTTCGTTTTGTTAGCTTAATGTTGTAACCTTTTATTCAACATCGTAATTCGTTTAACTTGTGTTTGAACATCTCGTAGAACATCTTAAGTCTAATGTGCCAGAATTTCATAGTGATTAGTATGTCGACTTGTGTAGCCTTCTATCCATGATATTGCGTGAAGTTGTGGAATGGATGTTTTGGCGAGCAAGTTAGCCCACTAATGCTAACTAGAAGATGAACTTTTGATATTATCATTGATGACGCAGGTGCTATTTTACTGTTAAAGTCCAGTTTTAAAGTAAGTTCCTTGAGGACAAGTAATGATGCAAGTTTGTGGTTGTGATGACACTAGGTCATATAGCACTTTTGTTATAGTTTTTATGTAATTTTGCTTGAGTTCAGGTGATTGTGCATGAGTTAGAAGCTGCAAATATATTGATTTTTTATGCTGAAACAAAGGAGAAATCATGCTCCAATTTACATCATCGGGCTACAATTTTACTGCACGTTTGAGACATTTGGTCTTGTAAAAAATCGTGCTCCGATTTATGAAAATCGGGCTACGATTTGGCAGACGCTCCATCTAGAATCAGACTTAAATGAAGCCATTATGCTCCGATTTACAGCATCGGAGTACGATTTCAGTGTATTTGAGATTTTTCCTTTAAAAGCGAAGTTGTTTTCAGAGCCAGGGGTTGGAAATTTTGGGAAAGAAACTGACTTTTGGAGCAGGAGATCTGGAGAGAAGGTGGGAGACCATCAAAACTCATCTGGTTACCAATTTCATGTAATGAATCCTTCTTTTACATTAATTATTTGTGCTTTAGCCATGAGTAGCTAGATCCTTTGTGTAACACCTTATTTTTATTATCTAATTATTTTTTTCGAGTTTAGTGCCTTTATGGTATATTTTATTTGAATAATTGCGGTGTGAGTTTTTGTGTTGTGTGTTAGTAATATTAGTAGTTTATAAAAATATTACTAGTGAGGGAATAAAATTAAAATAGAATATTGAGGCATTAAAGACAGTTTTGGGAATAAAGGAAAAGTTATTAGGTTAAGAATATAAGAGGTGAGGAATAGAAAGTCAGTTTACGTGAAAACAGTTTTTGGAAGAAAAAGAGAAAAATGAGAAGTCAGAGAAGAGAAGCTTGTAGATTTCTGAATTCAACAAACCTAAGGTAAGGGTGGGACTAACTTTCTATAATCTTAAGTATATGATTCTGTAAAGGGTCTAATCATGTAGTTGTCGTTGTTGTTGTTGTTGTTGTTGTTGAGTTTTGGGATTTTGGGAATTAGGTCTAAATTCAATAAAAATTGTTGAAAGTGTAGGTAATTCCATGAATTAATGTAAGGAAGTGATGTCTAGGTTGTAGAATAACAGTAGGTAATGTTTCCTATCAATTTTGGGGTTTGGGGGTGTCAAAATTAGGGTTTTGGAGTGAGAACAAAGGTCTGTTCGCAGACCTGTCTGTCGTCACTCGCCACGGTGAGTGCTCAAACTCGCCTAGCGAGCAGAAGTCATCGCTCTCCCAACGAGTGTTCTTAGTCGCCTGGCGAGTAGTTCCCAACTCGCTACAGCGAGTGTTTTTGGTCGCCCAATGAGTAGATCCCAACTCGCCACATCGAATGTTTTCCCCACCTAGCGAGTAGACGCCGTCTCTCGCCACAGCGAGTAGTTGTGTTTGCTTAGAGGACTGTTCAGTGGCAGATTGCCCAATTCGCATTCTTGTGTCTTTTTCACTCGTTTCTGTTTTGAGTTGGATTTTGTCATAAACATGAAAATTGTTGATAACTGATTTATCTCTTCAGTGGCTTTGAGTTGATGTGTAGATCTTTTGTGGTTGATTTAATATGAATTTATGATGTTAATGTCGTTGCATTTAAGTTGTGTCATTGCATAAGTATTGTCAAGCGAAGGGGGCTGTAGCCTGACAAGTTGAATATGACTTTAGCGAGGGGGGCTGTAGCCTGACAAGTCGAATATGACTTTAGCGAAGGGGGTTGTAGCCTGACAAGTCCAATTATGACTTTAGTGAAGGGAGCTTGATGCTCCGTTGGTACCACATGCATAATCATGCTGCATTTGTTGAGTACTCATTGTTGCATTGTTGAGTCGTTGTTGTTGTTGATGCATTATTAATTGAAGTTAAATGATGATTGTTGTTGAAATTATGTGAAGTGTTTATTAATGATGAAAAGTTGTTGTTTTAGATTGATTAATTCTTTATATGAATTGTTGCTTATTATTATTGAATGTGAAATCTCACCCCTTCTGTTTGAATGTTGCCTCTACGTAGGTAACGTGCAGATAACCAGGAGTAACTGTTGATGTGAGTTGATTCCTTGTGTTGTCATAGGAGTCATGCTCTGATACGTAATGGGATTGGGATATTTATATGTTATTTACATGTTGGGAAAACGGGGTGTTACACTTTGTGATTAGGTCAAGAGATGATTTTGTTCTAACTCATGTTTATGTAACCTGTGACTCTTAATCTTTATGAATGTCATTCTAGTTTATTCAGTATAAATCGTTCTTAATGCTTTTATGATTCTGACCCAATATAATTGATTCAAGAGTTTATATGACTATTGACACTAGTGTGTAACTCAGAAATATCTGTATTGTTCAATTTAATGGACAATCTAGGGATGGAGCGTTGTTAGGTTGTGATAATTAAATTATCAATGATTATAGGTTCACCTAAGGGATTAGGGAATTATAATCAGGAAAGAGGGCTTTTGATCAAGGGAATGACATATGCTATTTTGTTAATTTGTCTTAAACTTTATATCATTCGTAAACTTAAGAAACAGGTTGCTAATGAGTGATGAACATATGAATTGATTGACCTAATCATTTCTCCATATTATTTCTTAAACCAATTTTTGATTAACCATTTTATTTACATTTGTAACTCAAACCAAATTGCCTTAGTGCACCCCCCATTTTACATACATCCTTAATAATAATGACATTACTGAGTAGAAGTTGAAACAATCCCTGTGGATACGAATCTTATAAATTTTATTACTTCGATATAAGTTAGTACACTTGCTAATTCTGTACCACTCTCCATACAAACATGCGCAACCGAAGTTCACACTGTAACACCCCGTTTTCCCAACGTAAAAATTTCGTAAATTAAATCAGAGTTTTCACATAAACGGAGTATCACTTTCTTAAAACATCTCAAAGGAAATGAATAACAATTCATTCATCATAAAAATAGTTATTAAACTTCTCAAAACATTGCAGCGGAATCTTAAAAGTCTTGACACGCAGGCCTCTTCATAACATTTCAAAAGTTTATCTAAAATTAGTCTTTATAAAATTATAATTGACATGCAAGGAACAGAAAAGCATTTGACAAGATTCCCCATCCCGTTACATATCAGAGCACCTAAGACACAGTGAGGAATGTCTCACACGACTGCACCTAATCTTGGTTACCTGCACTTGCCCACAAGGCGGCAATTCCAATAGAAGGGGTGAGATTCACAAACAATATAATAAACAGATAATTCAACAATTAAGTTTAACAACAATTAACATATAAGCACGTCTCAAATATTTATCTCATAACATCTTAAGCAACATCAAGAATATCATCACTAAACATCTTAAACATCATCAAAGAATCATCATCACAAAACATCTTAATCATCATCAAAGAACATCATCACAAAACATCTTAATCATCATCAAAGAACATCATCACAAAACATCTTAAACAACTCGACTCGACAGTGCAACTCGACTATGCAACTCGACTATGCAACTCTAACATCTTAAACATCTTAGACATCTTATATGCATGTGGTACCAATCTGTAACACCCCGTTTCCCAAAATGATATAATAATATCCAAACATCAGAGTTAATCAACAATCAACGGAGTATTACATGCATATCTCAAAAATAATTTATTTAAATAGAAACATAAAACTATTTAAATAATCCTCCAAAACAACATCTTAATAAAATAGTCTGCAGCGGAATAATTGTCATAAAATCATCTCAAAATTCTTATACACCAACATGTCTGGCACAAAGGCCTCACCATAACAAAAATGTTCTCCAACATATAACAAATATTTATTCAACAAATCTCCAACATAGATGATACATAAAGGAATGAAATTATAAAACATAATATCCCATCCCGTTACGTATCAGAGCCTACGACACAATGAGCCAACTCCTATCTATCCATCGCTACCTGCACTTGCCCACGAGGCGGCAATTCCAGCAGAAGGGGTGAGTTCACAAAACAAAGCAATATATATATATATATATATATATATATATATATATAATTCATCAAGTTGTATTGAAAACAACATAAACAAGAACATTCATCATCACCATAATCATCAACAATCTTCATAAACAATTCAACAAATAATATTTAGATTCACCTTAATTAACAACACCGACAACAACACCGCTTGTGGTGACACCTCACCAACAACAACTCACACCTTAACTTCTAATGCAAGACTCCATTAACGACCAATGCATTATGCAAATGTGGTACCAACTACGCGCGTTGAGTGCTAAACACTCCGGGGCATGAGCCCCCACCAAATGGATGGTTAAAGCATCCCAGGGCATAAGCCCTCACCAAAGTGAATGACTAGCATTCCAAGGCATAAGCCCTCACCAGTTGAATGTATAAACATTCCGGGGCATGAGCCCCCACCAATGCAAATGAGTTATGAGACTCAAGGTGTATATCTACATACAACCCTACAACAGAATAGTGGTGCATTTTCACCATGCAACCAACAACAACACCAACTAGGACACCTCCCCAACTAGACTCAACCACACCACAACACCATGAACAATTGCAACTTAGCATAGTATAGTTCATTTCATTTCATATAAGATTCATTCAAATGGGCATCATAAACATCTCCATTCCATATTATTATCACTCCAAAAATTCTCTAAAAATCCAATAAACCATTTAGAAAGCTTAGGTTTGGGTTAGAACACCTTAGAAAAATCACATTTTGGGTCGCACAGGACCCAGCTCGCTTAAGCGAGCAGCATCTCGCTTGAGCGAGTCAAATGACGAAAGTTAGAGTTTTGCTCGCTTACGGCTCGCTCCTGGTTCGCTTAAGCGAACAGGTTATTTTCCAAATTCTGGGCAAAATTCGCGTTGCTCGCTTAAGCGACGGGCAGCTCGCTTAAGCGACCAAAAAGACGTAGCTTCAGGTTTTGCACGCTTGGAGTTCGCTTGGCGCACGCTTGAGCGAACGGGCGCGAAACAGTTCTGGGTAAGGGAAAATGCCGCTCGCTTAAGCGACGGCTAGCTCGCTTAAGCGAGTAATCATCTGGGCAGAATTTCTACTTACGATTTTCTAACCCTATATCATCCAAAAATCCCATTTTTGATTCCCCAATCACCCAAAATGATTTTAGAATAAGGTTTATGGGTTCACTTCTCACCAAAGCATCAAAATGACTCAGATAAACAGAATCAACAACACCAATCATCAAAATTTAGCATTTTATCATATTCATAAAACCTAAACCAGAAACAACAATTTCAATGCAAAATCATGAAAACATATATGTATATATTGGCAATTGAATCACAAACCCACCCTTACCTTAATTCAGCAAAATCCACAGTAATTCCTAGCAATTCACCTTGGCTCTTGGCTCTACTCTTCTCTCTTCCCAAAAGTCTGTTTCTTTGTTTTACTGATACGTACTCAAATGTTTCTTTCCTTACTGGTTTTCTCTTTTCTTTCTAACAAAACATAACCCCCCTTTTTCTCTTTACTCCCTCACTTAATTTTCTTTTAATTCCTCATTAACCCTCCTTAAATCTAATAATTCTAAATAACTATTATTCTCTTATTTTCATAAAATACTACAAATAAATATAACAAATAATAACACACCAAATATCTCATATATCATTTATAAATTCAAGTAAAATACACCAAGCACACCAAAATCAATTTAAAATCACCACAATCATAAAAATAGAATTTAGAGCGTTACACAATCCAGGGCATAAGCCCTCGTCGCTAGTGAGCAAAAGCTCCAGGGCATAAGCCCTCGTCGCTGGTGAGTAAAAACTCCAGGGCATAAGCCGTCATCTCTGAATGAGTATGCATGAGACTCAATCACTTACGTCTTAGACATCACGACACTTCTCACATGACTCCAACAAATTGGACAACATCTCACATCATAGACCGACTCATGCAGCTTTAATTAAATAATAACAGCAACATGGCAGCAAACCATCAATCATATAACAACATCAAAAATTCATCATTTAGGCATCACATATATTACAATATAGTTCACATAATGCACATATGATTCATAATCATTATCAACAACATCAAATCATCACATTAACTTTACAAGTATAGCACATTATGCACTCATCATTCATAATTCATAAGCAATAACATTCTTCAAAAGTAATCAAGTATGATTAAATAAGACATAAGTCAAATACTCATAAAACACCTCAACTAAATCCCTAATACCTAAGTTTGAAGTTTGGAAACCAACCCTAAGTCTTTGGACTAACTTGGGATTAGTTATGCTAAGTTTTCTTAAAGTTTTCTCAAGACCTACTTGGACTATTTTCATCATAACTCAAAATCTACAAATAATTTTCTAGTCACTCCAGAGCCATTAGAAAGCTAACTCAATTATCTAACACTTTCATGTTTACACCAAGACCCAGTTCGGAACATAAATGTATGAAAAAGACACAAGAACGTGAAACAAAGAATGCTGTTTTTTTCCAAGACCTACTTGGAGTGTTTTTATCATAACTCAAGATTCACAAAACATTTTTGAGTCACTCTGAAGCCATTAAAAATCTAACTCATTTATCTACAACTTTCGTGAAGACATCAAAAGCTAATTATGAACAGAAAAGTACCAGTTTTTATGTTAGTTTTTCGGTTACAGAAAATCGAAAAGAGAACGAGCCTGTTGACCCCTTTGTAGTATTTTAATCATATCTAGAGTTCTAAAAGCTTAAATTGAGTCACTCCAAAGGCTAGTGAAAGCTAACATCTGTATCTACAACTTTCATGAAGACACCTAAACCCAGTTCGGAACTTAAACTTGTCAAACTGAGACAACAAGTAACGTGTTTTGCACAGCGACAGCAAAATCGCAGTTCAGTTGCGGTTTCGCCTTGGGGAAACCTTTTCTACTCCGTTTTCGATCCAATACCCGCAAAACATGACCTTAAACATCACCCTATGATTATCCTATCATTAGAACATTAATTATTCATTAACCTACTAGATTATCCACTCTTTTTAAGATTAGAAACTCAATTCGAAACCTAAACTAGTTTTCATTAATTCTCACCTTTCAACTTCATCTTTTAATTCATTCACCTTAACCTAGTTCTTAATTCTCTCAAAAACTCATCCATCTCTTGTTAATCATAATTGAATTGAATTACAGTTTAATATAATGAAAGCTAGGCTCACCCTTACCTTAATTTGGTCTCCTGAATCAAGCTGCGTTCTTCTTAGGTTTTTCTTCTCTCTTTCGCGCCTCCTCTCTTTTTCTCTAGGTTTCTCCAAAGGTTATATCACGTACTAAATAATTCTAACCCTAATTCTCTTATTTATATTCTCTTACTCATCTTATCTTATTTCTACTCCTTCCCTCAAATTATCTAAAATTACGTAACAACCCATATTTAATTAAATATATTATATTATAAATCAAATAAGATAATACTAAAAATACATAAAAGCACACATCATCAAAATATATATTATATTATATCATCATATCTTATTATTTCTAAAACAAATATATTTCTACACTAGATAATATATATATATATATATATATATTTCTACACAAATAACAAATATATTTTCAAACCAAATAACGAATATATTTCTATAACAAATATATCTCTACATAACAAACATATTTCTATAACAAATAACACAATATATTTTTACACAAAATAACATATATATTTCTACACCAAATAACATATATATTATAATATAACATGCTACTAAAACACCAACATATAACACAAAAATAACACACATCACCATAAATCAAATAAATTATTTAAAAAGACTCTAAACTCAATCAAATAATTAAATAAATAAAATATTTCAAAGCGGGCGTTACACACACAATTTCTGTGCCTTAAATTTTTTGGTGAAACTGAAGATTGATTTGTCAACGTCTTCACCTCCTTCAACGGAGGCATCGAACAACATCAGAAAATAATCTGCAGCTTCGGCCCCCGGCAGCAAATGCAATCTTTAAGACACGTCGAATTTCTGCTACATCAGGGTCAAGTTTATACAACAAACTAACTCCACATATGACACAATAATCTGCATGCTCACTCTCAATCATCATGTTGAGAAAAAAATTTTATTGAAGGGTGATCTCATTAGTGTTGAGCAAATCCACATAGTCCGTGGGTGAAACCCTAAGAACAACAGGCATCTTTGAGATCCTTGCATGAGTTTTTGAAGTTGGCATGAAACTCATAAGATGTTGAGTGACATACTTAGCAACTTCCTGTGCAATGATGATGAGTTCATCGTCGTGGAGTTTCTCCATTGATTCAGAGTTTCTCCATTCATCAATTAACATCACAAGCATCATCATATCATAATCATCAAACATCATCATCGTTAAATCTTTTAACAGCATATAACATCATAACAACATTCTTAATCAAATTCTTAGTCAAACATCTTAGATTGACTCAACACTGGACTCCACAATGCGACTCAATCAACTATGCAACTCTTAACTTCTTAAATCATCTCAAATCATCTTAAACATCTTGACAAATGCAAATGCATGTGGTACCATTCAGGGCATCAAGCCCCCAACATATATGAGCGTGAAAAGGCTCTTCAGGGCATCAAGCCCCCAACAAAAGTGAGCAAAAGCTGCCGGGCATCAAGCCCCCCAACGTAGTTTGAGCAAAAGCTGCCGGGCATCAAGCCCCCATCTTTAATGAGTATGCAATGGACTCAACTTCTACAACTTTAGACAACATCATGAACATCTCTTATAATTCCATTAGCATGGACAACCTCTTAAATCTTTATAACTTGGACCGACTTATACAATTTTATGTCATTAATGGTCATCAGCATCAAACAACAACAATTGCAGCATATGACAGTGCTTAAATATCACAACATCATTATTCATCATTTAGGCATCACATATAATTCACATATAGTTCACATAATACAAACATGATCCACAAATCATTCTCAACAACATCAAAGTATCATAAGGTATCATTACAAATTGTATTTTATATCATAACTCACTTCTAATACTACCCAAAGGTCTACTCTTAAAGTCTCATCCAAAACAGATTTCAAAAACTCAAGTTATAGCAGTCTGAACTGCACTTACTCGCTATGGCGAGTGGATCTGCTCGCCTCGCGAGCTCATCAGGCTACTCGCTATGGCGAGCTGGGTTGCTCGCCTCGCGAGTGCTCAATGTTACTCGCTATGGCGAGTGGGTCTGCTCGCCTCGCGAGCTACTAGGGTTTACTCGCTGCGGCGAGTTGGTCTGCTCGCCTCGCGAGCGATGATAAGAATACTCGCCCTGGCGAGTTGGTCTGCTCGCCGTGGCGAGCTATCGCAGAACAGGTACGGGTTTGCAATTTTTCTCACCCAAAGTTCCAATTCACACCATGTTAAGCCTCTAAATTATCTGAAACATCAGTATATCGATTAATCTAGGTTCTGCAGCTAATTTCTACGTCAATTCCATGGTTCCACATCACTTAATCATCAATTCTATCATTAAACCTAATTCTTAAACTCTCTCAAAACTCATCTCACCTCTTGTTAATCATGATTAGATGAATTACAAATCAATGTTATTGAAAACTAGGCTCACCCTTACCTTAATTATGCAGAAATAGCAGCTCTTAGGTCTCTTCTCCTCTTTTGCCTCTTTTCTCCCTTTTTCTTCAAAAACGTACGTACTGCGTTTCTCTTAACCTAATTCCCTTATTCATACTCCCAACAAATCTTATCTTATTTACTCTTTCTCCCACATAACTCTCTAAAATCTCAAAATTACCCCACATCTCTATATTTATTTTATTTTCAAATATTATTTTATTAAACAATAAAATAAGTCACCACGTCACATATAATCACCAAAATCACATAAAAATCACTTAAATCTTATTCTCCACATCTCCTAAAATATATAAAAATATATCTAAACTCTTCAAATTATTCAAATACTTAAATAATTAAAATAATCAAAAGAGGGCGTTACAACTCTCCCCAACTTATAAGATTTTCGTCCTCGAAAATTTACCTCAAGCAAACAACTTTGGATAAGATTCCAGCATCTTACTCTCAAGCTCCCACGTCAAGCTTTCACCAGTCACTCCGTCCCAAACGACTTTCACAAGAGGTATTTCTTTGCCTCTCAAACGCTTCACTTCACGACCTTCAATCCTCACTAGTAAGGTCTCGACCGTAAGGTTAGCTCTAACTTGCACATCATCTCTCTGGATCACATGAGATGGATCTGGAACATACTTCCGTAGTTGCGACACATGAAACACATCGTGCAAATTCGAAAGATGCGGTGGTAAACCCCCTCGGTACGCCACCGTTCCAACTCTTTCTGATATCTGATACAGACCAATAAACTTCGGAGTCAACTTCTTTGACTTCAACGCACGACCAACACCGGTCATAGGAGTAACTCTTAGAAACACATGATCTCCCTCTTGGAACTCAAGGTCCTTCCTACGCTTATCATGATAACTCTTTTGTCGACTTTGCGACGCTTTTATCTTCTCTTGGATCATTCTTACCTTCTCGGTAGTCTGTTGAACAATCTCTGGTCCGAAAACCACATTCTCTCCTGACTCAAACCAACACAACGGAGTTCTGCATCTCCGACCATACAAAGCCTCAAAAGGTGCCATTCCAATACTCGAATGGTAACTGTTAGGCCTGCACAAAATAACCGGTTAGGACAAACTGATCCATAACCATAACCAAACTGTGTTAAGAAAACCCGATTATGTTGTATCCAATTTTAACCGCATCCATTTATCATTTTAGAGTTCAGTCTGGTTTCGCAACCGGTTGAATGACGGAAAATCTGTAACCAAATTTGTAACCGACTGGAAAGACCGTGTTGCTTTTATAATAAATTTTGAAGTCGAATTGTTTTTACAATACAACCTGTCCTCAATGGTGGGGAACTTGGCATTCATATGTATCTGTTACTTTTCACCATTAAGAAAGCATGTTATCCTTTATTTATTGCTTTTGTTGCCACATGTCCTAAAAAGAAGCTGCATGTAAAATCTTCAAAATTAAATTTATATATGGTGAAAAATAATATACCGTGATGGATAAAATTGAATTTATGGTGGATGCCACCATTGATCAACAAATACTCTAAAATTCACCACAAAAAACAAAAAAACAAATACTCTAAAATTTATTTGATTATGAGTCATAAGTCAAAATTAATTGTCACGATGATCTGAAACGATATTGAAGTGATTGTATAACTTTCAGGTTTATATTCATAAGCGAGCTTTTTTTCGCGTCAAGAGACAACAAACACATTTTAACAAAACCAGTTATTTGAATTAAATCCAGTTATAAAAATGATTATGTTTTCTCAATCCGGTTAGGAGAATTGGTATTAAAATCCAGCCCATTTTATCGGTTATTATGTGGATATGGTTTGGATATGAGAAAATCCAAACCATGAACACCCCTAGTAACTGTTATTGTACGTGAACTCTATCAACGGAAGATAACTATCCTAAGTCCCTCCTTGCTCAAGTACACAAACTCTCAACAAATCCCCAACGACTGAATCGTTCTCTCCGACTGACCATCTGTCTGTAGATGATAAGTCGAACTCAACCTCAACTGAGAACCTAAAGCCTCTTGCAAACTCTTCCAAAATCTAGAAGTAAATCTCGGATCTCTATCTGATACGATGCTCGAAGGGACACCATGCAGCTTCACTATGTCTCGAATATAAATCTCCGCACACTGAGCTATAGGAAAAGTGATATTAATCAGAATAAAATGAGCTAACTTCGTCAATCTATCAACAACCACCCAAATTGCGTCATTCCCCTTAGGGGTATTCGGCAAACTCGTCACAAAATCCATGGATATACTATCCCATTTCCACTCTGGCACATCTAAAGGTGTCATCAATCCAGCAGGTTTCTGATGCTCCACCTTCGACTTCTGACAAATCAAGCAAGAATGAACAAACTATGCCACGTCGCTTTTCAATCCAGACCACCAAAACAACTTCTTCCAATCATGATACATCTTCGTACCTCCCGGATGAATACTTAAGCTACTTATGTGACTCTCTTCAAGAATCATCTTCTTCATTTCATCATTGTCAGGAATGCAAATTCTACCTCGGAATCTCAACACTCCTTGATCATTGACTTTAAAGTCACTATCTTCGGTCTGATTACTAGCAACCAATAAGTCCACAAACTTAACATCTTCTTTCTGCGCCTCCTGAATACTCTTCAAGAAATCACTATCAATTTTCAACATTCCAAGCTTTACACTCTGAGGTGTCCTTTCACAAACTAGACTCAAATCTCTAAACTATTCCAGTAACTCAAACTCTTTCACCATCATAGCAGACATATGCAAAGTCTTTCTACTTAAGGCATCTGTAACAACATTAGCTTTGCCCGGATGATAATTCAAACCAAAGTCATAATCTTTTAACAATTCAAGCCACCTTCGCTGTCTCATATTCAATTCCTTCTGATCAAACAAATATTTCAAACTCTTGTGATCACTAAACACTTCAAATCTCGAACCATACAAGTAGTGTCTCCATATCTTGAGCACAAATACAACCGCAGCTAATTCAAGATCATGGGTAGGATAATTTCGTTCATGAATCCTCAACTGCCTCGATGCATAAGCAACCACTTTACCATCTTGCATAAGCACACCACCTAAACCCAACTTGGACGCATCACAATACACTACGAAAGGTTCGTCGGACTTCGGCAAAATCAAAACAGGGGCCGTCGTCAAACGCTTCTTCAACTCATTAAAACTATTTTCGCAATAGACATCCCACACAAAAGATTTACCTTTGCACGTCAACTGCGTTAACGGAAGAGCTAACTTAGAAAATCCTTCTATAAATCTTCGGTAATAACCTGCTAATCCCAAAAAGCTTCTAATTTCTGTAACCGACTTAGGAGTCTCCCATTGTGATACCGCTTCAACTTTAGACGGATCAACTGCAATACCATCACCAGAAATAACATGGCCAAGAAAACTCACCTCTTTCAACCAGAACTCACACTTTGATAACTTAGCAAATAACTTCTTCTCTTTCAACACTTGCAAAACAATCTTCAAATGCTCAGCATGTTCCTCTTCAGTCTTAGAGTATACCAAAATATCATCAATGAAAACCACAACAAAACGATCCAAATAAGCATGAAAGATCCTATTCATATACTCCATAAACACACCAGGTGCATTGGTAACACCGAAAGGCATCACCGTATACTCATAATTCCCATAACGCGTCCTAAACTCCGTCTTCTGCATATCTTCATCTTTTACTTTAATCTGGTGATAACCTGATCTCAAATCTATCTTGCTAAACACGCGGGCACCCACCAACTGATCCATCAAATCGTCAATTCTAGGAAGTGGATACCTATTCTTAATAGTCACTTTATTCAGTTGTCGATAATCGATGCATAACCTCATACTACCATCTTTCTTCTTGACTAACAATACTTGGTCTAACAAACTTCTTATCAAGCAAATCCTCTAACTGTTTCTTCAGCTCAGCTAACTCAGAAGCTGACATACGATAAGGTGTCATAGACACAGGCTTCACTCCAGGAACAAGATCAATCGCAAATTCAACTTCTCTTTTCGGAGGCACATCAGGAATTTCATTAGGAAATACTTCTAGAAAATCACATACCACTTGTAGCCTATCAATCACTGCTTGATTCTCGATAGATAAAGACGCCATCAAGGAAAACATCATAATTCCATCGCGTTCCAACTGCTTCAGCTGTTTAGTAGATAAGAATTCTGCTCCACTCTCTTCTTCGGCAGAAGAAAAATGCACCGTCTTGCTAAAACAATTAATAAGGACATGATTGTATTCTAACCAATTCATCCCCAAAATTACATCCATTCCGATCAACGGTAAACAAACTAAATAAATCTCAAAGTCTCGACCAAACATAGACACAGGACATCTCAAACATACAAGGGTAGTTGTCACCGAACCCTTAGCTGGAGTTTCGACAACCATCTCCCCGTTCATAACAGACACAACAAGGTTCAACTTAGCAGCACAATCAAGAGCAATAAAACAATGCGTAGCACCAGTATCAATAATAGCAACTAAAGGTATATTATTAAAATAACAAGTACCTCTGATCAAACGATCCTCGTTCTCCGTCTGCGGACCAGTCAAAGCAAAAACTCTCCCAGTAGACTCAGTCTTCTTAGGCTTCTTGCATTGAGACCCAATATGACCTTCTTCTTTGCAATTGAAGCAAACAATATCCTCATGCTTACATTCCTCAAGCGTATGTCCCTTATTGCCACAACGAAAACACCTTTTAATATCCTTAGTGCAAGCATTACTCTTATGGCCTTTCTCGCCACAAGAGAAACAAACAATCTCGGCAGCAGCATCCCTCCTATTTGACCTCCTCTCATCATTAACCCTTTGCTTCCCTTTACCAGCAGGAGCACTGTATGGCTTTGGACGACTCTGCTGACTCTTACCTCTCTTCTCATTCACTATCTTGTAATGAGCTTTCGTATCCTCCTCATAGATTCTACAGTTACTCACCAACTCAGAAAAGTTATGGATCTTTTGGTAACCGATGGCTCGCTTAATATCAGCACGCAAACCATTCTCAAACTTGATACACTTAGAAAACTCGGCATTCTCAGCACTATAGTGCGGATAAAACTTGGCCAGCTCTACAAATTTTGCAGCATACTCAGTCACAGACATGTTATCTTGTTTAAGTTCTAAAAATTCGATCTCTTTCTTTCCGCGGACATCTTCTGGAAAGTATCTGTCAAGAAATTCCCTCTTGGATACAGCCCAAGTAACCTCAACACCATCTTGTTCTAGAATAGGAAGAAGACCAATCCACCAGTCATCAGCTTCCTCAGCTATCATGTGCGTACCAAAACGCACCTTCTGCACCTCCGTGCACTGCATCACTCGGAACACTCTCTCTATCTCCTTGAGCCATGTCTGAGCTCCATCAGGATCATATCTCCCTTTGAAGGTAGGAGGATGATTTCTCAAGAAGGTCTCTAAAATACGGACCTCAGCATTCGCACCAGCATTCACATTCGGCTGCTGTCCTACAGCTTGGGCAACAGCTTCCAAAGCAGCAACAATAGCCGCATCATTCCTTCCAGCCATTCTAATTCTCTGCATAACACACAACATTCAGCATGATACATAAAAATATATCAACTGACACACGATACAACATGACTCATCTACTTGGCCGGACGGACCGACCTGCTCTGATACCAATTGTAACACCCCGTTTTCCCAACATAAAAATTTCTTAAATAAAATCAGATTAATCACATACGGAATGCCACATATCACAAGAATCATCTCAATATGAATAAATAATAATTTATTCTTCAAAAGTAGTCATCGCAATAATTCAAAACTTTGCAGCGGAATAACATAAAATCTTGGCACGCAGGCCTCATCAACATCTCATAAAAATTCAATTAATAGTCATGAAAATCGTAAAAAGCAATACGCAAGGAACAGAGAAAAACATAAGCAAGTTCCCCATCCCGTTACGTATCAGAGCACCTAGACACAACCGAGGAATGCCTCACACGACTGCACCTAATCTTGGTTACCTGCAAGTTACCCATACGAAGTGCAACATTTTCAAGCAGAAGGGGTGAGATTCATAATCAATAACATTAAGCTTATAATTCAAATAATTATGTTTAACAACAACAAATCATCACATAAACGTGTCATAACAAATATCAATTAACATCACAAGCATGATCATATCATAATCATCAAACATCATCATCGTTAAATCTTTTAACAGTATATAACATCATAACAACATTCTTAATCAAATTCTTAGTCAAACATCTTAGATCGACTCAACACTGGACTCGACAATGCGACTCAATCAACTATGCAACTCTTAACTTCTTAAATCATCTCAAATCATCTTAAACATCTTGACAAATGCAAATGCATGTGGTACCATTCAGGGCATCAAGCCCCCAACATATATGAGCGTGAAAAGGCTCTTCAGGGCATCAAGCCCCCAACAAAAGTGAGCAAAAGCTGCCGGGTGTAACACCCCGTTTTCCCAACATAAAAATTTCTCAAAATAATAATCAGAGTTTCACAACTTAAACGGAATGCTACATTTCTTAAAAATCACAATGGAATAAATAATAATTTATCCTTCAAAATATTTCAATAAAATCTTAAATCACTTCGCAGCGGAATTTATTTCAAAAATCTTAAAAACAACTTTGGCACGAAGGCCTCAACGTAAAATCTCAACAAATTCTTTAATATCATGTTCATAAAATCTCATAGTTAAATACGTAAAGAATAGAAAACATAAGTAAAGTTCCCCATCTCGTTACGTATCAGAGCACCTAGACATGTGAGGAGTCCACTCACATCAACAGCTAGTCCTGGAAATCTGCACTTGCCCACAAGGCGACAATTCCAACAGAAGGGGTGAGATTTCACAAACATCAAACTTAAGCATATAATTCATCAATTTACAACTAACAACTTAAAACATCAACTAATCACATAATCTTCAACAAGTACAATCATAAAGCAACTCATCATAGTTCATCATATTCATCAACATATATAATCTCAAACAACTCATCATAATCATGTATAGAAACATCATCAAAATTCATCATATCGAAAACATCATCAAAATTCATCATATAGAAAACATCGTCGCATCATCAAGTTCATCATGTTAAACAACAAATGCATTAATAATTATTTCATCAAGACTCTTCTTCAACAACTCAATATCTTAGACAACTCGACACGACTATGCAACTTCTTAACATCTTGATATCTTAGCAACTTATATGCATGTGGTACCATCCAGGGCATAAGCCCCCATCGCTAAAGGTCAAATAGGACCTGTCAGGCATTAAGCCCCCATCGCTGACTATGCTATGCAACAACACGACTCAATGCAACGACACGACTCAAATGCAACGACACGACTCAAATGCAACAATCTTCAAATATCACATCTTTATATAACACATCTTTTAAATAACACATCTTCAAATAACACATTATTTCCACATCATCACATAATCATATCAAAACTCAAATCATAATCAAAACAATTCAAAACAGCACAAGTAAACAACTTAGAAAATCTGGAACAGCCTAATCTCATGGTTCTAACCTTAAAACTAATTCCGATTATCAATCTTATGAATTATCTAAGGTTTGTGCATCAATTTTGCATCACTTAAACCGTTAAACATCATTAAACCATTAAATTCTCTCATAACCCTAATTCTCAAAAACTCTCAAAACTAATCCCTAACATGTTAGATGTAATTTCAGAGATCATACACTTAATTTTAATGAGAGTTAGTCTCACCCTTACCTTAATTCAGATGAACAAAGCTTACGGAAGAAAACAAAAGTGATGAAAACACCCAAATATACTGCTGCAGTGCGCGACAGTTTTCTCTTAACTCCGACCTTGTTTCACCGATCCGAACGGTGAAAAGGTAGACCCAGGTGTTGTGAACCTTGTGTCCAAAATTCGTCACGATCCAACGGTTAACGAGTGAGAAATCGCTGTTTTACTGAGGCAGATTTCAGAAAAACAAGAATTGCTTTCTCTCTTCTTTATGGTGGCTACTTTTCTCACAAAAAACTGTTTTTACCTTCCAACTATTCTAACCTAGCTTCTCCTATTTATATATCTCTTCTCCTCTATCTTATTTACTCTTATCACCAAAAACTACTCTGTTCCCTAATATCTTAATAATAATAATAATACACCAAATAACAAATATATTTCTATACTAGATAACATATATATATATATATATATATATATATATATATATATATATATATATATATATATATATATATATATATATATATATATCCACACAAAATAACAAATATATTTTCAAACCAAATAACAAATATATTTCTATAACAAATATATCTTTACACCACATAACAAATATATTTCTATAACAAATAACATAATATTTCTACACAAAATAACATATATATATATATTTCTACACCAAATAACACATATATTTTTACACCAAATAACTTATATATATTATAATATAATATGCTACTAAAACACCAACACATAACACAAAAATAACACACATCACCATAAATCAAATAAATTATTTAAAAAGACTCTAAACTCAATCAAATAATTAAATAAATAAAATAGTTCAAAACGGGCGTTACACCGGGCATCAAGCCCCCAACGTAGTTTGAGCAAAAGCTGCCGGCCATCAAGCCCCCATCTTTAACGAGTATGCAATGGACTCAACTTCTACAACTTTAGACAACATCATGAACATCTCTTATAATTCCATTAGCATGGACAACCTCTTAAATCTTTATAACTTGGACCGACTTATACAATTTTATGTCTTTAATGGTCATCAGCATCAAACAACAACAATTGCAGCATATGACAGTGCTTAAATAGCACAACATCATTATTCATCATTTAGGCATCACATATAATTCACATATAGTTCACATAATACAAACATGATCCACAAATCATTCTCAACAACATCAAAGTATCATAAGGTATCATTACAGATTGTATTTTATATCATAACTCACTTCTAATACTACCCAAAGGTCTACTCTTAAAGTCTCATCCAAAACAGATTTCAAAAACTCAAGTTATAGCAGTCTGAACTGCACTTACTCGCTATGGCGAGTGGATCTGCTCGCCTCGCGAGCTCATCAGGCTACTCGCTATGGCGAGCTGGGTTGCTCGCCTCGCGAGCGCTTAAGGTTACTCGCTATGGCGAGTGGGTCTGCTCGCCTCGCGAGCTACTAGGGTTTACTCGCTGCGGCTAGTTGGTCTACTCGCCTCGCGAGCGATGATAAGAATACTCGCCCTGGCGAGTTGGTCTGCTCGCCGTGGCGAGCTATCGCAGAACAGGTACGGGTTTGCAATTTATCTCACCCAAAGTTCCAGTTCACACCATGTTAAGCCTCTATATTATTTGAAACATCAGTATATCGATTAATCTAGGTTCTGCAGCTAATTTCTACGTCAATTCCATGGTTCCACATCACTTAATCATCAATTCTATCATTAAACCTAATTCTTAAACTCTCTCAAAACTCATCTCACCTCTTGTTAATCATGATTAGATGAATTACAGTTCAATGTTATTGAAAACTAGGCTCACCCTTACCTTAATTATGCAGAAATCGCAGCTCCTAGGTCTCTTATCCTCTTTTGCCTCTTTTCTCCCTTTTTCTTCAAAAACGTACGTACTGCGTTTCTCTTAACCTAATTCCCTTATTTATACTCCCAGCAAATCTTATCTTATTTACTCTTTCTCCCATATAACTCTCTAAAATCTCAAAATTACCCCACATCTCTATATTTAATTTATTTTCAAATCTTATTTTATTAAACAATAAAATAAGTCACCACGTCACATATAATTACCAAAATCACATAAAAATCACTTAAATCTTATTCTCCACATCTCCTAAAATATATAAAAATATATCTAAACTCTTCAAATAATTCAAATACTTAAATAATTAAAATAATCAAAAGAGGGTGTTACACCTTTCCCTTGGATAATAAACTAAACCTAATTTGTTTGCATTTTTTATATATGAAAGCTGAATAAAAAAATAAATAAAGACAATGCATATTTTTCTTTATATTTAAAATTTCCCTTAAATACATTCCAATTTTAAATTAATAAATAACAAAAATTAAAATGCTATCAAATAAATTAACAATGAAACAAAAATAAAATAAATAAAAAGTGGACCAAAAACGAACCAAAAAATGAGGTATTTTAAAATACCTCTTAGGGACAATAAACCGAATAGGGACTATGGTCTTAAGACCACTCTTAAAATCCGACGGGACAGAAAAAGAGGGATAAGAAAAGAATAGCTCGTCAACACAAGCTAAATGAGGGAGAAGAAAGAAATTTTTTTTGACAACTTAAGAGAACTTTCGGTATCTCTATAAATGAGAAATGAGAGCTCTATTTATAGGCGAGAAGCCAAATATGAGTTTTAAATCCAATAACTAAGATCATTTGATCATTACAAAATTAAAGGTTTAACCTCACCTCATAAATGAGCAATAATTGAGAAAGTTGACATGAGAGTAATCTTGGCCATGAATGGTGGCGTGGCTAAGATTTGGCCTTGGAAATTTTTTAGAATTGTTTTTGGACTAATCCAAATGATAATAATAATAATAATAATAATAATAATAATAATAATAATAATAATAATAATAATAATAATAATAATAATATAAACAAAATACAAAATAAACATAAAAATAAAAAAAATAAAAAAAATGTAAAAAGTTATTTAGCTAAATAAAATAAAAATGAAGTAAATGTAAAAGACTAAAATTAAAAAAAAAATTAAAACAAGTTGGGCCCGAAAATGAACAAAAAAATGAGTTATTTTAAAATACGTTTCGACCGAAATTTTCCTTGAAAAGTCAAGGAATATTCCGGGTCAAAGAGCGTGTGAAAGTAGGATCTTAGGTCAAAAATTGGGGTATAAAAGATTCCCTTATTTAAGTTTATTCGTCCGGAGACTTGAAGATAAAATCTTCGATCCAACGGGCCGAAGAGACTTAAATACAAAATACACCATTTTTGGACCTAAGATGCTATGAATTGCTCGTGTTGCAAGTATGAATGCAGGACGACAAAGATGATATAATTGATGGAGAGAAACAACAACAGGATGCCCGAGTTCGTTGAAGAAAGAGATCCAACTCCGTTAGGGGGTAATGTAGTTTCACTCGGAAAATGATTGTCTATTATCGTATTGGTTCAGAACGACAGCTTAATAAAGATAAACAATTTTTTAGTGATATCTCTTGACCAGATACACTAGGTATGACACTTTTGAGAAAATAAAACTTGCAAGTTATCTGCTTGGCTTAGGGTATTTGCAAGCATGTGCACTTGGCTTATGACGAGTGACATCTCATTATCCAACATATGGGGGGATGACACTTTTAAGAAAATTAAAATTTGCAAGCTGATCGCTTGGCTTATGACGTGTGACATTTCGTTATCCGACATACCGGGGTATGACACTTTTGTCACTTTCAAAAATTTTGAAATTTGCGAGCTAGGCTCGACTTACGAAAATTTGTGAGCTAGGCTTGGCTTATGAAATTTGCAAGCTATGATTGGCTTATGTAAAATTTGCGAGCTAGGTTTGGCTAATGAAAATTTGCTAGCTAGGCTCGGCTTATGAATTTTGCAAGCTAGGCTTGGCTCATGAAAGTTCGCGAGCTACGACTGTATGAATGTATGATTATACGAATGCATAGCTGTATACGACAGGTGAACTCAACGAAACAGACAGGACAAGTAAGATGGGAGGTGGATTAACATCGCAGTACAAACACTCGACAAACTTCATTGGAGATGATATCGTTGGAGAAAAATTGAGCCATTGATGGGGTGAAGCTCGACACAAGGTAGCAACAAATGGGGAAGTAGACACTTCCTGGGGAGAAAGCTTGTTGTTGGTCACGAATCTTGGTTACGTCGCCATTTCTTCCATTGGCACGATTTAGTAGTCATGCTTTTTTTTTTGTTTGAGAATCCCTAACTTTTGTTCGGACCGCCCTTTCGGGTTTTCAGTCCACCAAGAGTATATTCCTTTTTTGTGCCCCTAATTTTTGCCTGGACCGCCCTTTCAGGTTTTCAGTCCACTGGAACGCTCTCTATTGCCTAAGTCTCCCATTCAAGTTTTCAGCTTAGCGAGTATTTTTGTTTTTTTGTTTTTTTGTATTTTTTGACATAAGTCCTCCCACAACGTTTAGCCAGGTTTCCCTTACAGAGTTTAACCATTCTCGAGGTGGATGTGGACATACGCTTCATCTACTCATGAGTTCAAAGAGAGTGTATTTGTTGTTCACATTTTTCGAAAGACATGGAAAAGGTTTTAATTTTTTTTCTTTAAGTATTAACATCAAAAATAGAAGAAATTCTGCAAACAGAACAAATGAGAATTTTAGATAAATAGATATAGGCTCAAATTTTATGAATTGAGTGGTGGCCTGCCAATGACATGGCTCAACGGATCTTTGCAAAAAATGGAAAATGGTAAATATATGGGAAAGGTATATTGAACACAAGAACCGTTATTCTCCCAAACAACTTTGAACGCCACTGTTCTGAGTCTCTGATCAGCAAATGTTTTAAATTGAAAGCCTTTTGATAGCTAAGATGCCCCAAGTGAATCGCGTCCAACCTGATGTAGTTACCTTGTCATAATCCTTAACTTTTGTATAGATCGTCCTCTCGTGTTTTCAACCTATCAGGATAATATTTTTAGTCCATCGATACTCTCATTTTTTGCATAAGCCGCTTTTCAGGTTTGCAACTTACCGAGCTGTTCTTATATTTTTAGACAAAGTATTTCTTGACTGCATCGGCGTTCACAGGTAGTGCGAGATCGTCACCATCCATTGTCGCAAGAGTCGTTGCACCAATGGAAAAAGCTCTCTTGACAACAAATGGGCCTTCGTAATCAGGCATCCATTTGCCACTGGAGTCTAGTTGGAAAGATAGTACATTTTTGAGCACAAGGTCTCCTTGAAATTCACGGGGACGAACCTTCTTGGAAAGCTTGTTTTCATCCTCTTTTGATATAGTTGTCCATAACACAAGGCAGTCACGCGTTTAAGTTGAATCAAGCTTGGTGATCATACCTACTTTGGCACCATTCAGCCTCAGACAATTTGGCTTCCATCAGAACTCCTATTAACGGGACTTCGACCTCCACGGGAAGCACATCCTCCATGACGTATATTAAGGAAAAAGGGGTTTCCCTTGTTGAAGTGCGTACTGAAATACGATACCCATGCAAGGCAAATGGTAGCATCTCGTGCCAGTCTTTGTAAATGAATGACATCTTCTGGACAATTTTCTTTGATATTTTTGTTTGCAGCTTCGACGACTAAGATGCCCAAGTAAGCGAGAGATCTTATCGTGAATCTCTTTATTCTCCTCTTCTTCAGCTTCGGACACAGGGAATTCAAAGTTGGGAGGAAGTACAGGGTTAAAGTGTTCAACGGGTTTATCAATGCTTAATCTGCATATATGATTTATGATTGATTTTAGCAAGTGAATAATTGTATGCAGTCATTTGGAAAAGATTATTCTTTAGGTTTTTTGTATTAACTTTTTTTCTAGAAAAAGCATTAAAGTATTTATTAAAGAAAATTAAATGAAAAAAAATCTCTTTTTTTTATATTTGTTTTTTTATTATTTGAATGTTTTTTGGTTTTCTTTTATTCTTTAAATCCTAAAAAATAAAATAACGATAAATTAAAATACGTGAGAGTTTCGTAGTGACACTCGGTCAAAACGAATCCACTTTCCCTTGGATAATAAACTAAACCTAATTTGTTTGCATTTTTTATATATGAAAGCTGAATAAAAAAAATAAATAAAGACAATGCATATTTTTCTTTATATTTAAAATTTACCTATAATACATTCCAATTTTAAATTAATAAATAACAAAAATTAAAATGCTATCGAATAAATAAACAAAGAAACAAAAATAAAATAAATAAAAAGTGCACCAAAAACGAACCAAAAAATGAGGTATTTTAAAATACCTCTCAGGGACAATAAACCGAATAGGGACTATGGTCTTAAGACTACTCTTAAAATCCGACGGGACAGATAAAGAGGGATAGGAAAAGAATAGCTCGTCAACACAAGCTAAATGAGGGAGAAGAGAGAAAAGTTTTTTGACAACTCAAGAGAACTTTTGGTATCTCTATAAATGAGGAATGAGAGCTCTATTTATAGGCGAGAAGACAAATATGAGTTTTAGATCCAATAACTAAGATCATTTGTGTAACACCCCGTTTCTCAAAACAACATAATAATATATAACAATCAGAGTTCAACAATAACGGGCATGTCACACTGCTTTTCAAAATTCTAAAATAGAATATAAAACTATTTAACTTCAATAAATCATCTTATAAAATCTGCAGCGGAAATATTATTTTAAAACCATCATCATTCTACTTCAACAAAATCCTTGGCACAAAGGCCTCAACGGTACAAATTATTCAACAATTAAAATCCAACAACTTGGCTCAACATTTAATACATAAGGAATGAAAGAAATAAAACAACGAATTCCCCATCTTGTTACGTATCAGAGCCCTAAGACACATGAGCCAACATCCTACTAGCCTTCATTACTTGCAAGTTACCCATACGAAGGACAACATTTTCAAGCAGAAGGGGTGAGTTTCACAATCAAAAATAATATATATATATATATATATATATATATATATATATATAAATAATTCATCAACTTGAATTAAAAACAACAACAGCACAACAACAAGTATCATCAAGTTCATACATATATGGCATCAACATCTATCAACAATGACTACATCATTTATATTAGAATTATAACAACAACACCAGTGACGATAGCTCACCAACAACAACCTCGACATCAACGACTACTCAACGACAACTCACTCTGACAACAACAATGCAATGCCATCAACAAAAAATGCAATATGCATGTGGTACCATTTTACGCGCGTTGAATGACAAGCATTCCAGGGCATGAGCCCTCGACAATTTGGATGGTTAAAGCATCCTAGGGCATGAGCCCTCAACGGGTGAATGATTAACATTCCAGGGCATGAGCCCCCAACGATGCATGAGTATGAATGACTCAGTGGTGTATATCAGCATACAACCCAACGACTAATGGTGTATATCGGCATACAACCAAACAACAACAACAACGACAACATCAACTGTGCCTAATTTATTTGTGACACACTCCCCAACTTGGACAACACGACTCAACAACAACAACAAAAGAATCATCTACATAGCTTATATAATCATATTTATTTATATAAACATGTATTCACATAGCTTCACTTTCATTTACAATATTTACCACATAAACAAGGTTAAATATATCAAGAAACTATTTAGGATGCTCAAATTAAAGTTCTAATGCACGAAGCAAAATTCAGAAAATGGTCGCACAGGACCCAGTTCGCTTGAGTGAAGCTCGTCTCGCTTGAGCGAACTCAATTAACGAAAGTACAGGTCTGGTTCGCTTGGCGCTCGCTTGAGCGAACTCAAATGACGAAGGTCTGGGAATGTTCGCTTGGCGCTCGCTTGAGCGAACTCAAATGACGAAGGTCTGGGAATGTTCGCTTGGCGCTCGCTTGAGCGAAGGGATGTTCGCTTGAGCGAAGCATCATCTGGCAGTTCAAAAAGTTCACGCAACTTCTAACCCTTTTTCATCCAAGAAACCCATTTTGATCCCCAATCACCCAAAATGAGTCACTACAATTGTTTATAGGTTCTATATGCAACATAGTACTCAAAACAACACAGAATTATGCAATTAACAACAAAATCATCAACATTTTTGCAAAACATCAAAGCTTTTAACCCTAACTCAAAACTCAACCTTTTAATCCAATTTTCAGAAATTAATCATATATTATTAGTTGAAGGTTAGCCTCACCCTTACCTGATTAGATGAAAAAACAAGCTACAACAATTCAATCCTCTTGGCTAATCCCCTTGTTCTTGGTCTCTCTCCCTTTTTCTCCCAAAAGCTTATGTTTTTCTTTCTACTGTACGTGCAATATTTGTCTGACTCTTTCTTTCCTATTCTCACCAAAAGTAACCCCCACTAATTCCTTTAACTCCCTTAAATTCTCTTAATTCTCAACAACACCCCAAATATTAATAATTTATATTTTCTTACTTATTTCTATTAAATAATAAAAATAACCATATAATAAATTACAACACACCACATAAATCATATAAAATGCATAAAACATATTAAAAATCAACCAAAAATAATAAAATAACAACTAGGGCGTTACAATTTGATCATTACAAAATTAAAGGTTTAACCTCACCTCATAAATGAGTAATAATTGAGAAAGTTGACATGAGAGTAATCTTGACCATGAATGGTGGCGCGGCTAAGATTTGGCCTTGGAAATTTTTTAGAATTGTTTTTGGACTAATCTAAATGATGATGATGATGATGATGATGATGATGATGATGATGATGATAATAATAATAATAATAATAATAATAATAATATAAACAAAATACAAAATAAACATAAAAATAAAAAAAATAAAAAAATGTAAAAAGTTATTTAGCTAAATAAAATAAAAATGAAGTAAATGTAAAAGACTAAAATTAAAAAAAAAAATTAAAACAAGTTGGGCCCGAAAATGAACAAAAAAATGAGTTATTTTAAAATACGTTCCTACCGAAATTTTCCTTGAAAGTCAAGGAATATTCCGGGTCAAAGAGCGTGTGAAAGTAGGATCTTAGGTAAAAAATTGGGGTATGAAAGATTCCCTTATTTAAGTTTCTTCGTCAGGAGACTTGAAGATAAAATCTTTGATCCAACGGGCCGAAGAGACTTAAATACAAAATACACCATTTTTGGACCTAAGATGCTATGAATTGCTCGTGTTGCAAGTATGAATGCAGGACGACAAAGATGATATAATTGATGGAGAGAAACAACAACAGGATGCCCGAGTTCGTTGAAGAAAGAGATCCAACTCTGTTACGGGGTAATGTAGTTTCACTCAGAAAAATGATTGTCTATTATTGTATTGGTTCAAAACGACAGCTTAATAAAGATAAACAATTTTTTAGTGATATCTCTTGACCAGATACACTAGTTATGACACTTTTGAGAAAATAAAACTTGCAAGTTATCTGCTTGGCTTAGGGTATTTGCAAGCATGTGCGCTTGGCTTATGACGAGTAACATCTCATTATCCAACATATCGGGGGATGACAATTTTAAGAAAATTAAAATTTGCAAGCTGATCGCTTGGCTTATGACGTGTGACATCTCGTTATCCGACATACCGGGGTATGACACTTTTGACACTTTTGAAAATTTTGAAATTTGCGAGCTAGGCTCGACTTACGAAAATTTGTGAGCTAGGCTCGGCTTATGAAATTTGCAAGCTATGCTTGGCTTATGTAAAATTTGCGAGCTAGGTTTGGCTAATGAAAATTTGCGAGCAAGGCTCGGCTTATGAATTTTGCAAGCTAGGCTTAGCTCATGAAAGTTCGCGAGCTAGGCTCGGCTTATGAAAATTTGTGAGCTAGGCTCGGCTTATGAAATTTGCAAGCTAGACTTGGCTTATGAAAATTTGCGAGCTAGGCTCAGCTTATGAAATTTGCGAGTTACGCTCGGCTTATGACATTTGCAAGCTATTTCTATAAAGAAACTGCCACTTGCTGTTTGACTTATACAATCATGTATGAATGGTGTTGTCTGTATGTTGTGTATGCATGAACGTATGAATGTATGAATGTAAAACTTGTACGACTGTATGAATGTATGATTGTACGAATGCATAGTTGTATCCGACAGGTGAACTCAACGAAACAGACAGGGCAAGTAAGATGGGAGGCGGACTAACATCGCAGTACAAACACTCGACAAACTTCATTGGAGATGATATCATTGGAGACAAATTGAGCCATTGATGGGGTGAAGCTCGACACAAGGTAGCAACAAATGGGGAAGTAGACACTTCCTGGGGAGAAAGCTTGTTGTTGGTCATGAATCTGGGTGACGTCGCCATTTCTTCCATTGGCACGATTTAGTAGTCATGCTTTTTTTTTTGTTTTTTTTTGTTGTTTGAGAATCCGTAACTTTTGTCTAGACCGCCCTTTCAGGTTTTCAGTCCACCAGGAGTATATTCCTTTTTTTTGCCCCTAATTTTTGCCTGGACCGCCCTTTCAGGTTTTCAGTCCACTAGAACGCTCTCTACTGCCTAAGTCCCCCTTTCAGGTTTTTAGCTTAAGGAGTTTTTTTTGTTTGTTTGTATTTTTTGACATAAGTCCTCCCACAACGTTTAGCCAGGTTTCCCTTACAGAGTTTAACCATTCTCGAGGCAGATGTGGACATACACTTCATCTACTCACGAGTTCAAAGAGAGTGTATTTGTTGTTCACATTTTTCAAAAGACATGGAAATTTTTTTAATTTTTTTTCTTTAAGTATTAACATCAAAAATAGAAGAAATTCTGCAAACAGAACAAATGAGAATTTCATATATATAGGTATAGGCTCAAATTTTATGAATTGAGTGGTGGCCTGCCAATGACGTGGCTCCACGGATCTTTGCAAATAATGGAAAATGGTAAATATATGGGAAAGGTATATTGAACACAATAACCGTTATTCTCCTAAACAACTTTGAACGCCACTGTTCCGAGTCTCTGATATGCAAATGTTTCAAATTGAAAGCCTTTTGATAGCTAAGATGCCCCAAGTGAATCACGTCCAACCTGATGTAGTTACCTTGTCATAATCCTTAACTTTTGTATAGATCGTCCTTTCGGGTTTTCAACCTATCAGGATAATCATTTTCTGTTTTATTTCTCTAATGTTTGCCTGGACCGCCCTGTCGAGTTTTCAGTCCATCGATACGCTCAATTTTTGCATAAGCCGCTTTTCAAGTTTGCGACTTACCGAGCTGTTCTTATATTTTTAGACAAAGTATTTCTTGACTGCACCGACGTTCACAGGTAGTGCAAGATCGTCACCATCCATAGTCGCAAGAGTCATTGCACCAATGGAAAAAGCTCTCTTGACAACAAATGGGCCTTCGTAATCAGGCATCCATTTGCCACTAGAGTCTAGTTGGAAAGATAGTACATTTTTGAGCATAAGGTCTCCTTGAAATTCACGGGGACGAACCTTCTTGGAAAGCTTGTTTTCATCCTCTTTTGATATAGTTGTCCATAACACAAGGCAGTCACGCGTTTACGTTCAATCAAGCTTGGTGATCATACCTACTTTGGCACCATTCAGCCTCAGACAATTTAACTTCCATCAGAACTCCTATTGACGGGACTTTGACCTCCTAGGGAAGCACATTCTCCATGACGTATATTAAGGAAAAAAGGGTTGCCCCTGTTGAAGTGCGTACTGATATACGATACCCATGCAAGGCAAATGGTTGCATCTCGTGCCTGTCTTTGTAAATGAATAACATCTTCTGGACAATTTTCTTCGATATTTTTGTTTGCAGCTTCGACGGCTAAGATGCCCCAGTAAGCGAGAGATCTTATCGTGAATCTCTTTATTCTCCTCTTCTTCAGCTTCGGACACAGGGAATTCAAAGTTGTGAGGAAGTACAGGGTTAAAGTGTTCAACGGGTTTATCAATGCTTAATCTGCATATATGATTGATGATTGATTTTAGCAAGTGAATGATTGTATGCAATCATTTGGAAAAGATTATTCTTTAGGTTTTTTGTGTTAACGTTTTTTCCAGAAAAAGCTTAAAATAAAAAAAATAATCGGGATCAAAACGACTTTTTTATTAAAGATGGAAGTACATGAAGCAAATTTCCCTACACAAGTTCACTTTTGTCTCGGGCAGGACGGAAGGATTTTTTGAAAAACATAAAATAACAAACAAACACATTATTTGAACAAGTGGGTTGCGGAAGGAACACCAACAACGACCCAATCACAGCTAAACAATATGTGTGTCAACACTAGGTATCACGATCCGGTAGCAGATTGGCTTGCACATTTGGATTCGAACCTTCGAAGGTCAAGATATCAACTTGGATAAACTTCTATACGTCGGCTTTCAGAGTGTAACAATGCTCGATGTCATGATCGGGTGCCCCTTGATGGAAGGCACAAGAGCGGTCATATCGATACCAATTCGGCACCCTTTTAGGCACCCGAGGAGTTGTAAAGGCCTGTTTTCGCTATATTTGTTTTTTAATGATTTCTTTATGTGTTTTTTATGTGCTTGTTTGCAATTAATTGCCTCTATGTGTATTTTGGTTGGGATTAGTTGATTTTGGTGTTATAAGGGTATTTTAGTCATTTTGGACTTAGGGGTATTTTGGTCTTTTTGTGAGCAGGGTAAATTATTGATTTCACTTTGACAATTATTTTTGGTAATTTAAGTGAGACAGATTAATTTCACTAAGAGTTTAGTAAATGGTGTTGATGACACTAGGTCATATAGCACTTTAGTTATAGTTTTTATGTAATTTTGGTTGAGTTCACGTGATTGTGCATGAGTTAGAAGCTGCAAAAAGATTGATTTTTTATGCTGAAAAAAAGGAGAAATCGTGCTCCGATTTACAGCATCGGGCTACGATTTTAATGCAAGTTTGAGACCTTTTGTCTCGTAAAAAATCGTGCTACGATTTGGCAGACGCTCCAGCTAGAATTAGACTTTAATGAAGCCATCGTGCTCCGATTTACAGCATCGAAGTACGATTTCAGCGTATCTTAGATTTTTCCTTTAAAAGCGAAGTTGTTTTTAGAGCCAGGGGCTGGAAATTTTGGGAAAGAAACTGACTTTTGGAGCAGGAGATCTGGAGAGAAGGTGGGAGACCATCAAAACTCATATCTGGTTACCAATTTCATGTAATGAATCCTTCTTTTACATTAGTTATTTTTGCTTTAGCCATGAGTAGCTAGATCCTTTGTGATTAGGTCAAGAGATGATTTTGTTCTAGCTAATGTTTATGTAACCTGTGACTCTTAATCTTTATGAATGTCATTCTAGTTTATTCAGTATAAATCGTTCTTAATGCTTTTATGATTCTGACCCAATATAATTGATTCAAGAGTTTATATGACTATTGACACTAGCGTGTAACTCGAAAATATCTATATTGTTCAATCTAACAGACAATCTAGGGATGGAGCGTTGTTAGGTTGTGATAATTGAATTAACAAACTTATAACCTTTGATGATTATAGGTTCACCTAAGGGATTAGGGAATTATAATCAGGAAAGAGGGCTTTTGATCAAGGGATTGACCTAAGCTATTTTGTTAATTTGTCTTAAACTTTATATCATTCGTAAACTTAAGTAACAGGTTGCTAATGAGTGATGAACAGATGAATTGATTGACCTAGTCATCTCTCAATATTATTTCTTAAACCAATATTTCCTTAACCAGTTTATTTACATTTGGAACTCAAACCAAATTGCCTCAGTGCACCCCCCATTTTACATACATCCTTAATAATAATGACATTACTGAGTAGAAGTTGAAACATTCCCCGTGGATACGAATCTTATAAATTGTAATACTTCGATATAAGTTAGTACACTTGCTAATTTTGTATCAGGTGTTAAGTAGTCGTTATTTCATTTTAACTGTTTTATGAGTAGTAACTTGGTGAAATTAGATTAGTAAGACTTTAAGCCCAATTAGAATGACTAGAGTTGAGCCCAATGAGTAGAGACTATATAAACACTATTCTTTAATGAATTAGGTCTACACGTTCATTTTCACAAAGTTTTGAGAGAGGTAGAGAGAGAAAGAGATATAGAATAAGAGAAAAGGGTTTTGGAAGAAGGAGAGCTTGAAGAGCTTGAAGAGGTAGAGAATTGAGGAGAAAAAGTAAAGCTCAAGCTAGGATTGTGCCCAATTGAGGTAAGGGGGATAGTACAAATTCATAACTTAAGCTTAATTCACTTTTCTACTTAAACCCATAAGTGCTTAATTGTGGAAAGTGATTATTGTGAATTTAATTGGTGAAACTCGTGCCCTTATTTTCGTGCTATGTGTGGGTATGTGAATTTGATGATAATTAAGTTGTTGATGTTGAATTTACATGCTTAACATGTATATATATGGGTACTTTGTGTTTTTTCTCAAAAATTGCGAAGTATGACATTGTTGTTGTTGGATTGTTGATGAATTCATGTTTAAATGTTGTTGTTGTGAGATATTGTTCTCGGTGATTGATGCCATGGGTATTCATAATTATGGAGTTGTGGTGTGAATTGAGTTATTGAGAGTTTTTGTGAAAAATGGGTGAATTAATGAATTCTGTTGAATGGTAATTGATTTCAAGTTTGATCTGGTTTTGAGTGCCTTTTTGTGTACATAAACGTATAAACAATCTTTGGGAACGAATTTGAATGTTGGGAAATCAAAATTTGGGTTTTGGGTTGAAAAATGGTGAAAACCCGTGAAAAATTCTGCAGAACTAATGACTGTTCGCTTAAGCGAACTCTAAGCGAGCAGTCACTATAAGTCGGTCGCTTAAGCAAGCAGTGCTTTGCTTAAGCGAGCGAGCCCTGTTGCAGCACCCTTTGTTTTGTGCTCTGGGCATTCAGGTGCCTTTCTGAGCTTTCTAAAATGCTTCTTTCAACATGTTTAACTGTTGTTTTCACTTTTTAACCTACTGGAACATCTTATGAATTGGATTGAGCTTGATTTTATGAAATTGAACTAACCATTTGAAAAACGTCCAAGAACGTCGATTTTTTTGAAACTCGTTTTTCTTTAGAAAAAGGGGGTAGGGTTAAGGTTGTATACTGATTACATGATTTCTAAAAATGCTTGTGAATGTTTTCAATGAGGTTTAACTTGTTTTTCTTTGAAAATGGCATTCTCTTCGAAAAATGATAAAGAGATACGGACTTTGTGATTTTCATGATTTCATTGTATTTGGCCGGTGAAACACACATGTATAATCAACTGCACTTATATGTGATCTAAGTGTATACATAGTTGAGGCATTAAAGCTTGTTTGCTTAGTTTTAATTGAATGGCTACAATTGTTTTAAAGTTATGACATGATAGACGAACTTTGTCGAAAATGATCTTTAAGGCCAAATACCTTGCAAATCTTTTTGGAATAGTTCGATATGATTATATGAAGATGTGTGAATGATTGATAGGTGTTAAACACGATGTTTATCATAGTATTATGTATTTTCTCCTTTACTTGGATTGTGAGAAATTGTATGGAGTTGTCGAGTTGTAATAATGTAGTTGATGTTGATTAATGCATATATGTTAAATGATGGTGATATTGTTGGTGAATGCATATATGTTAAATTATGATGATGAATTATGTAGTTGAGTTATTGCATACAAATGTTGGTGATATTGATGGTGAATGAATGTATGCAAAATGAAGGTGATTTAGGATGTTTACATCCAATGTTAGTGATAATGGTGAACTTGTTATTGAATATGTGCATAGTGTGTCATATGTTCATGCATCATGATTTGTCGGATATTTATATCCAATGAGGTGATCGAATACTTTGTATTCAAAATGTTGTTGATTATGATGCTCTGTTGGGATCTTGAGGTGACGACGTTATTGGTGATTTGTACCACATGCATGTAGGAGTCGGTCTAGGTGCATTGCATTATTTTGACATGAGTCATAATTGTTTTACGTGCTTGGTGAATAATTGTGATTGGTGATAATCACATATTTGGTGAATTGTAAGCTTGTTAAATTTGTTGGTGACTTTGTGATTACGTGAATTTGTGATTGTTGATGAATATTACTAATGATTAATCATGATGCTTAATCTTTTGGAAATTGAACTTGATGTTTTTAAACTTTCAATTGATTATGCTTATTTATGTAATGTATTGACTAACCCCCCAGTGGTTGTTTGGTCACCGCCTCACCATATTTGAATATGGTGTAGACGGCGTTCAGGAGTAGCTTTCTTGCTTGCTTGGTGAGTTGTTTGAGGATAGCGGTAGCTTCCTTTGTTTATCTGTTTCGAGTGTATAGTATAGGGCTCTGATCTTAGAATGTCGTTCTTTACTTTCATTTGATATTGACTATCTTCTTTGATGTTGAGATTATGTACTCATATGTTGAAGCTAGAACTTTATTTGGTGATGTATATATGATAATTATGACATGGCTATTTCGAGTTGTATGCTACTTATCCGCTACGACGTTTTGTTGAAAATTTATGCATGTTGTTTTGAGACTTATTGGAGATGTGACGACTATTTCTTAAATATTTATTATATTCGCGTATTTTATCGCTTAAATGGAAGTAGGGCGTTACAGGAGGCGCTCTGTGTAACAACCCGATTTTCGTTATTTAGTTTTTAATTAATCTATGTGTATTTATGTATGCTTGTATGTGATTGTTTACCTTTTGTTGTATTTTCTTGAGTTTAGTGATTAAGAGGGTATTTTGGTCTTTTGGCAAGTAAGGGTAAAATAGTAATTTTGGCTGAGAATTAACCGTAGCGTTTTTGGTAATAATCGAGGGTTAGCAATTTGTTAAGTTAGTTGTAGTAATTAATACTAGTGTTGGTTGTTGCTAAATATTTTATTGTTAGTGAGATAGAAAACTAATAAGTGGCGTTATTAGAATAGAGTCCAACTATTATTTCATGGGTTAGGCCTAATGAGTATGGATATATTCTAACTATAGGGAGAGAACTAGGGTTTTAGAAACTTAGTTCATTTCACAACAAGAGGCAAGAGGCTAAGAGAGGGAGTAGAAGAGAAAGCTTGTAGAGGGGAAGAACTTGCGGAGCTAAATTGAGGCCTAGGATTTGAGCTTGGAAGATTAGAGGTAAGGGGGATAAACTTTAGTCACAATCTCTTTTTCTACCCTTTCTCATAAGTGATTATTGAAATAAGTGATTTTGGGAATGAGTGATTATTGAATTTTAGTAACTAAATTCGTGTTTGAATGTTCCTGTTATGACTGTTCATGGGAATCGAATGATTAATTGTTGTTGATAATGAATTCATATGTCCAAAAATCATATATGTGGGTGTGTTGTGTTTTGTGAAAAATTGATGAATAATGAAGTTGTGGTTGGTTGAATCTGAATGCTTTCATGTTAATTGTTGTTGATGATGTTTTGAAACATGTTGATGACGAACTAGTGTAAAGATTATGCCTGTTGGTGAATTGGTGATGAAAGTTGTTGTTGTTGTTGAATAATTTTGAAAGTTTGGTGAAATTTTGAATTGGATCAAAAAAAAATGTTTGTTTCATGAGTTTTGAGCATTTTGGTGTATGTGTTTATGTACATGACCTGTAAACTTCATTTGGAACGAGTTTTGAGTGTGGGAGGATCAAAATTAAAGTGTTTGGGAAAATGGGCTGTATATTTCGAAGTCTCTGTTTTTTTTTCTTTCTAAACCAGTTCTGTTTTCCTGAACTATTTTTGCTCTTGAACTATTTTTGCTCCTGAACTGTTGGCTTCTTAACTAAGTTTTGAGCTTCTGAACTATTTTTGGCTTCTGAACTAAATTTGAGATTCTGAATTGTTTTGAGCTTCTGAACTGTTTTTGGCTTCTGAACTAAGTTTTGAGCTTCTGAACTATTTTTGGCTTCTGAACTAAGTTTTGAGCTTCTGAACTGGTTTTGGTTTCTGAACTGGTTTTGGTTTCTGAACTAAGTTTTGAGCTTCTGAATTGAGTGGTGCTTCTGAACAGAACTGTTGCTTTTGGACAAAGTTCGCTTAAGCGAGCTCCAAGCGAACGAGCCCAGTATGCTACTGTATCCTGGTCGCTTAAGCGAACCAGACTTCGCTTAAGCGAACAGCACCCCGTTTAGCTACAATTGATTTTTCTTTGAGAACTATAGTGCTTTTCTTTGAAAATGGACTATGTGTTGAGTGCATGTATGTTGTTGTTGGTGATTATATATGTTGAGTGCATATATGTTGTTGTTGGTGATTATATATGTTGTGTGCATATATGTTGGTGATTATATATGTTGAATGAATATATGTTGTTGGTGAATTCTTTTACATGCTATTGGTGTTGTTATGTTGGTGAAAGCATGTATTGGAATATGTTGGTGTGGACTTGTGAAATTTGCATGAAGCATGTTTTGTTGTGGTCAAGTCATAGTTCACACACACGTTGTTGTTGTTGTTGTTGTTGTTGTTGTTGTTGTTGTTGTTGTTGTTGTTGTCTTTCATCTCCAATTGTTGTTGTTGGATGTTGCGGTATTCCATTATGCGGGTTGTTATGCGGGTTGTTATGATGTGTTTATATGCATCAGGGGCGACGGCCTCGGAGATGAAAGAAAATTGGTACCACACGTAGTAGAGTCAGTCTAGACACATTGTATGTTCTAGGAAGAGTCATGTTTGTTCATGAGCTTGATGTGCATATGTGTTGGTACTTGGTTTGCTTGAGAATTGTTGTGATTGGAACTTCGTGCTTGTGTAATAATTGTTGAAAATATTATGTTCATGATTATTTATGCAAGATATTGTTAAGATGCATGCTAATCCTGTTTGTGATTGATTATGATTAATGTAATTCTAACCCTAGTGGTCTTGGTGGACCGCCTACCTCTCTGTATGGATGGGTAGACGACATGCAAGTTTAGATGTTTTCCTTGATGAGTTTTGCTTCGAGGAGCGGGAGCTTCCTCGTTTATCGCACGTGTCTAGATAAGGCTCTGATCTAAGACTTAGTGCATGTTGTTTATCCTTTGGGATTTTATTATATCTGGAGTTGTATTTGGTGGAGATTATTTATGTGTTGGATTTTAGCTTATGTTGAGGACATGGCATTTATGTTGAGATGTATTTGATTCCGCTGAGAATTTTATGTTGGAGAATATTTACATGCATGACTATGTTGGTGATTGATTTTAGAAGTGACGACGATTTCTGATGTATTTATTTAAATTGCATGATTTATAGCTTAATTAGAAATAGAGCGTTACAAGTTGGTATCAGAGCCATGTCGGTCTTGCCCGGACCAAAACCCAGTGAGTCACCTGTTGTATTCGAATGGAATGTTGAGTTACCTTCGATACTTGTTGTGTTGTATGTTTGTTGTTCTCACCTGTTGCTTGGTTTTGTTGATTAGAAGTGAGATGGCCGGCGGAAGTGGTAGGAACGATCATGCGATTGCAGCGGTTTGTCTGCAGTGGCTCAAGCTTTGGCTCAGAATCAGGGGAATGGTGGTCATGGTCAGGAAGACCAAGGAGATGTTGAGGAGTGAAGGCTTGATCGTTTCATGAGAAACAAACCGCCGACGTTCAAGGGAAGGTTCAATCCGGAAGGAGCTTTGACTTGGATGGAAGGCATGTAGAGGATCTTTCGTGCTATGGTGACTAATGATGACCAGAAGGTGAGGTTGGCTACTCACATGCTTGCTGAGGAGGCCGAGTATTGGTGGACTAGTACCAAGAGGAGGATTGAGGCTAGTGGTGATGCTATCACTTGGGTGAGATTCAAGAATGAGTTTTTGAAGAAGTACTTTCCAGAAGATTTGAGAAATAAGAAGGAAGCTGAGTTCTTGAACTTGAAGCAAGGGAGCATGTCTGTTGCTGAGTATGCGGCTAAGTATGAGGAGCTTTCGAGGTTTTGTCCTTACATCAATGCGGAAGATGCTATGGTGTCTAAGTGTGTGAAGTTTGAGAATGGTTTGAGGCCAAAGATTTATCAGTACATCTGTTTCCATGAGATTAGAGACTTTGACACTTTGGTGCACAAGTGTCGTATGTTTGATGATTCCGGAAAGGCTAAGATGAGTTACTACAAGGCCGTGAGTGACAAGAAAGGAAAGGGTCATGGAAATGGGAAACCGTACAACAAGGATAAGGGCAAGAAGAGAGATGTTGATGGAGGCTCCAAGGTTAATGTGGCGGAAGTCAAGTGCTTCAAGTGTGGTATTTTTGGTCATTTTGCTAGTGATTGCAAGAAGGGAGATAGTTGCTTCAAGTGTGGTCAGAAGGGTCACAAGGATGCTGAGTGCAAGAGGAAAATTACTTGCTACAATTGTCGTGAAGCGGGTCATTTGAGTACTAGGTGTACTAAGCCGAAGAAGACGGCGGGTAAAGTATTTGCATTGAATGCGGAGGAGGTGGGGCAGCCAGATAATCTCATCGGAGGTATGTATTTTATCAATAGTACTCCTTTGATTGCAGTTATTGATACTGGTGCTACGCATTCTTTTATCTCGAGTTGTTGTGTTGAGCGTTTGGGTTTAGTTGTGACTCCGTTGTTGCGTGGAATGGTCATTGATACCCCGGCCAATGGTTCTGTGACTACTTCCTTGGTGTGTGTTAAGTGTCCTGTTAATTTCGGTTGTGTTGACTTTGAGCTAGATTTGGTTTGTTAGCCGTTGAAGCATATGGATGTGACTTTTGGAATGGATTGGATGTTGACTTTCGGTGTTAACATCAATTGTTTAACCAAGAGTGTGATATTCTCTAAACCGGTAGAAAAGGTGAGTGGGAAGTTCTTGACTGCGGAGCAAGTGAAGAAGTCCTTAGATGGTGAAGCTAGTTTGTTTATGATGTTTGCTTCTTTGAAGGAAAGTGGTGAGAAAGGTGTTGGCGATTTGCCGGTAGTGCAAGAGTTTCCAGAAGTGTTTCTGGACGACATTATCTACTTACCGCTAGAGAGGGAAGTCGAGTTTGCAATTGATTTGGTGCTAGGAACAAATCCTATTTCGATTGCGCCGTATCAGATGTCTGCATCAGAGTTGGGAGAATTGAAGAAGCAGTTGGAAGAGTTGCTTGAGAAGCAGTTCATTAGGCCGAGTGTTTCTCCGTGGGGTGCTCCTGTTTTGTTGGTGAAGAAGAAGGATGGTAGTATGAGGTTATGTGTGGATTATCGGCAGTTGAACAAGGTGACTATCAAGAATCGGTATCCGCTTCCGAGGATTGATGATTTGATGGATCAGTTGGTTGATGCGGAAGTGTTTAGCAAGATTGATTTGAGATCAGGATATCAACAGATAAGAGTGAAGGCAGAAGATATAACTAAGACCGCGTTCAGGACGAGGTATGGTCATTATGAGTATTCTGTGATGCCATTTGGTGTGACTAATGTGCCAGGTGTTTTCATGGAGTATATGAATCAGATTTTTCATCCTTATTTGGACCAGTTCGTGGTGGTGTTCATAGATGATATTTTGGTGTATTCAAAGTCAGAGGAGGAGCATGCCGAGCATTTGAGAATTATGTTACAAGTCTTGAAGGAGAAGCAGTTGTTTGCTAAGTTGTCGAAGTGTAGTTTTGGCTGCGAGAAGTGAGCTTTCTTGGTCATGTGATTTCGAGAGGTGGCATTGCGGTTGATCCGTCGAAGATTGATGCGGTGATGCAGTGGGAATCGCCGAAGTCTGTTTTTGAAGTTAGAAGTTTTCTTGGTTTAGCAGGATACTATCGGGGGTTCATTGAGGGATTTTCTAAGTTGGCGTTGCCATTAACGCAGTTGACTCGGAAAGGGCAAGCTTATGTTTGGGATTCTAAGTGTGAGGATAGTTTCCTTGAGTTGAAGAAGAGGTTGATTTCAACGCCTGTGTTGATTTTGCCGAATCCGAAGGAATCGTTTGTTGTGTATTGTGATGCTTCGAAGATGGGTCTTGGTGGTGTGTTAATGCAGAATCGTCAGGTTGTGGCTTATGCATCGAGGCAGTTGAAAGTACATGAGAAGAATTATCCGACTCATGATTTGGAATTAGCGGCCGTTGTGTTTGTGTTGAAGATTTGGAGGCACTACTTGTATGGTTCTAGATTTGAGGTGTTCAGTGATCACAAGAGTTTGAAGTATTTGTTTGACCAGAAAGAGTTGAATATGAGGCAAAGACGGTGGTTGGAATTTCTTAAGGATTATGATTTTCAGTTGAGTTATCATCCGGGAAAGGCGAATGTGGCGGCAGATGCTTTGAGTAGGAAGTCTTTGCATATGTCGGCTTTGATGGTTAAGGAATTAGAGTTGATCGAGCAGTTTTGAGATTTGAGTTTGGTTTGCGAGTTATCACCTAGAAATGTGAAGTTGGGGATGTTGAAGTTGACAAGTAACATCTTGGAAGAGATCAAGAATGGTCAGAAAGAGGATTTGGAACTTGTAGATTGTGTGGTGTTGGTTGACCAAGGTAAAGGTGCGGATTTCAGATTGGATCAGAATGGTGTCTTGATGTTTCGTGATTGTGTGTGTGTGCCAGATGTGCCTGAGCTTAAGAAGCATATTTTGGACGAAGGTCATCAGAGTAGTTTGAGTATTCATCCAGGAGCGACGAAGATGTATCATGATTTGAAGAGATTATTTTGGTGGCCTGGAATGAAGAAGGACGTAGTCGAGTTTGTGTATGCTTGTTTGGTTTGTCAGAAGTCGAAGATTGAACATCAGAAACCGTCGGGTTTGATGCAACCGTTGTTTGTGCCAGAGTGGAAGTGGGATAGTATCTCCATGGATTTTGTTGGGGCTTTGCCGAAGACTGTGAAGGGTTTTCATTCGATTTGGGTGGTTGTTGATCGGTTGACAAAATCAACGCATTTTATTCCTATCAAGACCGGTATGTCTCTGGCGAGGTTAGCTGAGATCTACATTGAGCAGGTTGTCAGGTTGCATGGTATTCCTTCTAGAATTGTGTCGGATTGGGATCCGAGGTTTACTTCCAAGTTTTGGGAGAGTTTGCAAGCTGCTTTGGGAACTAAGTTGAGGTTGAGTTCTGCTTATCATCCTCAGACTGATGGTCAAACGGAGAGGACTATTTAGAGTTTGGAAGACTTGTTGAGAGCTTGCGTTTTGGAACAAGGTGTCAGGTTGGTCGAATGTTTACGGTTGATTGAGTTTACTTACAACAATAGTTTTCATTCTAGTATCGGAATGGCACCTTTTGAGGCTTTGTATGGGCGGAGGTGTAGGACACCGTTGTGTTGGTCTGAGTCAGGTGAAAGTGCTTTGTTAGAACCGGATGTTGTGCAACAGACGACTGAGAAAGTCAAGATGATTCAAGAGAAGATGAAAGAGTCTCAGAGTAGGCAGAAAAGCTATCATGATAAGACGAGGAAGGACATTGAGTTCCAGGTTGGTGATCATGTGTTCTTAAGGGTGAACCCCGTGACCGGTGTTGGTCGTGCTTTGAAGTGTCGGAAGTTGACACCGCGTTTTGTTGGACTGTTTGACATTGTGGAGAAGATTGGAGCTGTAGCGTATCGGATTGCGTTACCGCCGTCGTTGTCGAATCTTCATGATGTGTTTAATGTGTCTCAGTTGCGAAAGTATGTGTATGATGAGTCTCATGTGATTCAAGTGGACGAGTTGGAAGTAAGGGATACTTTGACATTTAAGACTTGGCATGTTAGAGTTGAAGATCGCGAGGTGAAGCGTTTGAGAGGCAAAGCGATCGTTTTGGTGAAGGTGATTTGGGTTGGACAAACTAGCGAGAGTGCCACTTGGGAGTCAGAGAGTAGGATGAAGGATTCGTATCCGGAGTTGTTTCCTTTAGGTAAATTTTCGAGGACGAAAATTCTTTTAGGGGGGAGAGTTGTAACAGCCTGATTTTCGTTATTTGTTGCGACGTGTTTATGTGATGATTTGTTGTTAACTATAATTATTGAATTATATGTTTAATATTATTGTTTTGTGAATCTCACCCCTTCTGCTTGAAAATGTTGCTCTTCGTATGGGTAACTTGCAGGTAATCAAGAATAGGTGATGTCGTGTGAGGACCATTCCTCGGTTGAGTCTTAGGTGCTCCGATACGTAACGGGATGGGGAACTTTGCTTATGTTTTCTATTCCTTGCGTATTATCTTTATGATTTTCATGATTATGATTAATATTGGGAATTTTATGAGACGTTGATGAGGCCTGCGTGCCAGAGACTATTTATGATATTAAATGAATTTCGCTGCAATGTTTTAAATATTTTAATGACTATTTTTACGAAGGAATAAATTGTTATTTATTCATATTTGAGATGTTTTTGAGAAATGTGACGCTCCGTTGTATGTGAAAACTCTGATTTATTTACGAAATTTTTACGTTGGGAAAATAGGGTGTTACAGTTGTCCCGTGATCCAATAAAATTCAAAGGGGGTTGGACTTTGGGAGCTTGGTAGAACCCGCAACACAGGTACAAATGAAGCCATAATCCCTACCATACAGCATGCTACCCCTCAACTCCAACATTATGGACCTAACCACACCATGTTTTCTATGTACTCTAGCATAATCATGCATACATGCATTCATTCATAACTTTTTTTTTTTTTTGTATAAAAAATCGGAGGACTTAAATAAACTTTTTGTAAACATCATAGGTATGGGAAGTGTTGTGAGGAGAACTCATGGGTATAAATTCAAGAAACCAGACTTGGAAAGCTTAAGGAAACTAGCAAAGATGCTGACTACCTAGACCGCTTTCGAAAACAGTATGGACATCTGCTCAGCATTCTCAAGACGGATGTCGACGAAGGGCTCCTCAACACTTTGGTTCAGTTTTATGATCCGCTTTACCGCTGCTTTACCTTCCCAGACTATCAGCTGGTCCCTACCCTAGAGGAATATGCTCACTGGGTCGGTTTACCCGTGCTCGACGAAGTACCCTTCCATGGTCTTGAGAGGTCCGATATAAAAAAACACCTAACCACCAAAGGAGGCCTCCAATGCCTACCCTTCAATTTCCTTTACCAAAAGGCCACCGATTTTGCTGAAAGATCCAATGCCGACGCCTTTGAAACCATCCTCGCCCTGCTCATCTATGGTGTTGTACTCTTCCCAAATGTTGATAACTTCGTCGACATGAATGCCATCCAAATCTTCTTGACCCAAAACCCTGTTCCTACCTTGCTTGTTGATACCTACTTTTCCATCCATGATCGTACTAACAAGGAGCGTGGATTCATCATTTGCTGTGCACCTTTACTCCACATCTGGATTACCTCACACCTACCTCGCCCTAAGTTTAGACTAGAGAAACTACCTTGGTCTGAGAAAATCATGGCCCTCACCCCTGCCGACATAGTTTGGTTCAACCCGACTCTAGACCCAAAAGTTATTATTGACCATTGCGGAGAATTCAACAACATACCTCTCATTCGGACGCATGGGGGAATCAGCCATAACTCAGTTCTCGCCAGACGCCAGTTTGGATACCCCATGAGGATGAGTCCCCTTTACCTCATTCTAGACCGTGATTTCTTCTTCTATGAAAGGGATGCTGGAAATAAGAAAGCACAATTCGAACGAGCTTGGCACTCCATTGTCAAGAAAGATAGGAACCAACTGGGAAATAAATCGAGTACAGCCCATGAATCTTACCTCCAATGGGTTATTAATAGAGCTACTCAGATAGGGATGCCTTACCCTCTGCTGAGGTCCCTAACCTCTTCCACTGCCCCGTCAAAACATTCGCCCATACCCTTTGAAACCCGGGAAGATTTCCAAGAGCATTTGACCGAGGTGAAGTTTGAAATAGACACCTGGCAAAGAAGAGCCCGTGAGGCCGAGCTCAAAAATGAGACCCTGAATGGGGAGATAGAACGACTAAAGCGCCAACTCTTTGATCAGAACCGCCGACTAATAGAGAAGGATGATCTACTCCGGAGGAAGGATGCCCTGCTCGGACAGGATGCTAGCAGAAAAAGGAAGTTCATGGAGCTATTTGACGGCCCACATCCAGACTTTGAATGACCTGGTTCAAAAAAAAAATCGCTCTTTGAGGACTTACTGTTGGGCCCCCTAGTTTCTATGTTCCATATTTGTTTAGAGCTTACCCCTTGGTTTTCGTTTGTTAAAAAGGGGGCTTGCTGTAATCTTCCAAGTTCCCGAACAAAATCTTTATAAATTCACTTTTATAAGTCCTCCGATAAATAAAAATGTGTCAATTTTTGCATAACATCATGCATCATCTTGCATATCATAGTTTTGAATTCGAGTCTCACAAGTTTTTCTTTTCCACAAAAGGTCACTCCCATTTCCAAAGTGGCCTGACGTCCTCAACCAACTCGCGTACACGCCACTCGGGCAAATATCAAGAAGAAGATGGATTTTCTTGAACAAGAGAATCAGGCACTCAAAAAAGAGATGGCAACCATGCAGGCGAAGATAGACGAAATGGCAGCCATGCAGACTCAGGTGGATGAATTGTCTGAATTGGTAAGAACGCTGAAAGCTACCCAGAATCAACCACCACCACGTCCTCCTCCTGTCAGGACTCGGGCCGAAGCAAGGGGCATTGCTATCCCTGACTGGACGATCTATTCTGAGTCTCCAATATTTTCTGCGCCTGCACGATCTGCGCCTTGGTTCATGCCCCTCACAGCTGGTGAAATTCTCCGCCCTGTTGCTTGTGAACCTCCGATGCCTACTTTTCAACATAAAACTCATGTTCCACCGCCTGTTGCAACGCGCCCTCAAGCTACTACGACCTATTCCGCACCTGTGATTCACACCGTCCCACAAAATGAAGAACCCATCTTCCACTCAGGGAATATCGAGGTCTGTAACAAGGTAGATGACTTACAGGAGAAGTATGAGAAGATGAATCAGGAAATGCTTGCCCTCCTCGGGAAAGAAGTATCCAAGAAGGACGTCTATGATCTTTGCTTGGTGCCAAACGTCTAGATACCTCACAAATTCAAACTTCCAGACTTCGAAAAATACAAAGGGACCTCCTAGCCTAGAGACCATCTAACGATGTATGTGAGAAAAATGTCCACATACTCCAATGATCATCAGGTCCTCATCCATTACTTTCAAGACAGTTTGACTGGTACTGCACTGAAGTGGTACATGAACTTGGACCGAGCAGAAATCCGGACTTTCAACGACCTACGCGAGGCCTTTGTACAGCGATACAAATTCAACGGAGATATGGTCCCAGACCGAAGTGATCTCCAGGCTATGACCAAAAAGGACAAAGAAACACTCAAAGAGTACGCCTCAACAGAATTACGCAGCCTGCCAACACATTGCCGCTATAACACCCGTGACAAATACCACTCAACAACCAAGCTATCAGCAGCATTATCCTCAGCAGCATTACCCAGCCTACATTGCTTCCATTACACCCTCTACCAATGTTATCCAACCACAAAATCATCAACCACAATATCCTCAACACCAATATCCTCAAGAATACCCACATCAATATTTCCAACAACCATATCAACAACCATATCAATAGCCATATAGACAACCATATCAACAGCCATATCAACAACCATATCAACAACAACCTCAGCGACAACAACAAACTCGGCAACAAGCTCCCAGAATACAGTTTAATCCAATCCCCATCACATATGAGCAGTTGCTCCCAGCTTTGCTCAAGAAAGAGCTAGTCTAGACCAGACCACCTCCAGCTGTCCCAGAGAAGTTGCCCCGATGGTATAGACATGACCGATTCTGCACCTTTCACCAGGGTGCCCCAGGTCACAGCACGGAAGACTGTTATAGTCTAAAGAAAGCAGTCTAGGGCCTCATCAGAGACAAGAAAATAAACTTCACCGATCTAAATCCAAATGTTCAAACCAATCCATTGCCAAATCACGGTGACGCACCTGTCAATATGATCGATGATGGCCGAAAGACTCACCGCATTCTCAATGTACAACACATCCGAACACCATTGGCCCCGCTACATACCAAGTTATGCGAAATAGCTCTCTTTACACGTGATCATACAACCTGCAAGGTGTGCTCTACAGATCTAAGGGGTTGTCAGAAAGTAAAGGACGATATTCAAAGACTATTGAACCAAGGGGAACTTGTGGTCGAAAAGAAATGTGACGATGTATGTGCTGCAACTTCTGAAGAGTCTGTGGAAATTTTCTTTGACAGTCGAAAATCGGCGGATGCCCCTCTGGTGATATGTCTGCCAGGCCCTATACCGTACACTTCGGGAAAGGCCATCCCTTACAAATATAATGCCACAATAATCGAAGATGGACGCAAAGTTCCCATACCGCCTTTACCTTCTATGGTTAACAATACTGAAGACAACAGAGTGCTGAGGAATGGGCGTGTTATTCCCACTCTGTTCCAAAAGAAAGCAGGCGCCCCGGTAATTGAACAAATACAGGCTAAAGACTCCAACACAACTAAAGATGCAGGCCAGACCAGTGGAACCAATACCAATGCTGTCTTTGAGGAGTTACTACAATTGATAAAGAAAAGTGAGTACAAGGTGATCGACCAGTTGATGCAGACTCCCTCAAAGATATCCATCCTGTCTTTATTGCTGAATTCTGAGGCCCACAGAAATGCCTTGATGAAAGTCCTGAACCAAGCCTTTGTAAATCATGATATCACTATTGGGCAATTTGATGGAGTAGTGGGAAATATCACTGCATGCAACAACCTGAGCTTCAGTGATGAAGAGCTCCCCGAGGAAGGAAGGAACCACAACATGGCGTTGCATATATCTGTGAATTGCAATACTGATGCACTATCAAATGTGCTGGTGGATACTGGGTCGTCCTTGAACGTAATGGCCAAAACAACTTACGATTAACTTTCGATGGTTCAGAGAAGAATGTCCTTGGAGAAGTGGATCTACCTATTACAATTGGGCCGCATGTCTTCCAGATTACCTTTCAAGTAATGGATATACAAGCATCATATAGTTGCCTGTTGGGCCGACCCTGGATTCATGAAGCAAGGGCGGTAACTTCTACGCTGCATCAGAAGCTAAAGTTTATGAAGAACGGAAAGCTGGTGACCGTGGGAGAAGAACAAGCCATGCTAATAAGCCATTTGTCATCGTTCTCATTCATTGGTGTTGATATTGAGGATGGTACGTCTTTCCAAGGACTTTCTATCGAAGACCAAGGTGCTAAGAAGAATGCAACATCCATTTCTTCTTTCAAAGATGCTCAGAAAGTGGTACAAGATGGTGTCTCTACCGGCTGGGGGAAGTTGTTGAATCTGTTAGAGAACAAGCGTCGTGAAGGACTCGGTTTCACTCCGTCAGCTGGGACTTCCAACAACAAGCCAATTGGGAATACTTTCTACAGTGCTGGGTTCAGTCATGCCTCGTCAGAAGCCAATGCTATCATTGAAGATAATCCAGAAGGAGTGCCACAAAGCCTCGTGACACAAGGAGGGATTAGTCGCAATTGGGCCGCTATAGATGTTCCTTTTGTTGCTCACTTGTCAAAGTAATGCACTTATTTGTTTTTATGCTTTTTCAAAAAAATCCTTTCGCCCCGCCCCAAGCGAAAGTGAATCTATCTAGGGATTTTGTTTCAAGAAATTGTCATCAATCAAATAAAATGACATTTTACTTCCGACTTTTTGCTTTATGTTTCTTTTTATACATTTTTTTTTCTGAAAAATGGTAATACAAAAAGCCAAAAAAATACAATCACTTTTGAAAAATCTGCATTTTACTAAAAAAAAAAAATCATCAATCATATGTGCAGATTAAATGAACCATTTGAACAACGTAACCCTATGATCTCTCCCAACTTCGAATCCCCCATGTATGAGGCAGAAGAAGAAGAAGAAGAGATTCCCGATGAAATCTCTCGACTGCTTGAACAAGAAAGAAAGACCATTCAGCCTCATGAGGAAGCCATAGAAGTAATCAATTTGGGTACGGAAGAAGACAAGAAAGAGATCAAGATTGGGGCATCGCTTGAAGCAAGTGTCAAGAAGCGAGTGGTAGAGCTTCTCCAAGAGTATGTCGATATATTTGCTTGGTCATACAGAGATATGCCGGGTCTGGATACTAATATTGTGGTGCATTGTTTGCCGTTGAAGCTGGAATGCCCGCTAGTTAAGCAAAAGTTGAGAAGAACTCACCCTGACATGGCTCTCAAGATCAAAGAAGAGGTGCAGAAACAAATTGATGCAGGTTTCCTCGTTACATCAGAATATCCTCAGTGGCTGGCCAACATTGTACTTGTTCCAAAGAAAGACGGTAAGGTCAGAATGTGTGTTGATTACCGTGACCTGAACAAAGCCAACCCAAAAGATGATTTTCCGCTTCCTCACATTGACGTGTTGGTTGACAGTACTGCTAAATCCAAAGTCTTCTCCTTCATGGATGGTTTCTCTGGTTACAATCAGATCAAGATGGCACCCGAAGACAGAGAAAAGACGTCTTTTATCACTCCTTGGGGCACCTTCTATTACAAAGTAATGCCTTTCGGTTTGATAAACGCAGGTGCTACCTATCAGAGAGGTATGACTACTCTCTTCCACGACATGATGCACAAAGAAATTGAAGTGTATGTGGATGATATGATCGTCAAATCCAGCACGGAAGAAGAACACGTCGAATACCTACGGAAGATGTTCCAACAGCTGAGAAATTATCAAATCCGCCTCAATCCTAACAAATGCACCTTTGGTGTCAGATCCGGGAAGCTCCTAGGTTTCATTGTTAGTCAAAAGGGTATTGAAGTGGATCTAGACAAGGTCAAGGCCATCAGAGAAATGCCTGCCCCACAGACAGAAAAACAGGTACGAGGGTTTCTTGGACGTTTAAACTACATCTCCAGATTCATCTCTCATATGACTGCAACATGTGGGCTGATATTCAAATTACTTCGCAAAGATCAAGGAGTCGTTTGGACAAAAGACTGCCAGAAAGCCTTCGACAACATCAAAGAATACCTGTTAGAACCTCTGATTCTCATCCCTCCAGTCGAAGGAAGGCCATTGATCATGTACCTGACTGTGCTAGAACATTCCATGCGTGGTGTGCTCGGACAATAAGATGAAACCGGGAGAAAGGAGCATGTTATTTATTACCTGAGCAAGAAATTCACTGATTGCGAGTCTCGCTATTCCATGCTCGAGAAGACTTGTTGTGCACTAGCTTGGGCCGCCAAACGCCTCCGTCATTACATGGTTAATCACACTACTTGGTTGATATCTAAAATGGATCCAATTAAGTACATCTTCGAGAAGCCCGCATTAACAGGAACAATTGCCCGGTGGCAGATGTTGTTGTCAGAATATGATATCGAATACCGCACTCAAAAGGCGATCAAAGGCAGTATCCTTGCCGATCATTTGGCTCACCAACCAATCGAAGACTATCAGCCTATCAAGTTCGACTTTCCCGATGAAGAGATCATGTATTTAAAGATGAAGGATTGCGATGAACCATTACCTAAAGAAGGTCCGGATCCTGATTCAAGATGGGGTTTGGTGTTCGATGGAGCTGTTAACGTCTACGACAATGGAATTGGGGCAGTCATTATTACCCCTCAAGGCACTCACATCCCTTTCACTTCCAGGCTATTATTCAAATGCACGAACAACATTGCAGAATATGAAGCATGCATCATGGGTATTGACGAAGCCATCGACCTAAGAATCAAGAATCTGGACATATATGGAGACTCAGCTCTCGTGATCAACCAAATCAAAGGAGAATGGGAAACTTGCCACCCCAGCTTGATTCCTTACCGAGACTATGCAAGGCGACTTTTGACATTCTTCAATAAGGTTGAGTTACACTACATCCCTCGTGAGGAGAACCAGATGGCAGACGCCCTGGCCACCTTATCTTCTATGTACAAAGTCAACCGCCAGAATGATGTGCCATTGGTCAAAATTAGATGTCTCGAAAGACCAGCGTATGTGTTCGCGGCCGAAGAAGCTACTAACGACAAGCCGTGGTTCCATGATATCAAGTGTTTCCTCCAAAATCAAGAGTATCCAACTGGAACTTCCAATAAAGACAAGAAAACTTTGAGGAGGTTGTCTGGCAATTTCTTTTTGAATGGCGATGTGTTGTATAAGAGAAACTTCGACATGGTCCTGCTCAGATGCATGGATAAATGAGAAGAAGATTTGTTGATGCACGAAATCCACAAAGGCTCCTTCGGAACTCATGCTAATGGGCACGTAATGGCCAGGAAAATGTTAAGGGCTGGTTATTATTGGATGACGATGGAAGCTGACTGTTATCGGCATGCCAAGAAGTGTCACAAATGTCAAATCTATGCTGATAAGATTCATGTGCCGCCAAATACACTCAATGTGCTTTCTTCTCCATGGCCATTCTCTATGTGGGGCATTGACATGATCGGAAAGATCGAACCAAAGGCTTCAAACGGGCACCGTTTTATTCTTGTGGCCATTGACTATTTTACCAAGTGGGTCGAAGCCACGTCCTACGCCAATGTGACCAAGCAAGTAGTGGTCAAGTTCATCAAGAATCAAATCATTTTCCGCTACGGTGTCCCTAGCAGGATCATTACAGACAATGGGACGAATCTAAACAACAAGATGATGGAGGAGTTGTGTGATGATTTCAAGATCGAGCATCATAACTCTTCACCTTACAGACCTCAAATGAACAGCGCTGTCAAAGCCGCAAACAAGAACATCAAGAAGATCGTCCAGAAGATGGTAGTGACATACAAAGATTGGCATGAGATGCTCCCATTCGCATTGCACAGTTATCGCACTTCTGTACGCACATCAACAGGGGCAACCCCTTTCTCTTTGGTATACGACATGGAGGCAGTTCTCCTAGTAGAAGTTGAAATTCCGTCAATGAGGGTCTTAATGGAGCCTGAGTTATCAGAGGCTGAATGGTGTCAGAACAGGTTCGACCAATTAAACTTGATTGAAGAGAAACGCATTACCGCTTTATGTCATGGTCAACTATATCAAAGACGGATGAACAAGCTTTTGACAAGAAAGTTCATCCCCGCGAATTTCGAGAAGGAGACCTTGTGCTCAAGAAGATCCAACCTTTCCAACATAACTGTAGGGGCAAGTGGACACCTAACTACAAAGGCCCGTACGTCGTCAAAAGAGCTTTCTCGGGCGGTGCAATGACCCTTACGGCTATGGATGGCGACGAAATTCCACGACCGGTGAACACAAATGCAGTCAAAAAATACTTTGCCTAAAAATAAAAGAACAGCTCGGTAAGCCGAAAACCTGAAAAGGCGACTTAGGCAAAAAGGAGCGTCTCGGTGGACTGAAAACCCGAAAGGGCGGTCCAGGCAAAAATTAGAGACATGAACAAAAACGATTATCCTGATAGATCGAAAAAATCCGAAAAGGCGATCTATGCAAAAGTCGAGGATCAAAAGACAAAGTAACTGCATCCAGTCAGGCACAGTCAACCTGGGGCATCCAGTCGTCAAAAGACTTCCGATTCGAAGCATCTGCAAAGCAAAAACCCGAAACTGGGGCAATTCAAAGTTGTTAGGGAGAATAACGGTTATTTGGTTCAATCTACCTTCCCATATATTTGACATTTTTCAAAATTTTCAAAGATCTGTGGAGCCTCGCCCTTGGCAGGCCACCACTCAATTAATCAAGTTTGAGCCTGTGTCCATTTATATGGAACTCTCATATTATTCTGTTTGTAAAATTTTCTTCTATGTTTGATGGCAATACTTGAAGCAAAACAATTTCCAAAAAAAATATATACAAAACTTTTTACATCTTTTGAAAAAGTGTAAACAACAAACACACTCTTTTTGAACTTGTAAGCATACAAAACGTACATCGACATCCGCCTCGAGTACGGTTACATTCCGGAAGAGAAACGTGGCTAAGCACTACGGAGAGGACCTCCGCTTCAAAGCAGGATGCAGTCATAACACAGAAATACAAAAAAGACAAAAACAAAAAAGCTCGATAAGTTGAAAACCTGAAAAGGCGACTTAGGCAATAGAGAGCACCCCGGTGGACTGCAAACCCGAAAGGGCGGTCCAAGCAAAGTTTAGGACACACAAAAAAGAATATACTCCCGATGGATTGAAAGCCTGAAAGGGCGGTCCAGGCAAAATCAGAGATTTTCAAAACAAAACAAAAAATACAAAGTTATGACTGCTGAAACACGCTAATGGAAAGATACGTTGCGCCGGTACAAAAATGGCGACTTCTTCCAAGATTTCTAGGTCAAGAGTGGACTTTCTCCCCAGTGAAAGAATCAGTTATTACTTTGCGCTAAGCTTACCATATCAATAACATCAACTCCAAGGAAGTTTGCCGAGTGTTTGTACTACGCTGTTTGTCCGCTTCCAATCTTACAAATCCTGTCTCGTTCCATCGAGCCCCCTGTCACATATAGTTTATGAAATCGTTCAAGTCACATTCATACATTCATGCATTCATGCATCCACGCGTTAATACTCCCATATATTCACACATTCAAGCGCACACAACGCACACGTACACACACAATATCAATTCACACATGATTGCATCAGTCGCCCAGAGTCTTGTTTGGTCGTATCTCATCAATTCAGCCATCAACTCTTCCAAGTGGTAAGTCCTACATAACGGACAACTTGAGGTTTGTTTTTGTCTTTCTTCCAAGTGGTAAGTCCAACATAACAGACAACTTGAGGTTTATTTTCCTGTCTTCAAAGTAGTAAGTCCTACATAACAGACAGCTTGAGGTTTATTTTTCTGTCTTCCAAGTGGTAAGTCCTACATAACGGACAGCTTGAGGTTTATTTTTCCTGTCTTCCAAGTGGTAAGTCCTACATAACAGACAGCTAGAGGTTTATTTTTCTGTCTTCCAAGTGGTAAGTCCTACATAACGGACAACTTGAGGTTTATTTTTGTCTTTATTCCAAGTGGTAAGTCTTACATAACGGACAGCTTGAGGTTTATTTTTCTGTCTTCCAAGTGGTAAGTCCTACATAATGGACAGCTTGAGGTTTAATTATGTCTTTCTTCCAAGTGGTAAGTCCTACATAACAGACAGCTTGAGGTTTATCTTTCTGTCTTCCAAGTGGTAAGTCCTACATAACGGACAGCTTGAGGTTTATTTTTGTCTTTCTTCCAAGTGGTAAGTCCTACATAACAGACAGCTTGAGGTTTATCTTTCTGTCTTCCAAGTGGTAAGTCCTACATAACGGACAGCTTGAGGTTTATTTTTGTCTTTCTTCCAAGTGGTAAGTCATAAATAACGGACAACTTGAGGTTTATTTTTCTGTCTTCCAAGTGGTAAGTCCTACATAACAAGTGGTAAGTCCTACATAACGGACAGCTTGAGGTTTATTTTTCTGCCTTCCAAGTGGTAAGTCCTACATAACGGACAACTTGAGGTTTATTTTTCTGTCTTCCAAGTGGTAAGTCATACACAATGGACAGCTTGAGTCAAGTGTAACACCCCGTTTTCCCAGCGTAAAAATTTCTTAACAATAAATCAGAGTTTTCACATACAACGGAGCGTCACATTTCTAAAAACATCTCAAATATTGAATAAATAACAATTTATTCCTTCATAAAAAAATAGTCATTAAAATATTCAAGAACATTTGCAGCGGAATTCATTTAATATCATATAAAGTCTCTGGCACGCAGGCCTCATCAACGTCTCATAAAATTCCCAATATTAATCATAATCATGAAAATCATAAAAATAAAACGCAAGGAATAGAAAACATAAGCAAAGTTCCCCATCCCGTTACGTATCAGAGAACCTAAGACTCAACCGAGGAATGGTCCTCACACGACAGCACCTATTCTTGATTACCTAGAAGTTACCCATACGAAGAGCAACATTTTCAAGCAGAAGGGGTGAGATTCACAAAACAATTATATTAAACATATAATTCATTAATTATAGTTGACAACAAATCATCACATAAACACGTCACAACAAATAGCATTTAACATCACAAGCATCATCATAAATCATCTTCATAAACGCATCACAACACACATCACTTAGCATCACAAGTATCATCATATATCATTTTATTCCCAGGGCATAAGCCCTCGTCGCTAGTGAGCAAAAGCTCCACAGCATAAGCCCTCGTCGCTGGTGAGTAAAAAAATCCAGGGCATAAGGCCTCATCTCTAAATGAGTATGCATGGGGCTCAACATCTTATAACTTAAACAAGATAAACATCTTAAAACGTCGCAACATCATAAACATCTTGGACCGACACATGCAGCATTAACCATATATAAACAACTACATGGCAGCAACTCATCAATCATGGCATATAGCAACATCAAGGATTCATCACTTAAGGATCACATATATTACACATATAGTTCACATAATACACATATGATTCATAAATCATTCTCAACAACATCAAATTATCACGAAGCATCATCACAGATCATCATTTATATTAAAAACAGCTTTCTGTACTACCCAAAGCTCAACTCCCAAAGTCTTGTGCGAAACAGATTGCAACAACAAGGAAAACGTGACATTCTGTCACAGCACTGCTCGCTGTGGCGAGCTCTATTGCTCGCCTGGCGAGAGATTACAGGTCTCTCTCGCCATGGCGAATGGATTTCTCTCCTGGCGAAGCGTTACATGTCTCTCGCCATGGCGAGCTGGGTTGCTCGCCTGGCGAGCGATGAAGATATGTTCGCCATGGCGAGCTACGACTCTCGCCTGGCGAACGATGTTAGAACAGAGTACGGGATTACGAACTTTTTCACCAAAAATCCCAATTTTCACCATGTTAAGCCCCAAATTCGACTGAAACGTTAGCATTATGTTTATTCTAGGTTCTGTAGTCAATTTCTACAACCAATCTACAGTTTTTACCTCATCTACCCATCAATTCATCACATTAACCTAATTCTCCAATTCTCTAAAATTAACCCTACACTTGTTAATTATAATTAGATGAGTTATAGTTTAATATAATTGAATTGCTAGGCCCACCCTTACCTTGTTTATGCAGAAATCGCAGCCCTCTTGCCTCTTCTCTCCTTCTCTGGTTTTTCTCCCTTTTTCTCCCAAAATTGATCGTACGTACTGAGTTATTCTTAACCTAATATTCCCTATTTATACTCCCAACAAATCTTATCTTATTTACTCTTTCTCCCACATAACTCTAAAATCTCAAAATTACCTTACATCTCTATATTTATTTTATTTTCAAATCTTATTTTAGTAAACAATAAAATAAGCCACCACATCACATAAAAATCACTAAAATCACATAAATCTTATCTCTTCAAATCTCATATAATATATATAAATATATCTAGACTCTTCAAATAATTCGAATAATTAACTACTTAAAATAATCAAAAGTGGGCGTTACAACTCTCCCCAGCTGATAAGATTTTTGTCCTCGAAAATTTACCTCAAGCAAACAACTCTGGATAAGATTCCAGCATCTTACTCTCTAGCTCCCACGTCAAGCTTTCACCAGTCACTCCGTCCCAAACAACTTTCACAAGAGGTATAGCCTTGCCTCTCAAACGCTTCACTTCACGACCTTCAATCCTCACTGGTAAGGTTTCAACTGTAAGGTTATCTCTAACTTGTACATCATCTCTTTGGATCACATGAGATGGATCCGGAACATACTTCCGAAGTTGCGACACATGAAACACATCGTGAAAATTCGAAAGATGCGGTGGTAAACCCACTCGGTATGCCACCGTTCCAACTCTTTCCGAAATCTGATACGGACCAATAAACTTCGGAGTGAACTTCTTGGACTTCAAAGCCCGACCAACACCGGTCATGGGAGTAACTCTTAGGAACACATGATCTCCTTCTTGGAACTCAAGGTCCTTCCTCCGCTTATCATTATAACTCTTTTGTCGACTCTGTGACGCTTTCATCTTCTCTTGGATCATCTTCTCAGTAGTCTGCTGAACAATTTCTGGTCCTAGAACCACATTCTCACCTGACTCAAACCAACACAACGGAGTTCTGCATCTCCGGCCATACAAAGCCTCGAAAGGTGCCATCCCAATACTCGAATGGTAACTGTTGTTGTACGTGAACTCTATCAACGGAAGATGACTATCCCAAGTCCCTCCTTGCTCAAGTACACAAACTCTCAACAAATCTTCCAACGACTGAATCGTTCTTTCCGACTGACCATCTGTCTACAGATGATAAGCCGAACTCAACCTCAATTGAGAACCTAAAGCCTCTTGGAAACTCTTCCAAAATCTAGAAGTAAATCTTGGGTCTCTATCTGATACAATGCTCGAAGGAACACCATGCAGCTTCATTATATCTCGAATATAAATCTCTACCAACCGTGATACGGGAAAAGTGATATTAATTGGAATAAAATGAGCCGACTTCGTCAATCTATCAACAACCACCCAAATGGCGTCATTCCCTTTAGGAGTATTCGGCAAACTTGTAACAAAATCCATGGATATACTATCCCATTTCCACTCTGGCACATCTAAAGGTGTTATCAATCCTGCAGGTTTCCGATGCTCTACCTTCGACTTTTGACAAATCAAACAAGAATACACAAATTGTGCCACATCACGTTTCAAACCAGACCACCAAAACAACTTCTTCAAATCGTGATACATCTTGGTAGCTCCCAGATGAATACTCAAGATACTTATGTGACTCTCTTCAAGAATCATCTTCTTCATCTCATCATTGTCAGGAATGCAAATTCTACCTCGGAACCTCAACACTACTTGATCATCGACTTTAAAGTCACCGTCTTCAGTCTGATTACTAGCAACCAACAAATCCACAAACTTTACATCTTCTTTTTGCGCTTCTTTAATATTCTTCAAGAAATCACTGTCAATTTTCAACATTCCGAGCTTTACACTCTGAGGTGTCCTGTCACAAACTAAACTCAAATCTCTAAACTGTTCCAGTCACTCGAACTCCTTCACCATCATAGCAGACATATGCAAAGTCTTCCTACTTAGGGCATCCGCAACAATATTAGCTTTACCCGGATGATAATTCAAACCAAAGTCATAATCTTTTAATAGTTCAAGCCACCTTCGCTGTCTCATATTCAATTCCCTCTGATCAAACAAGTACTTCAAGCTCTTGTGATCACTGAACACTTCAAATCTCGAACCATACAAGTAATGTCTCTAAATCTTAAGCACAAATACAACAGCAGCTAATTCCAGATCATGAGTAGGATAATTTCGTTCATGAATCCTCAACTGTCTTGATGCATAAGCAACCACTTTACCTGCATCTTGCATAAGCACACCTCCTAAACCAAACTTGGACGCATCACAATACACCACAAAAGGTTCATCGGACTTCGGCAAAATCAAAACTGGAGACGTCGTCAACCGCTTCTTCAATTCATTAAAACTATTCTCACAATGGACATCCCACACAAAAGATTTACCCTTACATGTCAACTGCGTTAACGGAAGAGCCAACTTAGAAAATCCTTCTATGAATCTTCGGTAATAACTAGCTAAACCCAAAAAGCTTCTAATCTCTGTAGCCAACTTAGGAGTCTCCCATTGTGATACCGCTTCAACTTTAGACGGATCATCTGCAATTCCATCACCAGAAATAACATGGCCAAGAAAACTCACTTCTCTCAACTAGAATTCACACTTTGATAACTTAGCAAATAACTTCTTCTCTTTCAGCACTTGCAAGACAATCTTCAAATGCTCATCATGTTCTTCTTCAGTCTTAGAGTATATCAAAATATCATCAATAAACACCACAACAAAACGATCCAAATAAGCATGAAAGATTCTATTCATGTACTCCATAAATACACCAGGTGCATTAGTAACATCGAAAGGCATCACCGTATACTCATAATGCCCATAACGCGTCCTAAACATCGTCTTCTGCATATCTTCATCTTTCACTTTAATCTGGTGATAACCTGATCTCAAATCAATCTTGCTAAACATGCGTGCACCCACTAACTGATCCATCAAATCGTCAATTCTAGGAAGTGGATACCTATTTTTTATCGTCACTTTATTCAACTGTCGATAGTCAATGCACAACCTCATACTACCATCTTTCTTCTTGACCAACAATATCGGCGCTCCCCAAGGTGAAACACTCGGTCTAACAAACTTTTTCTCAAGCAAATCCTCTAATTGTTTCTTCAGCTCCGCCAACTTAGAAGCTAACATACGTTAAGGTGTCATAGACACAGGCTTCGTTCCAGGGACAAGGTCCATCGAAAATTCAACTTCCCTTTTTGGAGGCACATCAGGAATTTCATCAGGAAAAACTTCTAGAAAGTCACATACCACTTGTAACTTATCAATCACCGCCTGATTCTCAATAGATAAAGATGTCATCAAGGAAAACATCATAATTCCATCGCGTTCTAACTGCTTCAGCTGTTTAGTAGATAAGAACTCTGCTCCATTCTCTTCTTCAGCAGAAGAAAAATGCACCGTCTTGCTAAAACAATTAATAAGGACATGATTGTATTCTAACCAATTCATTCCCAGGATTACATCCATTCCAATCAACGGTAAACAAACTAAATCAATCTCAAAATCACGACCAAACATAGACACGGGACATCTCAAACACACGAGGGAAGTAGTCACCGAACCCTTAGCTGGAGTTTCGACAACCATCTCCCCATTCATATCAGATACAGCAAGATTCAACTTTGCAGCACAATCAAGAGCAATAAAACAATGCGTAACACCAGTATCAATAATAGCAACTAAAGGTATATTATCAAAATAACAAGTACCTCTGATCAAACGATCCTCATTCTCTGTCTGAGTACCAGTCAAGGCAAAAACTCTCCTAGTAGTCTGAGCCTTCTTAGGCTTCTTGCATTGTGAACCAATGTGGCCCTCCTCCTCGCAATTAGAACACACAATGTCATCATGTTTGCACTCAGCAGTAGTATGCCCTTTCTTGCCGCAACGAAAACACTGTTTCATCTCTCCAGGACAAGCATTGCTCTTATGGCCCTTCACACCACAAGTATAGCAGACAATCTCAGCAGGAGCATTTTTCTTAATAGGTCTCCTCTCATCATTAACTCTTTGTTTACCCTTATCAGCAGGGGCACTGTAAGGCTTAGGACGACTCTGCTGACCTTTACCTTTTCTCTCATTAACAACCTTGTAATGAGCCTTAGTATCCTCTTCGTAAATTCTGCAACTACTCACCAGCTCGGAGAAATTTCTGATCTTTTGGTAACCAATTGCCTCTTGATATCAGCACGTAACCCATTCTTGAATTTGATACATTTAGAAAATTCAGTAGTCTCAGGAGTATAGTGTGGATAGAACTTAGCCAACTCCACAAACTTCGCAGCATATTCAATCACTGACATGTTCCCTTGCTTTAGCTCAAGGAACTCAATCTCCTTCTTCCCACGAACATCTTCAGGGAAGTATATGTCTAGGAATTCCCTCCTAAACACAGCCCAAGTAACCTCAGCACCATCTTGCTCTAGAATAGGTAGAAGACTAATCCACCAGGAATGGAAAAATAATACGCAAGGAATAGAAAACATAAGCAAAGTTCCCAATCCCGTTACATATTAGAGCACCTAAGACTCAACCGAGGAATGGTCCTCACACGACAGCACCTATTCTTGATTACCTGCAAGTTACCCATACGAAGAGCAACATTTTCAAGCAGAAGGGGTGAGATTCACAAAACAATTATATTAAACATATAATTCATTAATTATAGTTAACAACAAATCATCAAATAAACACGTCACAACAAATAGCATTTAACATCACAAGCATCATCATAAATCATCTTCATAAATGCATCACAACACACATCACTTAGCATCACAAGTATCATTGTATATCATTTTCACAAACATCTTAGACAACTTGACTCGACAATGCAACTTCACTTGACTATGCAACTCTAACATCTTAAATGCATGTGGTACCAATCCAGGGCATAAGCCCTCGTCTCCTTGAGCATAAATATACTCCCAGGGCATAAGCCCTCGTCGCTAGTGAGCAAAAGTTCCAAGGCATAAGCCCTCGTCGTTGGTGAGTAAAAACACAGTGGCATAAGCCCTCATCTCTGAATGAGTATGCATGAGGCTCAACTTCTTATAACTTAAACAAGATAAACATCTTAAAACATCGTAACATCATAAACATCTTGGACCGACACATGCAGCATTAACCATATATAAACAACTACATAGCAGCAACTCATCAATCAGGGCATATAGCAACATCAAGGATTCATCACTTAAGCATCACATATATTACACATATAGTTCACATAATACACATATGATTCATAAATCATTCTCAACAACATCAAATTATCACGAAGCATCATCACAGATCTTCATTTATATTAAAAACAGCTTTCTGTACTACCTAAAGCTCAACTCCCAAAGTCTCGTGCGAAATAGATCGCAACAACAAGGAAAACGTGACATTCTGTCACAACACTGCTCGTTGTAGCGAGCTCTATTGCTCGCCTGGTGAGAGATTACAGGTCTCTCTCGTCATGGCGAATGGATTTCTCTCCTGGCGAAGCGTTACAGGTCTCTCGCCATGGCGAGCTGGGTTGCTCGCCTTGCGAGCGATGAAGATATGTTCACCGTGGCGAGCTATGACTCTCGCCTGGCGAACGATGTCAGAACAGAGTACGGGATTGCCAACTTTTTCACCAAAAATCCCAATTTTCACCATGTTAAGCCCCAAATTCGACTGAAACGTTAGCATTATGTTTATTCTAGGTTCTGTAGTCAATTTCTACAACCAATCTACAGTTTTTACCTCATCTACCCATCAATTCATCACATTAACCTAATTCTCCAATTCTCTAAAATCAACCCTACACTTGTTAATTATAATTAGATGAGTTACAGTTTAATAGAATTGAATTGCTAGGCTCACCCTTACCTTGTTTATGCAGAAATCGCAGCCCTCTTGCCTCTTCTCTCCTTCTCTGGTTTTTCTCCCTTTTTCTCCCAAAACTGATCGTACGTACTGAGTTATTCTTAACCTAATATTCCCTATTTATACTCCCAACAAATCTTATCTTATTTACTCTTTCTCCCACATAACTCTCTAAAATCTCAAAATTACCCCACATCTCTATATTTATTTTATTTTCAAATCTTATTTTATTAAACAATAAAATAAGCCACCACATCACATAAAAATCACTAAAATCACATAAATCTTATCTCTTCACATCTCATATAATATATATAAATATATCTAGACTCTCCAAATAATTCAAATAATTAAATAATTAAAATAATCTAAAGTGGGGGTTACATCAAGCGGTAAGTCCCAAACAACGGACAACTTGAATTTACTTTTCGTCTTTCTTTCAAGTGGTCAGTCCTAAACAAGGGACAGCTTGAGTCAAGCGGTAAGTCCCAAACAATGGACAGCTTGAATTTACTTTTTGTCTTTCTTCCAAGTGGTAAGTCCTAAACAATGGACAGCTTGAGTCAAGTGATAAGTCATAAACAACGGACAACTTGAATTTACTTTTTGTCTTTGTTCCAAGTGGTAAGTCCTAAACAACGGACAACTTGAGTTTACCTTTGGTCTAGTTTCAAATGGTCAGTCCCAAAAAACGGACTACTTGTGTTTACCTGTCATTCTTCTCGAGTGTCATCCCCAGTATGTCGGATCAATAAGTGTCTCCATTAAACTATCATTCCAAACCAACACAATGGTACATCACCGTTTTCCCCAGTGAAACTACACTTTTCCCTAGCGGAATCGGATCCCTTTTCTTCCAACAGACTTGGGTATCCCGTTGTTGTTTCTTGTCTCAGTCAAAATGTCTATGTCGTCCTGCATTCATAATTGCATCACATGCATTCATAGCATCTTAGGTCAAAAATGGTGTCCTTTGTATTTAAGTCTCTTCGACCCGTCAAATCAAAGATTCCATCTTCAAATATCCCGACGAAGAAACTTAAATAGGGGCATCTGTGATACCCCAATTTTTGACCCAAGATACCACCGACACACCGCTGACACGTGCTTGTTAACCTCGGCCAATCTCGGCCATTTTCAATGAAAAATTCGATAGAGAGGTATTTTAAAATACCTCATATTTGGTTCCGAGTCGGGCCCTCTTCTCTTAATTTTCACTTTTTACTTATTTATTTAATTTTAATTTCCATCTTTTATTAAAAATCTTTTATTAATTTATCTCACTTTTATGTTTATTTATTTTATTCTTTTTATTCTAATGTCCAAAAGTCATCAAAAATTGTCTGCAATGTCCAATACAGCTGATGCCAGCCTGTGATGTCCCCTTAATCCCCAGCCAAGGCAGTTTCTGTCACTGCTTTAACAGACTCCTTGTTTCCATTCCCCCTATAAAACGGCAGCAAGCAGCACACATGAAGGGGGTGGATTTTTTTTTTACGGATTTGGCACTAAAACAAACCTGCGAAAGAAATATCCGAACAAATTTCTATTTTTCAGAGAACAACACAGCCGGTACACAAACTAGCTGTAACCAACTTTTAACACAAATTCACAGCCATAATCCGCAAGACAAAAAAATCAAAGAAAACAAACAAGAGCCACTTCAAGCCTCACGTCCGAATCATCAACAAAAATCAACAAACACCATAATCCAAAACCACACATATCATCCGTAAAACCGAATCACAGCCGCACGAAACCGGTCACTTTCATCCCAAAAAACGTCATAAAACCGAAGGTAAAGAAGAGAAGAGGATAAAACCATTACTGTTTTTTCTAGATCTAGGGAGTTTCACGTTTTGGCCGAAATTTTTGAGTAAAGAATCGCAAAGAGGGAGTGAAAATAAGTGGAAAGAACGAAAAAAAAAAGGACGAGTTTTTAACTCCGGCACCGCGCCGGAACCGGCCAACTCGCCGGGGAAAAAAGCCACGCCGGTGGCAGAATTCTAGAGAGAGGGCAGAGCCTCTCTCTCTAGAAAGGGGGAAGAAAGAGAAAGAAAAAGAAAAAATGAGGAAAAAACCGAAAATAGCCTTTAAATAATTAATTCTGAACCGGTCCGGTTCACTTGAACCAGAACGGTTCGGTTCACACTCTAAAGCCCAACAGCGCCTCTCTCTCTTTTTGGCCCAATATCCTTTTTTTAATTCCTGCACCCCCTTTATTTCTTGCATACCCCCCCTACATTTTATTTTTATTTCTTTCATGCCTTTTCATTTTTTCTTGCATTTTTTTTCTTGCATTACATTTCTTTTACTTTGCATTTATTATCATCTTCATACATTTTATTCCTCGTACATTTTTTTCTTTTCTTTTGCATCACATTTCTTTTATGATATGTTCATGCATTTTATTGTCTCTTGCATTTTTTTTCTTTTCTTTTTGCATTCCATTTCTTTTACGTTATGTTTATTATCATCCCCAGACACTTTTTTTATTTTCTATTATTACTATTACTATCATATGCATATTTAATTTTCTTTTTTATTTTATTTATTTCTAGAGTGTTCTAGTCCTAACTAACTATCAATATTATATTTACTCTCCAGAATAATCTGGTCCTAATTAATAATTATTCCAGAGTTCTCTGGTCCAATATTTACTAGTAATGTTATTCTACTTTCTAGTTTATATTTCTCCAGAATGCTCTGGTCCTACACACACACACACACACACACACACACACACACACACACACACATATATATATATATATATATATATATATATATATAAAATACTATTTATTTTGTTAAACTAACAACAAAAAACCAAAAATATCTCTTTTCACGCCATGCGCGTTTAGTTTTTTTCTCAAACGGATCGCCATCGCTCAAATGCAAGTCCGTCTCCTTTTTTAGCAGACATCCTTTAACGCCATACGCGTTTAACTTTTTCTCAAACGGATCGCCATCACTCAAATGTGAGTCTGTCCCCTTTCCCTTTTTTTAAACAAACTTTTCGCCAAGCGCGACCAAAAAACCCAAAAACATTTTCTAGCACAACGATATCAAAAACAACAAAAACATTCAAATAACAAAAATCACCAAAACATTCTCATGATAAACCTTGATTTTTTCATCAAATGATCGTTCTTTCTATTTTCTTTTCTTAATCAAATTTCAAATCAATTTTAATTCTACTTCGAGTCTATTTTCTTCAACATCAAAAAACACAAACAAGCTTACTTCGCTACTTGGCTTTTTATTTTAAAATCTTTTCTCAAAAACCAATAAAAAACACAAAACTAATCAAACGTCAATTTCTACCCCGAACTACGAGGTTTTGATCCCTCACGGGTACGTAGGCAAAGGACGCTTGTCCTTTCAAATCAATAAAAAAATGTAGATAATAGGCTTCTTTTTCTTTCAAATCTCTATTTTTCAATTCCGTCTTTTAAACAAAAAATAAGCAAATTATAGCACAAAAAGTAAAATAAAGTCAAAAGGTTCTCGTAGAGTACTACGAATATTTAGGGTGCTAATACCTTCCCTAGATATAACTAACCCCCAAACCCTGATCTCTTTCAAATGGGTAATTTGAACTTTTTTCCCCTTCCCCCAAAAAAAATTAAAAAGTTCAGTCTTGAATAAAAATAGTGAGTCAAAGCTGGTCAAACATCGATTGTCTCCTGAAAAATGACACGACACACAACAAGAGGCAAGAGGCTAAGAGAGGGAGTAGAGGAGAAAGTTTGTAAAGGGGAAGAACATGGGGAGCTAAATTGAAGCCTATGATTTGAGCTTGGAAGATTATAGGTAAGGGGGATAGACTTTAATCATAATCTCTTTTTCTACCCTTTCTCATAAGTGATTATTGAAATAAGTGATTTTGGGAATGAGTGATTATTGAATTTTAGTAACTGAAGTCGTGTTTGAATGTTGCTGTTATGACTGTTCATGGGAATCGAATGATTAATTGTTGTTGATAATGAATTCATATATCCAAAAATCATATATGTGGGTGTGTTGTGTTTTGTGAAAAATTGATGAATAATGAAGTTGTGGTTGGTTGAATCTGAATGCTTTCATGTTAATTGTTGTTGATGATGTTTTGAAACATGTTGATGACGAACTAGTGTAAAGATTATGCCTGTTGGTGAATTGGTGATGAAAGTTGTTGTTGTTGTTGAATAATTTTTAAAGTTTGGTGAAATTTTGAATTGGAACAAAAAAAAATAATGTTTGATTCATGAGTTTTGAGCATTTTGGTGTTTATGTACATGACCTGTAAACTTCATTTGGAAAGAGTTTTGAGTGTGAGAGGATCAAAATTAGAGTGTTTGGGAAAAAGGGCTGTATATTTCGAAGTCTCTGTTTTTTTTTTCTGAACCATTTCTGTTTTCCTGAACTATTTTTGCTCTTGAACTATTTTTGCTCCTGAACTGTTGGCTTCTGAACTAAGTTTTGAGCTTCTGAACTATTTTTGGCTTCTGAACTAAGTTTTGAGCTTCTGAACTGTTTTTGGCTTCTGAACTAAATTTGAGCTTCTGAACTGCTTTGAGCTTCTGAACTGTTTTTGGCTTTTCAACTAAGTTTTGAGCTTCTGAACTATTTTTGGCTTCTGAACTAAGTTTTGAGCTTCTAAACTGTTTTTGGTTTCTGAACTAAGTTTTTAGCTTCTGAACTGAGTGGTGCTTCTGAACAGAACTGTTGCTTCTGGACAAAGTTCGCTTAAGCGAGCTGTAAGCGAGCTCCAAGCGAACGAGCCCAGTATGCTACTGTATCCTGGTCGCTTAAGCGAACCAGACTTCGCTTAAGCGAACAACACCCCGTTTAGCTACACTTTATTTTTCTTTGAGAACTAGAGTGCTTTTCTTTTAAAATGGACTATGTGTTTAGTGCACGTATGTTGTTGTTGGTGATTATATATGTTGAGTGCATATATGTTGTTGTTGGTGATTATATATGTTGTGTGCATATATGTTGTTGGTGATTATATATGTTGAATGCATATATGTTGTTGGTGAATTCTTTTACATGCTATTGGTGTTGTTATGTTGGTGAAAGCATGTATTGGAATATGTTGGTGTGGACTTGTGAAATTTGCATGAAGCATGTTTTGTTGTGGTCAAGTCATAGTTCACACACACGTTGTTGTTGTTGTTGTTGTTGTTGTCTTTCATCTCCAATTGTTGTTGTTGGATGTTGCGGTATTCCATTATGCGGGTTGTTATGCGGGTTGTTATGATGTGTTTATATGCATCAGGGGCGACGGCCTCGTAGATGAAAGAAAATTGGTACCACACGTAGTAGAGTCAGTCTAGACACATTGTATGTTCTAGGAAGAGTTATGTTTGTTCATGAGCTTGATGTGCATATGTGTTGGTACTTGGTGTGCTTGAGAATTGTTGTGATTGGAACTTCGTGCTTGTGTAATAATTGTTGAGAATATTATGTTCATGATTATTTATGCAAGATATTGTTAAGATGCATGTTAATCCTGTTTGTGATTGATTATGATTAATGTAATTCTAACCCCAGTGGTCTTGGTGGACCGTTTACCTCTCTGTATGGATGGGTAGACAGCATGCAGGTTTAGATGTTTTGCTTGGTGAGTTTTGCTTCGAGGAGCGGGAGCTTCCTCGTTTATCGCATGTGTCTAGATAGGGCTCTGATCTAGGACTTAGTGCATGTTGTTTATCCTTTGGGATTTTATTATATCTGGAGTTGTATTTGGTGGAGATTATTTATGTGTTGGATTTTATCTTATGTTGAGATGTATTTGATTCCGCTGAGAATTTTATGTTGGAGATTATTTACATGCATGACTATGTTGGTGATTGATTGTAGAAGTGACGACTTTTTCTGATGTATTTATTTAAATTGCATAATTTAGTGCTTAATTAAAAATAGGGCGTTACACTCTGGTCTGGACAAGGTTCTTCTCAAGCAAGGCGGGGAAGCAGCCCGCATATGCCATAGGGATCGAATCAAATTGTGGTATCCTCTGAACACGATTCTGCAGGGCGAACCGTTGGGGAGCCTGTTGTCGAGGTTGTTGTTGACACCATGGCTGATATTGTTGTTGGGGCCTTTGTAACACCCCGTTTTCCCAACATAAAAATTTCATAATAAAATCAGAGTTTTCTCAACGTAAACGGAATGTCACATTTCTTAAAAATCATAAATGGAATAAATAACAATTTATCCTTCATAAAATGGTCAACATAAATATTCAAAACTTCACAGCGGATTTTATTTCAACAATATAAATAGTCTTGGCACGAAGGTCTCGTCAAAACATCTCGTAATAGTCCAAAAACTAAATCATAGTCACGTAAAATCAGAAGCAATACGTAAGGAATAGAAAATAGCCACAAAAGTTCCCATCCCGTTACGTATCAGAGCACCTAAAGACATAGTCAGAGATAGCCACTCACGACAGCAATCAACAACTACTATCCTCGATCACCTGCAAGTTACTCATACGAAGAGCAACATTTCCAAGCAGAAGGGGTGAGATTTCACAAACATTAATGTTAAACATATAAATCATCAATTACAATTAACAACAAAACATCATCAATTCATCATTTCAGAAAACAAATGCATTCATAAATAATTCATCATAAAACACTTCATCAACAACTCATGATAGAAAAACAACTTAACATCTTAGCAACTCATGGACAACATCTTATCAACTTGACTCGACTATGCAACTTCAACTTCTTAATCATGCATGTGGTACCATCCAGGGCATAAGCCCTCATCATAAGAGCATAAATACACTCACAGGGCATAAGCCCTCAACATAAAGAGAAAAAGCTCACAGGGCATAAGCCCTCATCATAAAGAGCAAAAGCTCACAGGGCATGAGCCCCCAACGGAATGAGTATGCATGGACTCAACAACTTACATCTTAGACAATATTTCTCGACTTGACATCTTAGATAAATTCATCATATAATACATATAAAATCCATCAAAAGAGATTTGCACATCATATCAAAGCTATTGAATAAGTCATTTACCAGAAATTCACATGTTTATATCAAAGCTCAATTCAAAACAAAAACAACTAAAAATAGCACAAGAATCCAGCTTAGGCAATCTGATACAGCATAGCTCGTGAGGCGAGGTCATCTGCTCGCGGTGGCGAGCTCACGTAAGAAGCAACTCGCGAGGCGAGAAAGGTTACTCGCCTAGGGCGAACAAAACTGGGCAGCTACGGCTTTGTGACCATTTTTCACCAAAAATCCCATTTTTAACTTTCCTACATCCAATTCCAATCTAAAAACTTGTCTAATAATTCTTATATGTGTTAAGTGGTGGGACAAAACCGCAAGTGCACGGTTCTACCGATGTAGTAATAAAAGATATTGTTCCGTCAGGGAGTTATGAATTTGATTAACCTTCAACAATGATTAGAAAAGAGCTTTAAAGATATAATGGTTGGATATTTATGTAAAAGACAATAATAATAAAAGGGAGCCTTAGGATTATTGGTTTGTCATAATAACAAACCCTCCACAAACCGAAGCTTTAACCTTAAAACCTTATGATAGACCTAGTTTCGTATGACCGGTTTCCCTTTAGCCCCTTACTTTTCCTCTCAGTCCAGTAAGAGTTTACTCCTAGCAATTAATCCTATTTCGCTAAATTAATTACTATGAGATGCATTAAGGCTGTGAAACTACTTCGTCCCAAGATTGCAAAGACTATTTCACTACCTTTGCAATCTCTGTCTAATATTCACTTGTTCCAACATCTCATCGCAGCTTTCGCTTGTAGATTTGACGTTTGGGATAATGGGTTAATAATTATCATAACCTCAGCTTTCGCTTGTTGGTAGTTGATAATGATTAATCCATGTTTAACCGGTGAATGTAGATTAGAAACTAGATTACTTAAGAGTTTAAAGAAAAGGCTTGGTTTGCTTTGGATTACGTCATTAGACTATCCAACAATCCCAAGACAAGAGAAGTCTACTCACTCATGATCATAGTAGACAAGGGGAAGAAGAGAGAAGACATAAAGTAAATCAAATAAAGAGAAATTATTATTAGAAAACAACTGTCACTATTGTATTCCAAGAATAAGATAAATATTTTTCATGGAAGGCTCCTCTATTTATAGCTTACAATTGACTTAAAACCTAAGCAATTATAATACTAGAGTGCCACACAAGAAACTGTGGGCCTAAACCTAAACAGAGTAGCTTTCACAAGAAGCAAAAGCAGCAAAAGTGGATCCTGAGAGGTGGCACGGCCGTGCCACATTTAGCACGGGCCGTGCCAAGCTTCTGACATGGGGGAGACTTATTTTTGGCTCCGAATCTTCGTATTCTTGCTCCGAATCAGCTCCGAATCCCTTTCTTCTGCTCCAAGGCTCTTTCCATCCAATATTCGTCCCTGAAATATAATAGATTGCATTCTAAAGTAAAATAGTTCTAAGAAAGGAAATAACAATAATATAAAATAAACTTAAATCTAAATATAACGAGACAAAATATTATATAAAATAACCTTAGATCTAAATAAAACTGAATATTATATAAAATAAACCTAGATCTAAATAAAACAAGACTGAATATTATATAAAGTAAACTAATCACTAATTCATCTAAATGACTTAAAAAGGAAATAATAATAAACTTAAATTCAAACAAATAAGATTAAATACTTCATTAAATAAACTACTTTATTGACTCATCATTAAGACACTCAAGGCCATCTAAAACTTGATCAGAAAACGTTAATTCACGAAAGGTCATGGTTTCTCACTAGACAACTCGCTACGGCGAGCTATCTGCACGTGAAGCGAGCAAAAATGCGTCACTCGCGAGACGAGGGTAGTTTACTCGTGAAGCGAGTGATGAAGGTCGTCGCTCGTGAGGCGAGGATCATTACTCGCGAGGGAGAGCAATGAATGACAGCACCGACAGAAAGCATAATTTTGCCAAAACTCGCCTAATCTCATGGTTTTAACCTTAAAACTGATTCCAATTATCATCCTATGGATTATCTAAGGTCTGTACACGATTTCTACATCAATTTTACAGCTTTACATCATCTAATCGTCGAATTCTCTCATAACCCTAATATTCCAAATTCTCACAAATTTAAACCTACGACATGTTAATTGCAACATCTGAATTATAGACTCAAAATTAATGAAAGTTAGTCCCACCCTTACCTTAGAATGCAGAATCGCAGCTCTCCCTTGGTTTCTCCTCTTCTCTGGTTTTCTCCCTTTTTCTAAAACTGTTTCACGTAAAAGTGTTCTGACCTAATTCTCTCCTATTTATATCACCTTCAACTATCTTATCTTATTTACTCTTATTCCCCTAAACTCTCTAAATTCTCAAAACAGCCCCTCATCTCAATATTTATTTTATTTTCAAATCTTATTCTATTAAATAATAAAATAAGTCTCCAAATAAATCTACAACACATCACATAAATCATATAATTATATTTTAAACTCAATAAATAAATCAAATAATTAAAGAGGGTGTTACAACTCTCCCCAACTTATAGAATTTTTGTCCTCGAAAATGTACCTTATGCAAACAACTTTGGGTAAGACTCCAGCATCTTACTCTCTAACTCCCACGTTAAACTTTCACCAGCCGCTCCTTCCCAAACGACTTTCACAAGAGGTATCTCCTTGCCTCTCAACTTCTTCACTTCACGACCTTCAACCCTCACTGGTAAGGTCTCAACTGTAAGGTTATCTTTAACTTGCACATCATCTCTTTGGATGACATGAGATGGATCTGAAACATACTTATGAAGTTGCGACACATGAAACACATCATGCAAATTTGAAAGATGCGGTGGTAAACCCACTCGATACGCCACCATCCCAATTCTTTCTGATATCTGATACGGGCCAATAAACCTCGGAGTCAACTTCTTTGACTTCAGTGCACGTCCAACACCAGTCACCGGAGTGACTCTAAAAAATACATGATCTCCTTCTTCAAACTCAAGGTCTTTCCTTCTCTTATCATGATAACTCTTCTGTCGACTCTGCGACGCTTTCATCTTTTCTTGGATCAACTTAACCTTTTCAGTAGTCTGTTGAACAATATCTGGTCCCAAAACTACACTTTCACCTGACTCATACCAACACAACGGAGTTCTGCACCTCCGACCATACAAAGCTTCGAATGGTGCCATTCCAATACTAGAATGATAACTGTTATTGTACGTGAACTCTATCAACGGAAGATGACTATCCCAAGTTCCTCCTTGCTTAAGTACACAAATTCTCAACAAATCTTCCAACGATTGAATCGTCCTTTCCGACTGACCATCTGTCTGCGAATGATACGCCGAACTCAACCTCAACTTAGAACCTAAAGCCTCTTGCAAACTCTTCCAAAATCTAGAAGGGAACCTTGGATCTCTATCTGACACAATACTCGACGGAACACCATGTAGCTTCACAATCTCGCGAATGTAAATCTCTGCCAATTGCCAATCTCGCGAATGTAAATCTCGCGAATGTTAATCGGAATAAAATGAGTCGATTTCGTCAATCTGTCTACAATCACCCAAATAGCGTCATTCCCTCTCGGAGTATTTAGCAAACTTGTCACAAAATCCATGGATATACTATCCCATTTCCACTCTGGCACATCTAGCGGTGTCTTCAACCCAACGGGTTTCTGATGCTTAACTTTTGACTTCTGGAAAATCAAACACGAATATACAAACTGTGCCACATCACGTTTCAATCCAGACCAGCAAAACAACTTCTTCAAATCATGATACATCTTAGTAGCTCCCAGATGAATACTCAAGCTACTTCTATGACTCTCTTCAAGAATCATCTTCTTCATCTCATCATTATCAGGAATAAAAATTCTACCTCGGAATCGTAACACTCCATGATCATCGACTCTAAAGTATATCTTTAGTCTGATTCTCACCAAGCAACAAATCTACAAATTTACATCCTCTTTCTGCGCTTCTTTAATACTATTCAGGAATTCACTATCAATCTTCAACATCCCTAGCTTTACACTCTGGGGTGACAATTCGCAGACTAAACTCAAATCTCTAAACTTTTCATGAAATTCAAATTCCTTCACCATCATAGCAGACATATGTAAGGTCTTCCTACTTAAGGCGTCTGCGACAACATTAGCTTTGCCCGGATGATAATTCAACCCAAAATCATAATCTTTCAACAATTCAAGCCACCTTCACAGCCTCATTCAATTCCTTCTAGTCAAACAAATACTTTAGACTTTTATGATCACTGAACACTTCAAATCTCGAACCATACAAGTAATGTCTCCAAATCTTAAGCACAAAAACCACTGCAGCTAATTCAAGATCATGAGTAGGATAATTTCGTTCATGAATCCTCAATTGTCTCAACGCATAAGCAACTAATTTATTATCTTGCATAAGCACACCACCTAAGCCCAACTTGGATGCATCACAAAACACAACAAAAGGTTCATCGGACTTTGGTAATATCAAAACTAGAGCCGTCGTCAACCGCTTCTTCAATTCATTAAAACTGTTCTCACATTAAACATCCCACACTAAAGCTTTACCTTTACAAGTCAACTGAGTTAACGCAAGTGCCAACTTAGAAAATCCTTCTATAAACCTGCGGTAATAGCCTGCCAAACCCAAAAAGCTTCTAACCTCGGTAACCGACTTAGCAGTCTCCCATTGTGATACTGCATCAACTTTAGATGGATCTACAACAATACCGCTACCAAAAATAACATGGCCAAGAAAACTCACCTCATTCAACCAGAATTCACACTTTGACAACTTAGCATACAACTTCTTCTCTTTCAGCACTTGCAAAACAATCTTCAAATGCTCAGCATGTTCCTCTTCAGTCTTAGAATATATCAAAATATCATCAATGAACACCACAACAAAGCGATCCAAATAAGCATGAAAGATACGATTCATGTACTCCATAAACATACCAGGTGCATTGGTAACACCAATAGGCATCACGGTATACTCGTAATGTCCATAACGCGTCCTAAACGCCGTCTTCTGCATATCCTCGTCTTTTACCTTAATCTGCTGATAACCCAATCTCAAGTCAATCTTGCTAAACACACGTGCACCCACTAGCTGATCCATCAAATCATCAATTCTTGGAAGTGGATACCTATTCTTTATCGTCACTTTGTTCAACTGTCGATAGTCAATACATAACCTCATGCTACCATCCTTCTTCTTGACCAACAATACCGGCGCTCCCCAAGGTGAAACACTCGGTCTTACAAACTTCTTATCCAGCAAATCTTCTAACTGTTTCTTCAACTCAGCCAACTCAGAAGCCGATATACGGTAAGGAGTCATAGACACCGGCTTCGTTCCCGGAACAAGATCAATCGAAAATTCCACTTCTCTTTCCGGCGGCACATCATGGATTTCTTCAGAGAAACTTCTGGGAAATCACACACAACTTGTAACTTATCAATTACGGCTTAATTCTCAACAGACAAGGACGCCATCAAAGAAAAAATCAAAATTCCATCACGTTCTAACTGCTTCAACTGCTTAGTAGACAAGAACTGTGCTCCACTTTCCTCTTCTGCAGAAGAAAAATACACCGACTTACTAAAACAATTAATATGAACATTATTGTACTCCAACCAGTTCATTCCCAGGATTACATCCATTCCACTCAACGGTAAACAAACCAAATCAATTTCAAAATCTCGACCAAACATAGACAACGGACTTCTTAAACACACAAGAGAAGTAGTTACTGAACCCTTAGCTGGAGTTTCGACAACCATTTCCTCATTCATATCAGACATATCAAGACCCAACTTAAAAGCACAATCAATAGCAATAAATCAATGCGTAGCACCAGTATCAATAATAGCAATTAAAGGAATACTTTCAAAGTAACATGTACCTCTGATCAGACGGTCCTCATTTTCTGTTTGCGTACCAGTCAAAGCAAACACTCTATAATTAGTCTGAGCCTTTTTAGGCTTCTTGCACTGCGAACCAATATGGCCTTCTTCATTGCAGTTAAAACACACCACATCATTATACTTACATTCCGTAACAGTATGTCCTTTCTTACCACAACGGAAATATATGTGAAGTTTATGCGATGTTTGAGATGATGTTTGCATTGATAATGATTGCTGCCATGCTATTGCTATTATTTAATTAAGCTGCATGAGTCGGTCTGTGATGTGGGATGTAGTCCAATTGTTGGAGTCATATAAGATGTGTCATGATGTCTAAGACGTACAATATTGAGTCTCATGCATACTCATTCAGAGATGAGGACTTATGCCCTGGAGTTTTTACTCAACAGCGACGAGGGCTCATGCCCTGGAGCTTTTGCTCACTAGCGACGAGGGCTTATGCCCTGGGAGTATATTTATGCTCAAAGCGACAAGGGCTTATGCCCTGGATTGGTACCACATGCATATAAGATGTCTAAGATGATTAAGATGTTCGAGTTGCATAGTTAAGTGAAGTTGCATCGTCGAGTCCAGTTGTTTAACATGTTTATGATGATGATTTATGACGTTACTTATGATGCTAAATGATGTTTGTCGTGACCTGTTATGTGATGATTGCCTTTAACTATAATTAATGAATTATATGTTTAATATAATTGTTTTGTGAATCTCACCCCTTCTGCTTGAAAATGTTGCTCTTCGTATGGGTAACTTGCAGGTAATCAAGAATAGGTGATGTCGTGTGAGGACCATTCCTCGGTTGAGTCTTAGGTGCTCTGATACGTAACGGGATGGGGAACTTTGCTTATGCTTTCTATTCCTTGCGTATTATTTTTATGATTTTCGTGATTATGATTAATATTGGGAATTTTATGAGACGTAGATGAGGCCTGCGTGCCAGAGACTTTTTCTGATATTAAATGAATTCCGCTGCAAATGTTCTTGAATATTTTAATGACTATTTTTATGAAGGAATAAATTGTTATTTATTCAATATTTGAGATGTTTTGTGAAATATGACGCTCCGTTGTATGTGAAAACTCTGATTTATTGTTAAGAAATTTTTACGTTGGGAAAACGGGGTGTTACAATTGGTATCAGAGCAGGTTGGTCCGTCCGACCAAGTAGAAGAGTCGTGTCGTGTCGTGTGTCAGTTGATATGATATTATGTATCATGCTGATTGTTGTTTGTTGTGTAGAGAACTTAGAATGGCTGGAAGAAACGACGCTGCGATTGCTGCTGTGCTGGAAGCTGTTGCTCAAGCTGTAGGACAACAGCCAAATGCGAATGCTGGTGCGAATGCTGAGGTTCGTATGTTAGAGACCTTCCTGAGAAATCATCCTCCTACCTTCAAAGGGAGATATGATCCTGATGGAGCCCAGACGTGGCTTAAGGAGATCGAGAAAGTGTTCAGAGTTATGCAATGCACGGAGGTGCGGAAGGTGCGTTTTGGTACGCACATGTTAGCTTAGGAAGCTGATGACTGGTGGATTAGTCTTCCACCTATTCTAGAGCAAGATGGTGCTGAGGTTACTTGGGCTGAGTTTAGGAGGGAATTCGTAGACAGATACTTCCCTGAAGATGTTCGCGGGAAGAAGGAGATTGAGTTCCTTGAGCTAAAGCAAGGGAATATGTCGGTGACTGAATATGCTGCGAAGTTTGTGGAGTTGGCTAAGTTCTATCCACACTATACTCCTAAGACTGCTGAATTTTCTAAATGTATCAAATTCGAGAATGGGTTACGTGCTGATATCAAGAGGGCAACTGGTTACCAGAAGATCAGAAATTTCTCCGAGTTGGTGAGTAGTTGCAGAATTTACGAAGAGGATACTAAGGCTCATTACAAGGTTGTTAATGAGAGAAAAGGTCAGCAGAGTCGTCCTAAGCCTTACAGTGCCCCTGCTGATAAGGGTAAACAAAGAGTTAATGATGAGAGGAGACCTATTAAGAGAGATGCTCCTGCTGAGATTGTCTGTTATACTTGTGGTGTGAAGGGCCATAAGAGTAATGCTTGTCCTGGAGAGGTGAAACGATGTTTTCGTTGCGGCAAGAAAGGGCATACTACTGCTGAGTGCAAACATGATGACATTGTGTGTTTTAACTACAAGGAGGAGGGCCACAGTGGTTCACAATGCAAGAAGCCTAAGAAGGCTCAGACTACTGGGAGAGTTTTTGCCTTGACTGGTACTCAGACAGAGAACGAGGATCGTTTGATCAGAGGTACTTGTTATTTTGATAATATACCTTTAGTTGCTATTATTGATACTGGTGCTACGCATTGTTTTATTGCTCTTGATTGTGCTGCTAAGTTGAATCTTGTTGTATCTGATATGAATGGGGATATGGTTGTCGAAACTCCTACTAAGGGTTCGGTGACTACTTCCCTCGTGTGTTTGAGATGTCCCGTGTCTATGTTTGGTCGTGATTTTGAGATTGATTTAGTTTGTTTACCGTTGATTGGAATGGATGTAATCCTGGGAATGAATTGGTTAGAATACAATCATGTCCTTATTAATTGTTTTAGCAAGACGGTGCATTTTTCTTCTGCTGAAGAAGAGAGTGGAGCAGAGTTCTTATCTACTAAACAGCTGAAGCAGTTAGAACGCGATGGAATTATAATGTTTTCCTTGATGGCATCTTTATCTATTGAGAATCAGGCGGTGATTGATAAGTTACAAGTGGTATGTGACTTTCCAGAAGTTTTTCCTGATGAAATTCCTGATGTGCCTCTAGAAAGAGAAGTTGAATTTTCGATTGATCTTATTCCTGGAACAAAGCTTGTGTCTATGACACCTTATCGTATGTCAGCTTCTGAGTTGGCGGAGCTGAAGAAACAATTAGAGGATTTTCTTGAGAAGAAGTTTGTTAGACCGAGTGTTTCACCTTGGGGAGCGCCGGTATTGTTGGTCAAGAATAAAGATGGCAGTATGAGATTGTGCATTGATTATCGGCAGTTGAACAAAGTAACTATAAAGAATAGGTATCCACTTCCGAGAATTGACGACATGATGGATCAGTTAGTGGGTGCACGTGTGTTTAGCAAGATAGATTTGAGATCAGGTTATCACCAGATTAAAGTGAAGGATGAAGATATGCAGAAGACGGCATTTAGGACGCGTTATGGACATTATGAGTATACGGTGATGCCTTTCGGTGTTACTAATGCACCTGGTGTATTTATGGAGTACATGAATAGAATCTTTCATGCTTACTTCGATCGTTTTGTGGTGGTCTTCATTGATGATATTTTGATATACTCTAAGACTGAAGAAGAACATGCAGAACATTTGAAGATTGTTTTGCAAGTGTTGAAAGAGAAGAAGTTGTTTGCCAAATTGTCAAAGTGTGAATTTTGGTAAAAAGAGGTGAGTTTTCTTGGCCATGTTATTTCTGGTAATGGTGTTGCAGTGGATCCGTCTAAAGTTGAAGCGGTATCACAATGGGAGACTCCTAAGTCGGTTACATAGATTAGAAGCTTTTTGGGTTTAGCTAGATATTACCGAAGATTCATAGAAGGATTTTCTAAGTTGGCTCTTCCGTTAACGCAGTTGACCTGTAAGGGTAAATCTTTTGTGTGGGATGTCCATTGTGAGAACAGTTTTAATGAGTTGAAGAAGCGGTTGACGACAGCTCCAGTTTTGATTTTGCCGAAGTCCGACGAACCTTTTGTAGTGTATTGTGATGCGTCCAAGTTGGGCTTAGGTGGTGTGCTTATGCAAGAGGGTAAAGTGGTTGCCTATGCATCAAGACAGTTGAGAATTCATGAACGAAATTATCCTACTCATGATCTTGAATTAGCTGTGTCATACCCTCATTTTGGACCTAAAAATACTCCTTCAAAATTCTTTTCTATCTCTGATACTTTTTAAATTCACTGTGTTTTACTCCACAGTTTTCTACTGTGCTTCAAACGCATATTTCATTTTCTTTCTGTCCCTAATTTTCTTGCATGTAAAACCATCCAAAGTGTTTTCTTGCATTACAAGCCATTAAAAAGGGTTTCTAAAACCATTGCATATTTTCTTGCATTTTATTCCAAATTTTTGCATAAAATCATACAAAAGGGTATTTTGGTCATTTCCTGCAGTGGAACCCGTCTTAGTCCCTATAGTTTGTCTCTGAGTCTTTACAACTTGTCTGCACACATCATTAATTAAATTCTGTTTAAAAGTCATTTTAGCATCGCATCTGAGTCAGTCTGAGTCGTTTTAGTCCCCAGGGGCATTTTGGTCTTTTCACATCGAATAATTTTTTGACAGAGAGGTATTTTGGAATACCTCATTTTGGTAGTTTGTTCGTTTTAGTCCGTTTTGTCGTTTTAAACTGTTTCACTTTACGTTTTTTCAAATTACATTTTTTTACTAATTTTATTTTACGTTTTTGCAAATAAGTCCAAATTTTGTTTTCAATTGCAAATACGTCCAAATCTTATTTTCAAAACAGTCCAATGTCTTCTTTTAATTGCAAAATAGCCCTTTTTTTTACTTTTGCAGTTTAGTCCTTTAATTTTACAAAATTGCATTTTAGTCCTTTTTTTACGGTTTAGTCCAAGTGCCACGCAGGCTGGTCCAGGTCCAGATGTCACAATGCAATTGGTCCAGAGTACACATGGCAGCCTATATAAGGCCACGCGCGGTACCAGTCAAAAAAGGACCACAGAGTTAGTGCCAAGTCACAAACAGAATCAAGTTTTCTCTCTCCATTCAGTTAGATCAAAATCGCAACAAACTCAGAAAATTGAAGAACAATTTCACAAACCCTAACCGTTTTCAGAAGCAAATTCAGTACCAAATCCATGGGATCCATGGCAGCTCTCAGAGATTCAATGACGAATCTTCATCCTTGAGCCAATCCTCTGCAAATCGAGCACTGAATTCATCACTGAAAGCGACGAACTCAATATGATCACAGAGGGACGAAATTGAGAAGAGGAGAGAAAGAATCTCAAAGGTTTCGAACCGGAGAAGAAGAAAAATCACTGGTTCAATTTCGGATTTCAAGCCAAAATCACAAACAGAATCGAGTTCAATGAATCCTGAAGGATCTAGTTTGAATCTCAGAAAAAAAACACAGGTGAGAATCAAACTTACCTCATTTATGCTCAAAAACATTAACGAATCTGAATCAACATAGATCCGCGAGCTTCAAACAAGTTTGGTACAAAAAGTATGGAACCCTAAAATTTTCCAGAAAAACGTAAAAGGATTCTATGGTTTACAACGTGTAAAAACGGTTGTAAACCGTATAAATCCATAAGGATTTCATCAGAAAAAGATTCGAATCAAAGAAAATCAAACCAAAACCGTTTGGAATCCGAAAGGAAAAACTCAAGATCTGCGTTGATTCAGTAAATGCATGTAGTTTCCAACGGTAGATTCATGCTTAGAACGATGAGACGAAACTTTTAAGCTAGGATTCGTGAGATTCTGGGTTGGATTGAGAAAATTAGGGTTAAGGTTTTGAACCGGAGAAGAGAAAAGAGCGGCGAGAGGAAGAAGAGAGAAGAAAGAGAATGAGAGTGAAAAAATGAAGGAGAACCGGGTTAGAACCTTTTATATAAGGCGCTGGACCGGGGTGGTTCCGACCCGATCCAGCGCCCCGCGTTTTAAGCCATTGGATCGCGATCTTGATGGACCTGGATCCATCCAACGCTTCTGAAGCGTTCTAGTGATCCGGATCCATCAACCACGTGGGTTTGGGCCGGGTAACGCTAGGTTTTTAGCTTCTTTCCAATATCTTGTTTTTTTCTTGCTATGTTCACCCCTGTTCTTGCTATTTGGACCACCTGTGCGCTTTAATTTTCTCACAAAAATCCCAAAAAAATTACTATGTGTTCTTGATATGTTTTGGACTGTTTTGTGGTATCCTTACGTGTCTAAGATTGATAAAATAATATGTGTTAATTTTTCCTTTGATTGGTGCGTAGCATTTGATTTTATGAAAAGTTTACCTCTGATTTCATGCTAATTCATCAAGTTGTGTTAGTTAGATTCTTATTTGCATTTTTTACAATATGTTCAATGTTGTTAGTTTGATGTTTATTTACCATTTTTTTTTTTTTACAATCTTTGTTTCACCACTTTGACAATATGCTCAATTTTGTTGAATTTGATCTTTGATTACCCTTTTTACAATCTTGGTTTACCACTTTTACAATATGTCCAAGTTTGTTAAATTTGACCTTTTGCTTGCATTTCTTACAATATGTTCAATGTTGTTAGTTTGATGTGTGTTTACCATTTTTACATTTTTTTCAATCTTGTTAAGTTGGATTTTTGTTTACAAATTTTGCAATATTTTCAATCTTGTTAGTATAATTGATTAGCTTTTGTCTTGCAAGTTTATATGCTAATTTCCAATTTTGCAAAGTTTATTCTTAGCTTCTTACTTTGTAAGTAATGTTAGTTTGCATGCATATTTTCTTCCCACTTTTCCATACTTTGTTATTACTTTACCTTGTTTAACAATTTTACTATCATTTCACATTGCTTTACTAACCGTTTTATGTTTCAGGCCCATTGAGCACTCCATTTCATCTCCATTCTTTAAGTTTAGATTTTACTCAATCTTTTAATTTTTAGGTAGTTTCCTTTATTTCAATTTCTTGCAAGACCATAGAATGTAAACTAGGGCCAATGTAAAGGACAATGGACACTATAATGATGTACACCGACACATGCACCGACACGCACACATGTTGTATGACTTACCGTTAGATGTATGATTAGGAAGCGCGAAACTTAGAAAAATCATTTTCCAAAAAGTGTTAACAATTTCATCACTTGAAAACATTTTTTAATAAACCTTGGAGTCAAAACTCCATTGTATTTTCTTTTTTTTCTTAATCAAAATTCAAATGAAAATAATCCTTACTTGGACCTTTTTTCCAAATAATTGAGCAACCTCACATTTTCTTTTTCTCACGCCTTTACGGCCTCTTTCTCTTCTTCAAAACAATTTTCGAAAATTAAAATCAATCAAAACTCACAAATCTTTTTTGAGAGAGAACTACATGGAGTTTGATCCCTTAAAAGGGTATGTAGGCAAGAGGTCAAAACCTCTCCAAGTCGAATAAAAATAAATTCCAAACACTTCTTTCCCCCCATTCTTAAAAACAACCTTTTCAATAAATAGCATTAAAAATAAAGCGTAAACGTAAATCTAGAGAAACGGCTCCTATAGAGTAATATAGTCGTTATGGGTGCCTAACACCTTCCCGTAGCGAAAATTGCCCCAAACATAGAATTTCTAAGGGTTTTCTCAATTTTACCCTTCCCCAAAAAAAATAGAGATATCAATGATTGAAAGGTTCAAGCCTAATTAATGACTTTACACCCGAAAATCGCGATAACAGAAATGGCGACTTCACTGGGGACTTTAGGGCTACGCCTAGTTTTTCATGTTTTATGTTTTACGCTTTACTTTATTGTTATATGTAAATATTTTCATGCAACGTGTGGGGTGAGAATATCAAAAGCCCTACACCCGGGCTGAGTGAACTTAGGATTAGGGGAGGTATAATCGACAATCCAATCCGGGGGTTGCCTCGTGCATTGGGTTATGCGATCAATCTCACATAGCTGAGGCATTTTGGAGGTGATGTTGTCGGCGTGTGTTGTCATGCTTAGGCACTTTACTTCCAATTGACCGGTGATGCTATGGACCGTAGTTACCAAACCCATCCTTGGCCTTTTTTAGGACGCAGTGCGGTGGCTAAACCGAGCGTTGTCTCAAGTTTTAGTCGTCACGCGATACTACACTCAAACTAGACCTTCTTATGAGTAATCATGGAACGGGCGTCGCCTTGTGCTACTACGATATGCGTAAGAGAGGTTGCAATTTGGGAACTTTATTAGAACCATGGTTACTACTATCCGAGCCTTAGTTTCACCGGACACCGTGTCCACCCGCAGCCCTGCAACTGTGAACTTTAACCCACCATGTTTTCTCCATCATGCATACATGCATTCATGCATAAGCTTTTTTTCATGCATTTATCGAAAGGTCTAGACGAATTAAAAAATTTGTAAACATTACAGGCATGAAGAAGACTAAGTCCTACAAGTTCAAGGAAGTCGATTTGGTTAGCCTAAGGGAGTTGGCACTCAAGGTTAAGAATCCGACTGGGTTTCGTCTCCGATACGGTGGTTTTCTTACTATTCTCCGAACTAATGTGGAAGAAAAGTTGGTGCACACTCTGGTGCAATTCTATGATCCGGTTTTATGTTGCTTCACTTTCCCGGATTTCCAGTTAGTTCCTACACTTGAGGCTTATTCTAGTTTGTTGGGTTTACCTGTAGCCGAGAAGACACTTTTCACGGGTCCCGGATCTCCTCTTACGCCTCTGGTGATTGCTAAGGATCTTCACCTCAAGACTTCCGATGTGTCCAAAAATCTCATTACCAAATCTCACATTCAAGGTTTCACTTCGAAGTACTTACTTGAACGGGCTAATCTCGAATCTACTTGTCAGGACACTCTCGAGGCTATTCTTGCACTACTTATCTATGTGCTCGTTCTCTTCCCAAATCTCGACAACTTCATAGACATGAATGCCATTGAGATTTTCCACTCCAAGAATCCGGTTCCTACTTTGTTAGCTGACACGTACCACGCCATCCATGATCGGACTCTCAAAGGTCGTGGATATATTCTTTGATGTCTGCCTCTCCTATATAGGTGGTTTATTTCTCACCTTCCAAGTTCTTTCCATGCCAACTCGGAGAATTGGTCTTATTCACAGCGGATTATGGCTCTCACTCCCGATGAGGTGGTTTGGATTACTCCGGCAGCTCGAGTCAAGGAGATCATCAGTGGTTGTGGGGACTTCCTCAATGTACCTCTTCTCGGTACCCGGGGAGGAATCAACTACAATCCTGAGCTAGCCATGAGACAGTTTGATTTCCCTATGAGAACAAATCCCATCAATCTTGCTACATCTCAGGAGTTCTTTTACTATTCCAATGCCCCCGCCGGGAAAAGGAAAGCTTTTATAGATGCTTGGTCTAAGGTTCGAACGAAAGATGTGAAGCATTTGGGTGCGAGATCCGGTATCGCTCATGAGGCCTATACTCAGTGGGTGATGGATCGAGCCGAAGAGATTGGCATGCCTTATCCTGCTATGAGACATGTGTCTGCATCTGTTCCGTCTAGGCCATTACCTTTGCTTCCCGCAACCCAGGAGATGTATCAGGAGCATCTAGCTATGGAGAGTCAGGAGAAGCGAATATGGAAGGCCCGATACAATGAAGCCGAGAACCTGATCTTGACTTTGGATGGTAGAGATGAGCAGAAGGATCATGAGAATCGAATGTTGAAAAGAGAGCTAGCCAAAGCTAGGAAGGAGCTTGAGGAAAAGGATGATTTGCTTATGAGGGATTCCAAGAGAGCTAGAGGTCGTCGGGAATTCTATGCCAGATATTGCGGTTCAGTTTCAGAGTCTGATTCTGAGGGCTACCCTGTCACTCCATAGGCTTAGATGATTATGTTGTTTGTATTGTGTTTTGAAGTCCACTCCCCTTGGCTTAGCACTTCAAAACGATTTGTCTTGGACAGCTTTCTAATCTCTTCATTGTGCTAATAATGTTTGTAAAGTTTCTAATTTGTCTAAAAAAACCTTTTGATAACTAAAAAAGAGTCATTTTTGCATCTTCATTTGTACATATCATGCATCATATGCATCATTCATCGGTCACAAAAAACTTCCAAGTGCTCATTGCCTCCTGGTTCTTCTGCCGCAGTTTGAAAAGTGGCTCGTGCTCGAAAGATCGATCAACCTACCAGAGTACATCAGACTAGACAATACAGAAGGAGGAATCAAGTAGCTATGGAAGAAGAAAACGCACAGCTCCGTACCAAACTGGCTTCTCTGAGGGAAGAGTTGGCTAAGGCTCATGATGTTATGACTGCTATGTTGGCTGCCCAGGAACAACCAGCCGCATCTGCTCAGACCACTGCCGAAGCAATTCCAACAACATCTCTGGACGACCGCTTTGTTATGCCGAGGGGACGCCCTTATGGACTCCCATCTTTCTACGCGCCCAATACCGCAGCCGGTGTTTCTGGCGCCGATACTTCGGGTGCTGCCAATGGTAACCAAATCCCCATACCAGATCCTACTTCTCTCTACACTACCGTGCCTCAGTCAATGGTCTTCACTGACCCAATTGTACACTCTACACCTCAAGACACCAACACCGTTACTTACCATGGGAAGACTCCCGTGTTCGGAACTATGGAAGAAAGGATGGAGGAACTTGCTAAAGAACTCCGTCGTGAAATCAAAGCTAACCGTGGGAGTGGTGATCTCGTCAAGACTCATGACCTCTGCTTAGTATCAAGGGTGGATGTCCCTAAGAAATTCAAAGTCCCAGAGTTCGACCGATACAACGGGCTGGCTTGTCCTCAAAATCACATCATCAAATATGTCAGGAAGATGGCTAACTACTCAGACAATGATTAACTCGTGATTCACTGCTTCCAAGACAGTTTAATGGAAGACGCTGCAGAATGGTATACTGGCCTGAGTAAAGATGACATTCGCACCTTCGACGATTTGGCTGCTGCTTTCAAGAGTCACTACGGGTTTAACACCAGATTGAAGCCGAACAGGGAATTTCTCAGATCCCTCTTCCAGAAGAAAGATGAAAGCTTCTGTGAATATGCACAAAGGTGGAGGGGGGCAGCTGCCCGTATTACCCCTGCTCTGGATGAAGAAGAAATGACTCAGACGTTTCTGAAAACCCTGAAGAAAGACTATGTTGAAAGGATGATCATTGCTGCTCCGAGTAACTTCTCTGAGATGGTCACCATGGGAACCCGCCTAGAAGAAGCTGTCAGAGAAGGTATCATTGTGTTCGAAAAGGGTGAATCCTCCACAAATGCACCGAAGAAATATGGCAATGGCCATCACAAGAAGAAAGAGACAGAAGTCGGAATGGTATCTACCGAGACCAATCAATCCATGGCCACCGTTGCCCCTATCAATGCCGCTTAACTGCCTATGCCGTACCAATACATGCAATATGCCCAACATCCATTTTTCCCGCCATTTTACCATCAATATCCTCTACCACCGGGCCAACCTCAGGTCCCTGTCAACGCTATTGCTCAGCAAGTACAACAGCAGCCACCAGCTCAACAGCAACAGCAACAACAACAAGGTCCTCAGGCCAGACCATCTTTCCCTCTGATACCAATGTCGTATGCCGAATTGCTTCCAACTCTGCTGCACAAAGGGTACTGCACAACCAGGCCCGACAAGCCTCCGCCTAACCCATTACCTCCCAGGTTTCGTTCCGACCTCAGGTGTGATTTTCATCAAGGCGCTTTGGGCCATGATGTAGAAGGATGTTACGCTTTGAAGTACATTGTGAAGAAGCTAATTGACCAAGGAAAGTTGTCTTTCGAGAACAATGTCCCACACGTTCTCGATAATCCGCTTCCAAACCATGCTGCTGTGAACATGATTGAAGTACATGAGGAAACTCCCCGCCTTGATGTTCGTAATGTTGCAACTCCTCTGGTACCGCTACACGTCAAGTTGTGCCTAGCTTCTTTGTTTGACCATGACCATGCTGCTTGTGACGAATGTCTTTAGAATCCTATGGGCTGTGACGTGGTTCAGAACGACATCCAGCGACGTTTGTGTGATTATGCCAGTCTTCCATGATACCCCCGTTAGGAGCACGCCTCCGAAAGAGAGTGTTGAACCTCTAGTGATAAGGCTACCTGGGCCAGTACCCTATGCTTCCACAAAGGCTATTCCCTACAAGTACAATGCAACCATGGTCGAGAACGGGATAGAAGTACCTCTAGTATCCACGGGCGTAGTAAGCAACATTGCTGAAGAGACGACTCTGAGGAGCGGCAGAGTCCGTCCCCCTTTGTTTCAAAAGAAGACCGCTGCGCCCACCACGGCTCTGGTCGACAAAACAACTCCACTTCCAGTTCCTCCTATTGCTAAAGATGTTAGCCGGCCGGGCCAACCTATTGAGGATGCTAATTTGGATGAAGTCCTGAAGATAATCAAGAGAAGTGACTACAAGATCGTAGATCAACTGCTGCAAACCCCGTCAAAGATATCTACCTTATCCCTGCTCCTGAGTTCTGAAGCCCACAGGAACATCTTGCTAAAAATACTGGAGCAGGCGTATGTTGATCACGAGGTCACGGTGGATCAGTTTTGTGGTATAGTGGGAAATATCACTGCTTGCAGTAATCTCTGGTTTAGCGAGGACGAGCTCCCAGAAGCAGGGAGACACCACAATTTGGCCCTACACATCTCTATGAATTGCAAGGCTGACATGCTGTCAAATGTATTGGTGGATACCGGCTCGTCTTTGAATGTAATGCCCAGTTCAACTCTGGACCAGCTAAGCTATCGAGAGGTCCCTTTAAGGAGAAGCACTTTCCTGGTTTAAGCCTTTGATGGATCCCACAAGAACGTTCTCGGAGAAGTGGATCTTCCTATGACCATTGGCCCGGAAACATTCCTGATCACATTCCAAGTCATGGACATCGATGCTTCCTATAGCTGTCTCCTTGGAAGGCCGTGGATACATGAGGCTGGCGCGGTCACCTCCACTCTCCATCAGAAGTTGAAATTTGTGAAGAACGGTAAACTCGTTACTGTACATGGAGAATAAGCATACTTGGTCAGTCAATTGTCATCGTTCTCTTGTATTGAAGCAGGGTCTGCTGAAGGGACTGGATTTCAAGGTTTGACTGTTGAAGGTACGGAGCCCAAGAAGGTCGGTGGTGCTATGGCTTCTTTGAAGGACGCGCAGAAGGCTGTCCAAGAAGGACAGACTGCCGGTTGGGGCCAGTTAATACAACTACTTGAGAATAAGCACAAAGAAGGTCTTGGGTTCTCCCCAACATCAGGAGTATCTACTGGGACGTTCTACACTGCTGGGTTCGCCAATGCAATTACTGAGGGTGCTACTGGAAGTGGTTCTAGGCCCGTGTTTGTGATATCAGGAGGCATTGCGAAGAATTGGAATGTCATCGACCTTCCTTTGATCATGCATGATTTCTAGTAATGTGTCTTGTTGCTTAGGTTTTGTTTTTCAAAATAACAATCCTCTCGCCCTGCCCGAGGCGAAAGTGATCTTTTTGTAGGGGCATGTTTGTTTCGGCATTGCCATTATTAATAAAAATTGTCGTTTCTTTCACGACTGTTGTCTTTTTCTTAATGCTTTTTCCCTTAGAAATGATGGTAATGCCAAAAAAAACCAAAACATCTGTATTTTCTTATTAATTTCAAAGACTTGCATGAAAAAAACTCTTTCTAAAAATCATCCAACCACATCATGCAGATTGAACCATAATAAACTCGTTGAACACAGTGACCCTATAGTTCCTCCGACTTTTGAATTCCCGGTATTTGAAGCCGAAGATGAGGAGGATGATGAAATACCAGATGAGATCACTCAACTGCTTGAAAAATAGGAGAAAGCCATTCAACCTCACCAGGAAGAGATTGAGTTGATCAACTTGGGTACCGAGGACAATAAGCGAGAGATCAGGGTCGGTGCCGCACTGGAAAAGGGGGTTAAGAGGAGGATCTTCCAACTTCTCCAAGAGTATTCAGATATTTTTGCATGGTCATACGAAGATATGCCGGGTTCGGATCCTCAGATCGTAGAGCACCGGATACCAACAAAGCCAGAATGTCCTCCTCTTAGACAAAAGCTGAGAAGAACTCGTCCTAACATGGCTCTCAAGATCAAGGGTGAAGTACAAAAACAGATTGATGCAGGTTTCCTCATGACAGTTGAGTATCCCGAATGGGTTGCTAATATTGTACCTGTACCAAAGAAGGATGGGAAAGTCCGGATGTGTGTTGATTACAGGGATTTGAACAAAGCCAGTCTGAAAGACAATTTCCCGCTGCCTCATATTGATGTGCTTGTTGACAATACTGCTCAGTGCAAGGTATTCTCCTTCATGGATGGTTTCTCTGGATACAATCAAATCAAAATGTCACCCAAAGACAAGGAGAAGACATCGTTCATCACTCTGTGGGGAACTTTCTGTTGCAAAGCGATGTTGTTCGGCCTGATAAATGCTGGTGCCACCTATCAGAGGGGGATGACCACATTGTTCCACGATATGATTCACAAAGAAGTCGAGGTATATGTGGACGAAATGATCGTCAATTCAAGCGATGAGGAGCAACATGTTGAGTATTTGGCAAAAATGTTTGAAAGATTGAGAAAAGTACAAGCTCCGGCTGAATCCCAACAAGTGTACGTTCGGTGTTAGATCTGGAAAGTTGCTAGGGTTCATTGTCAACCAAAGAGGCATTGAAGTAGATCCTGACAAAGTCCGAGCCATCCGAGAGATGCCGACCCCGCAGACCGAGAAGCAAGTCAGAGGTTTCCTCGGGCGTCTGAATTATATCTCCCGATTCATATCTCACATGACCGCGACTTGCGGGCCAATCTTCAAGCTACTCAGGAAGAATCAACCTATTGTATGGAACGATGAATGCTAGGAAGCTTTTGATAGTATCAAAGATTACTTGCTAGAGCCACCGATCCTTGTCCTACCGGTGGAAGCAAGGCCGTTGATTATGTATCTGTCAATGTTAGATGAATCCATGGGATGTGTGCTCGGTCAACAGGACGAGACGGGAAAGAAAGAGTATGATATCTACTATCTAAGCAAGAAGTTCACCGACTGTGAGACTCGGTACACGATACTCGAAAGGACTTGTTGTGCTCTGGCTTGGGCTGCCAAACGTCTGCGTCACAACTTGATGAACCATACAACTTTGTTGATATCCAGGATGGACCCGATTAAATACATCTTTGAGAAGCCTGCAGTCACTGGAAAGATTGCGCGCTGGCAAATGCTTTTGTCTGAGTATGATATTGTGTTCAAAGCCCAAAAGGCCATCAAAGGAAGTGTTATAGCTGATCACCTCGCTTACCAGCCACTGGATGACTATCAACCCATTAAGTTTGATTTCCCGGACGAAGAAGTCATGTACTTGAAGTCAAGAGACTGTGAAGAACCGTTAATTGGTGAAGGCCAAGACCCTAATAGGAAGTGGGGATTGGTCTTCGACGGTGCTGTTAATGCTTACGGCAAAGGAATTGGGGCAGTGATTGTATCTCCGCAGGGGCATCACATTCCTTTTACCGCCCGGATTGTATTTGAATGCACGAACAACATGGCTGAATATGAAGCATGAATCTTGGGAATTGAGGAAGCAATTGATATGAGGATCAAGCATCTTGACATTTATGGAGACTCTACACTTGTTATTAACCAGATAAAGGGAGAATGGGAAGCCCCATCATGCCAATCTGATCCCTTACCGTGATTATGCGAGACGTCTGCTGACGTACTTTACAAAGGTCGAGTTACACCATATTCCCCGGGAGGAAAATCAAATGGCCGATGCCCTTGCCACTTTATCTTCTATTTTTCAAGTAAATCATTGGAACCACGTGCCGATAATCAAAGTGCAACGCCTAGATCGGCCTTCTCACGTGTTTGCCATTGGTGATATGACTGTTCAAACGGATGCGGATGTAGTTGACAACAGACCTTGGTATCATGATATCAAGCAGTTTTTGCAAAGCCGTGAATACCCGCCAAGTGCTTCCAACAAAGACAAGAAGACCCTGCGAAGATTGGCTAGTAAGTTCCTGCTGGACGGAGATGTTTTGTACAAAAGGAATTACGAGATGATATTGTTGAGGTGTGTTGATGAACGTGAAGCAGAGCAGCTAATGCACGATGTGCACGATGTCACTTTTGGAACCCATGCTTCGGGGCACACCATGTCTAGAAAATTTTTAAGGGCTGGCTACTATTGGATGACCATGGAACACGATTGCAACCAATATGCCAGGAAATGTCATAAATGTCAAATCTATGCTGATAAAATCCATGTGCCTTCGCATGCTCTCAATGTTATTTCCTCCCCGTGGCCTTTCTCTATGTGGGGCATCGACATGATTGGAAGAATCGAACCAAAGGCTTCGAACGGTCATCGTTTCATTTTGGTGGCGATCAATTACTTTACCAAATGGGTCGAAGCTGCATCTTATGCCAATGTAACCAAGCAAGTGGTGGTTAAATTCATCAAGAACAATATCATTTGTCGATATGGTGTTCCCAGCAAGATTATTACTGACAATGGTACCAACCTGGACAATGACATGGTGAAGGCCCTGTGTGAGAAATTCAAGATTGAACATCACAACTCCTCTCCTTATAGGCCCCAGATGAATGGTGCAGTTGAGGCCGCCAACAAGAATATCAAGAAGATCGTGCAGAAGATGGTAACTACATACAAAGACTGGCATGAGATGTTGCCTTATGCTCTTCACGGCTATCGCACTACAGTACGCAGTTCGACCGGGGCAACGCCTTTTTCTCTTGTGTATGGCATGGAGGCAGTCCTCCTTTTGGAAGTGGAGATCCCGTCTCTCCGCGTGATCATGGAAGAAAAATTGTTCGAGGCTGAATGGTGCCAGAGCCGGTATGATCAGTTAAATTTAATTGAAGGGAGACGTCTTGATGCTTTGGCTCGTGGACGGCTGTATCAAACAAGAATGAAAGCTGCTTTTGACAAGAAAGTCCGTCCTCGGGAATTCAAGGAAGGTGAACTTGTTTTGAAAAGAAGAGTAAGCCAGCAACCCGACCTAAGGGGCAAATGGACGCCTAACTATGAGGGACCTTATGTCGTCAAGAAGCCCTTCTCCGGCGGTGCTTTGATTCTTACACACATGGATGGTGTAGAACTCCCAAACCCTGTGAATGCTGATATATTCAAGAAATACTTTGTCTAGATATATGAAAAGAACAGCGTGGTAGGTCGAAAACCCGAAAGGGCGGCCTAGGAAAAAATGCGCTTCCCGGTGGATCGAAAACCCGAAAGGGCGATCCAGCCAAAATAAGGGACAAAAAAAATAAAATATAAATGTGAAAAGCTCGCTGAGATTACACGTAACTTAGGCAAAAATGAGCGTCTCGATGAGCCGAAAACCCGGAAGGGCGGTTCATGCAAAAATGAGATTGAAAAGGCAATGGACTATATCTAGCAAACTACCATCCCCTTGGGGCACCTGCAACTGATAATTGATCATTCTCATCAGAAGCTTTTGTACTTGTGAATTCAAAATTTTTGGGAACTGTAGTGACTACTGTGTTCAATGTACCACCAACCCATAAAATTACCATTTTCCAAGCTTTGTAAATCCGTGAAGTCATGGCTTTGGCTGACTACCACTCTTATACGTCGATTGGAGCCTATGCTTTTGTTTGAAACTCTATTTCTTCATTCTACTTTCAAGGCCTTATACAAAAACATCTTCTTTCTATTTTGATAATGACAATGTCTGAAACAAACATCTTTGAAACTGAAAAATTTTGTGTGTATTTTGAAAACGAACCTGAGCAACTAGGTGCATTTAAACGAAACATGCATAAACAAGTGAGTATTGATGGCTATTTCAATGCGAGCTACCAACAGGCTCTCTACCCATTACGGTCTGTGGTCAATGGCAAGAATGAAAAAATAGAATGAAAAGCATGAAAATGAATAAGCTCGCTAAGCTGAAAACCCGAAAGGGGGATTTAGGCAAAAATGAGCACCCCGCTGGGTTGACAACCTATAAAGGCAATTCAGGCAAAAACAGAGGCAATGAAAAGAATTATTCCCCGGTGGATTGAAAACCTGAAAGGGCGATCCAGGCAAAAATGGGATGATGAAAAAATAACAACAACAAAAAAACAAACAAAAGCAAACATGCAAAAAAAGCATTGACCACAGATGCGATATCCAAGATGTGCTCAGCATTAAAGCACCCAACAGTGACAGTGCCATCAAAAGGACCCTACTCTCTACAAGTTTATGAATGGGATATAGCTCCCTGCCCTCAGCAATGGTTTCAGTGCGTCTTCCAACGACGGTATCTCCAAAGGGAAATTTCACAAGCATATGTTAGAGAACGAGCCATTACGTGCCCAATATTCCAATGTTTTGTCCACCTCTGTGAAGTCGTGTCTGCAAGTTGTCAACCATCATGCACTTCAAGCATTCATACATGCATAATCATGCATCCTATATGCTCATGCATCTGATAAAATTGTCACACTATTCATACATATCTGCATTTTCAATTCCTATGTTAATCTCTGTCAAAATCAATCATGTCAATTTCAAACCTCTACTATCATGTTAATTTCAAACTTCTATTGTCATGTTAATTTCAAGCTTCTATGGTCACATCAATACCAAACTTCAACAGTCCTGTCAATTTCAAGCTCCTGCAGTCATGTCAGCCAATTTCAATTTGTTTTTGCAATACAATTTGTTTCTGTTAACGGCCAAGTGGCTAGTTCGCATCCAAGAACAGCTTGTGCCTGTCAATTTACTCTATTATCGGTCAAGTAACTAGTTCAAGTTCAAGAACAGCTTGTACCTGTCGATTTGCTTTCATTCTTGTTATAGGTCAAGTAGCTAGTTCAAATACAAGAACAGCTTGTACCTGTGCTTTTGGTGTCTGTCATCAGCCAAGCGACTAGTTCAAATACAAGAACAGCTTGTGCTCCCCACTTTGTTTCTGTCATCAGCCAAGCGGCTAGTTCGAATCCAAGAACAGCTTGTGCCCACCTGCTTGTTGGTATCCTCAGTCAAGTTCCCAGTTCGAACCAAAGAAAAACTTGTGCCTGTCAATTTGCTATCTGTTTCCCCAGTAAACTTTGTTACTTGCTACCTTGTTAATGTCTACCAATCCCGTAATGGATACGACATACCCTGATTTTTGCTATCTTGTTAATGTCTACCAATCCCGCAATGGATATGACATATTCTGTTAAACTCAATTCTCAGTTTGTCTTGCATTCATAACCCAAATGTTGTATGGCATGCATGACATTCACAAATGTATTTTTACGCCCAAAATCAGTGCAAATGTCGATATTTAAGTATCTTCGTCCTGGCAAGCCAAAGACTCTGTCTCGTGACCCTCCAGACGAAGAAACTTAAATAGGGCAGTTAGTGGGTGCACGTGTGTTTAGCAAGATAGATTTCAGATCAGGTTATCACCAGATTAAAGTGAAGGATGAAGATATGCAGAAGACGGCATTTAGGACGCGTTATGGACATTATGAGTATACGGTGATGCCTTTCGGTGTTACTAATGCACCTGGTGTATTTATGGAGTACATGAATAGAATCTTTCATGCTTACTTGGATCGTTTTGTGGTGGTCTTCATTGATGATATTTTGATATACTCTAAGACTGAAGAAGAACATGCGGAACATTTGAAGATTGTTTTGCAAGTGTTGAAAGAGAAGAAGTTGTTTGCCAAATTGTCAAAGTGTGAATTTTGGTTAAAAGAGGTGAGTTTTCTTGGCCATGTTATTTCTGGTAATGGTGTTGCAGTGGATCCGTCTAAAGTTGAAGCGGTATCATAATGGGAGACTCCTAAGTCGGTTACATAGATTAGAAGCTTTTTGGGTTTAGCTAGATATTACCGAAGATTCATAGAAGGATTTTCTAAGTTGGCTCTTCCGTTAACGCAGTTGACCTGTAAGGGTAAATCTTTTGTGTGGGATGTCCATTGTGAGAACAGTTTTAATGAGTTGAAGAAGCGGTTGACGACAGCTCCAGTTTTGATTTTGCCGAAATCCGACGAACCTTTTGTGGTGTATTGTGATGCGTCCAAGTTGGGCTTAGGTGGTGTGCTTATGCAAGAGGGTAAAGTGGTTGCCTATGCATCAAGACAGTTGAGAATTCATGAACGAAATTATCCTACTCATGATCTTGAATTAGCTGTGTCATACCCTCATTTTGGACCTAAAAATACTCCTTCAAAATTCTTTTCTATCTCTGATACTTTTTAAATTCACTGTGTTTTACTCCATAGTTTTCTACTGTGCTTCAAACCCATATTTCATTTTCTTTCTGTCCCTAATTTTCTTGCATGTAAAACCATCCAAAGTGTTTTCTTACATTACAAGCCATTAAAAAGGGTTTCTAAAACCATTGCATATTTTCTTGCATTTTATTCCAAATTTTTGCATAAAATCATACAAAAGGGTATTTTGGTCATTTCCTGCAGTGGAACCCGTCTTAGTCCCTATAGTTTGTCTCTGAGTCTTTACAACTTGTCTGCACACATCATTAATTAAATTCTGTTTAAAAGTCATTTCAACATCGCATCTGAGTCAGTCTGAGTCGTTTTAGTCCCCAGGGGCATTTTGGTCTTTTCACATCAAATAATTTTTTGACAGAGAGGTATTTTGGAATACCTCATTTTGGTAGTTTGTTCGTTTTAGTCCGTTTTGTCGTTTTAAACTGTTTCACTTTACGTTTTTTCAAATTACATTTTTTTACTAATTTTATTTTACGTTTTTGCAAATAAGTCCAAATTTTGTTTTAAATTGAAAATATGTCCAAATCTTATTTTCAAAACAGTCCAATGTCTTCTTTTAATTGCAAAATAGCCCTTTTTTTTACTTTTGCAGTTTAGTCCTTTAATTTTACAAAATTGCATTTTAGTCCTTATTTCTTTTTTTTTTACGGTTTAGTCCAAGTGCCACGCAGGCTGGTCCAGGTCCAGATGTCACAATGCAATTGGTTCAGAGTACACATGGCAGCCTATATAAGGCCACGCGCGGTACCAGTCAAAAAAGGACCACAGAGTGAGTGCCAAGTCACAAACAGAATCAAGTTTTCTCTCTCCATTCAGTTAGATCAAAATCGCAACAAACTCAGAAAATTGAAGAACAATTTCACAAACCCTAACCGTTTTCAGAAGCAAATTCAGTACCAAATCCATGGGATCCATGGCATCTCTCAGAGATTCAATGACGAATCTTCATCCTTGAGCCAATCCTTTGCAATTCGAGCACTGAATTCATCACCGAAAGCGACGAACTCAATACGATCACAGAGGGACGAAATTGAGAAGAGGAGAGAAAGAATTTCAAAGGTTTCGAACCGGAGAAGAAGAAGAATCACTGGTTCAATTTCGGATTTCAAGCCAAAATCACAAACAGAATCGAGTTCAATGAATCCTGAAGGATCTAGTTTGAATCTCCGAAGAAAACACAGGTGAGAATCAAACTTACCTCATTTATGCTCAAAAACATTAACGAATCTGAATCAACATAGATCCGCGAGCTTCAAACAAGTTTGGTACAAAAAGTATGGAACCCTAAAATTTTCCAAAAAAACGTAAAAGGATTCTATGGTTTACAACGTGTAAAAACGGTTGTAAACCGTATAAATCCATAGGATTTCATCAGAAAAAGATTCGAATCAAAGAAAATCAAACCAAAACCGTTTGGAATCCGAAAGGAAAAACTCAAGATCTGCGTTGATTTAGTAAATGCATGTAGTTTCCAACGGTAGATTCATGCTTAGAACGATGAGACAAAACTTTTAAGCTAGGATTCGTGAGATTCTAGGTTGGATTGAGAAAATTAGGGTTAGGGTTTTGAACCGGAGAAGAGAGAAGAGCGGCGAGAGGAAGAAGAGAGAAGAAAGAGAATGAGAGTGAAAAAATGAAGGAGAACCGGGTTAGAACCTTTTATATAAGGCGCTGGACCGGGTGGGTTCCAACCCGATCCAGCGCCCTGCGTTTTAAGCCATTGGATCGCGATCTTGATGGACCTGGATCCATCCAACGCTTCTGAAGCATTCTGGTGATCCGGATCCATCAACCGCGTGGGTTTGGGCCGGGTAACGCTAGGTTTTTAGCTTCTTTCCAGTATCTTGTTTTTTTCTTGCTATGTTCACCCCTGTTCTTGCTATTTGGACCACCTGTGCGCTTTAATTTTCTCACAAAAATCCCAAAAAAATTACTATGTGTTCTTGATATGTTTTGGACTGTTTTGTGGTATCCTTACGTGTCTAAGATTGATAAAATAATATGTGTTAATTTTTCCTTTGATTGGTGTATTTTGTGTTTTTTGTGAAAGTTTCTTGTATGATTTTTGATCCAAATTGTGCCATGTGATGTTGGTGCATAGCATTTGATTTTATGAAAAGTTTACCTCTGATTTCACGCTAATTCATCAAGTTGTGTTAGTTAGATTCTTATTTGCATTTTTTACAATATGTTCAATGTTGTTAGTTTGACGTTTATTTACCATTTTTTTTTTTACAATCTTTGTTTCACCACTTTGACAATATGCTCAATTTTGTTGAATTTAATCTTTTATTACCCTTTTTACAATCTTGGTTTACCACTTTTACAATATGTCCAAGTTTGTTAAATTTGACCTTTTGCTTGCATTTCTTACAATATGTTCAATGTTGTTAGTTTGATGTGTGTTTACCATTTTTACATTTTTTTCAATCTTGTTAAGTTGGATTTTTGTTTACAAATTTTGCAATATTTTCAATCTTGTTAGTATAATTGATTAGCTTTTGTCTTGCAAGTTTATATGGTAATTTCCAATTTTGCAAAGTTTATTCTTAGCTTCTTACTTTGTAAGTAATGTTAGTTTGCATGCATATTTTCTTCCCACTTTTCCATACTTTGTTATTACTTTACCTTGTTTAACATTTTTACTATCATTTCATATTGCTTTACTAACCGTTTTATGTTTCATGCACATTGAGCACTCCATTTCATCTCCATTCTTTAAGTTTAGATTTTACTCAATCTTTTAATTTTTAGGTAGTTTCCTTTATTTCAATTTCTTGCAAGACCATAGAATGTAAACTAGGGCCAATGTAAAGGACAATGGACACTATAATGATGTACACCGACACATGCACCGACACGCACACACGTTATATGACTTACCGTTAGATGTATGATTAGGAAGCGCGAAACTTAGAAAAATCATTTTCCAAAAAGTGTTAACAATTTCATCACTTGAAAACATTTTTTAATAAACCTTGGAGTCAAAACTCCATTGTATTTTCTTTTTTTTCTTAATCAAAATTCAAATGAAAATAATCCTTACTTGGACCTTTTTTCCAAATAATTGAGCCAACCTCACATTTTCTTTTTCTCACGCCTTTACGGCCTCTTTCTCTTCAAAACAATTTTCGAAAATTAAAATCAATCAAAACTCACAAATCTTTTTTGAGAGAGAACTACATGGAGTTTGATCCCTTAAAAGGGTATGTAGGCAAGAGATCAAAACCTCTCCAAGTCCAATAAAAATAAATTCCAAACACTTCTTTCCCCCCATTCTTAAAAACAACCTTTTCAATAAATAGCATTAAAAATAAAGCGTAAACGTAAATCTAGAGAAACGGCTCCTATAGAGTACTATAGTCGTTATGGGTGCCTAACACCTTCCCGTAGGGAAAATTGCCCCGAACTTAGAATTTCTAAGGGTTTTCTCAATTTTACCCTTCCCCAAAAAAAAATAGAGATATCAATGATTGAAAGGTTCAAGCCTAATTAATGACTTGACACCCGAAAATCGCGATAACAAGCTGCAGTTGTATTTGTGCTTAAGATTTGGAGACATTACTTGTATATGGTTCGAGATGTGAAGTGTTCAGTGATCACAAGAGCTTGAAGTATTTGTTTGATTAGAAGGAACTAAATATGAGACAACGAAGGTGGCTTGAATTGTTGAAAGATTACGACTTTGGTTTGAATTATCATCCGGGTAAGGCTAATGTTGTTGCAGATGCCTTAAGTAGGAAGACCTTGCATATGTCTGCTATGATGGTGAGGGAGTTTGAGTTACTGGAACAATTTAGAGATTTGAGTCTAGTTTTTGAAAGGACACCTCAGAGTGTAAAGCTTGGAATGTTGAAAATTGATAGTGATTTCTTGAAAAGCATTAAAGAAGCGCAGAAGGAAGATGTTAAGTTTGTGGATTCATTGGTTGCTAGTAATCAGACTGAAGACAGTGACTTTAAGGTCGATGACCAAGGAGTGTTGAGATTCCGAGGTAGGATTTGCATTCCTGACAATGATGATATGAAGAAAATGATTCTTGAAGAGAGTCACAGAAGTAGCTTGAGTATTCATCCAGGAGCTACCAAGATGTATCATGATTTGAAGAAGTTGTTTTGGTGGTCTGGATTGAAACGTGACGTGGCACAGTTTGTATATTCTTGTCTGATTTGTCAGAAGTCGAAGGTGGAGCATCAGAAACCTGCAGGGTTGATGACACCGCTAGATGTGCCAGAATGGAAATGGGATAGTATATCCATGGATTTTGTGACGAGCTTACCTAATACTCCTAAAGGGAATGACGCTATTTGGGTGATTGTTGATAGATTGACGAAGTCGGCTCATTTTATTCCGGTTAATATCACCTTTCCTCTAGCTCCGTTGGCAGAGATTTATATTTGAGATATAGTGAAGCTTCATGGTGTTCCTTCGAGCATCGTATCAGATAGAGACCCAAGATTTACTTCTAGATTTTGGAAGAGTTTGCAAGAGGCTTTAGGTTCTCAGTTGAGGTTTAGTTCGGCTTATCATCCGCAGACAGATGGTCAGTTGGAAAGAACGATTCAGTCATTGGAAGATTTGTTGAGAGTTTGTGTACTTGAGCAAGGAGGGACTTGGGATAGTCATCTTCTGTTGATAGAGTTCACGTACAATAACAGTTACCATTCGAGTATCGGAATGGCACCTTTTGAGGCTTTGTATGGCCGGAGATGCAGAACCCCGCTGTGTTGGTTTGAGTAAGGTGAGAATGTGGTTTTAGGACCAGAGATTGTTCAACAGACTACTGAGAAGGTAAAGATGATCCAAGAGAAGATGAAAGCGTCACAGAGTCGACAAAAGAGTTATCATGATAAGCGGAGGAAGGACCTTGAGTTCCAAGAAGGAGATCATGTGTTCCTGAGAGTTACTCCCATGACCGGTGTTGGTCGGGCTTTGAAGTCGAAGAAGTTGACCCCGAAGTTTATTGGTTCGTATTAGATATCAGAAAGAGTTGGAACGGTGGCATACCGAGTGGGTTTACCACCGCATCTTTCGAATTTGCACGATGTGTTTCATGTGTCGCAACTTCGGAAGTATGTTCCGGACCCATCTCATGTGATCCAAAGAGATGATGTGCAAGTTAGAGATAACCTTACAGTTGAGACCTTACCAGTGAGGATTGAAGGTCGTGAAGTGAAGCGTTTAAGAGGCAAGGAGATACCTCTTGTGAAAGTTGTTTGGGACGGAGTGACTGGTGAAAGTTTGACGTGGGAACTAGAGAGTAAGATGCTGGAATCTTATCCTGAGTTGTTTGCTTGAGGTAAATTTTCGAGGACGAAAATCTTATAAGTTGGGGAGAGTTGTAACGCCCACTTTAGATTATTTTAATTATTTAATTATTTGAATTATTTGAAGAGTCTAGATATATTTATATATATTATATGAGATGTGAAGAGATAAGATTTATGTGATTTTAGTGATTTTATGTGATGTGGTGGCTTATTTTATTGTTTAATAAAATAAGATTTGAAAATAAAATAAATATAGAGATGTGGGGTAATTTTAAGATTTTAGAGAGTTATGTGGGAGAAAGAGTAAATAAGATAAGATTTGTTGGGAGTATAAATAGGGAATATTAGGTTAAGAATAACTCAGTACGTACGATCAGTTTTGGCAGAAAAAGGGAGAAAAACCAGAGAAGGAGAGAAGTGGCAAGAGGGCTGCGATTTCTGCATAAACAAGGTAAGGGTGAGCCTAGTAATTCAATTCTATTAAACTGTAACTCATCTAATTATAATTAACAAGTGTAGGATTGATTTTAGAGAATTGGAGAATTAGGTTAACCATGATGATTTGATGATTAGATGATGAAAATTTGTAGAACTAATGTAAGAATTGGTTACAGAACTTAGAATAACCTTAATGTTAATGTTTCAGTCGAAATTGGGGTTAATCATGGTGAAAATTGGGTGTTTGGGTGATCAAGTTCGAAATCCCGTAACTGTTCTGTCACCGTTTCGCAAGGCGAGAGTCGTAGCTCGCCACGGCGAACATACCTTCGTCGCTCGCCAGGCGAGCAATCTAGCTCGCCATAGCGAGGGAACCGTGACGCTTCACCAGGCAAGAAATCCATTCGCCATGGTGAGAGAGACCTGTAATCTCTCGCCAAGCGAGCTGTGCTGTGACAGAATGTCACTTTTTCCTCGTTTGCGATCTGTTTCGGAAGGGACCTTGAGAGTTGGACCTTGGGTAGCAGTTGAAGTTAACTATAATATAAACAATGATTGGTATAGGTGCTTGTGATGATTTTTTTTATGTTGTTGCTTTCAATTAATGAATCATATATGCCTTATGTGAAATATATGTGAAGTTTATACGCTGTTTGAGATGATGTTTGCATTGATAATGATTGCTGTCATGCTGTTGCTATTATTTAATTAAGTTGCATGAGTCGGTCTGTGATGCGGGATGTAGTCCAATTGTTGGAGTCATATAAGATGTGTCATGATGTCTAAGACGTAAAAGATTGAGTCTCATGCATACTCATTCAGAGATGAGGGCTTATGCCCTGGAGTTTTTAGTCAACCGCAACGAGGGCTCATGCCCTGGAGCTTTTGCTCACTAGCGACGAGGGCTTATGCCCTGGGAGTATATTTATGCTCAAAGCGACGAGGGCTTATGCCCTGGATTGGTACCACATGAATATAAGATGTCTAAGATGATTAAGATGTTCGAGTTGCATAGTCAACTAAAGTTGCATCGTCGAGTCCAGTTGTTTAAGATGTTTATGATGATGATTTATAACGTTACTTATGATGCTAAATGATGTTTGTCGTGACGTGTTATGTGATGATTGTTGTTAACTATAATTACTGAATTATATGTTTAATATAATTGTTTTGTGAATCTCACCCCTTCTGCTTGAAAATGTTGCTCTTCGTATGGGTAACTTGCAGGTAAGCAAGAATAGGTGTTGTCGTGTGAGGACCATTCCTCGGTTGAGTCTTAGGTGCTCTGATACGTAACGGGATGGGGAAGTTTGCTTATGTTTTCTATTCCTTGCGTATTATTTTTATGATTTTCGTGATTATGATTAATATTGGGAATTTTATGAGACGTTGATGAGGCCTGTGTGCCAGAGACTTTTTCTGATATTAAATGAATTCCACTGCAAATGTTCTTGAATATTTTAATGACTATTTTTATGAAGGAATTAATTGTTATTATTCAATATTTGAGATGTTTTGTGAAATGTGACGCTCCGTTGTATGTGAAAACGCTGATTTATTGTTAAGAAATTTTTACGTTGGGAAAATGGGGTGTTACACGCACCACAAGTGTAGCAAACAATCTCAACAGTAGTATATTTCTTACCAGGCCTCCTCTCATCATTCACTCTTTGTTTTCCTTTATCAGCAGGAGCACTGTAAGGCTTTGGATGACTTTGCTGGCCCTTGCCTTTCCTCTCATTCACAGCCTTGTAATGAGCCTTAGTATCCTCCTCATAAATCCTGCAACTGCTCACTAGCTCAGAAAAGTTTCGGATCTTCTGATACCCAATAGCCCGCTTAATCTCAGCACGCAGACCATTCTCAAATTTGATGCACTTGGAGAACTCAGCAGTCTCAGCAGTGTAGTGTGGATAAAACTTAGCCAGCTCCACTAACTTTGCAACATACTTAGTCACGGACATATTACCCTGCTTCAGCTCGAGAAACTCAATCTCTTTCTTCCCGCGAACATCTTCCAGAAAGTATCTATCTAGGAACTCCCTCCTAAACATAGCCCAGGTAACAACTCCACCTCCTTGTTCTAGTGTTGGTAGGATACTCACCCACTAATCATCTGCTTCCTCTTCTAACATATATGTACCAAAACGCACCATCTGAACCTCATTGCACTGCATGACCTGGAAAATCCTCTCAATCTCCTTAAGCCATGTCTGAGCTCCATCTAGGTCGTACCTTCCTTTGAAAGTGGGCGGATGATTTCTCAAAAAAGTCTCCAACATCTTCACCTCAACATTAGCACCAACATTAGCATTAGACTGTTGCCCCACAGCTTGAGCCACAACTTCCAATGTAGCAGCAATAACAACATCATTTCTCCCAGCCATCTTAGTTCTCTACACAACCACCACAATCAAGACAACTTAAAAACAGTAATACAACTGTTACTCAACACTACGTGACTCAACTACTTGGCCGGACGGACCAACCTGCTCTGATACCAATTGTAACACCCTGTTTTCCCAACATAAAAATTTCATAATAAAATCAGAGTTTTCTCAACGTAAACGGAATGTCACATTTCTTAAAAATCATAAATGGAATAAATAACAATTTATCCTTCATAAAATGGTCAACATAAATATTCAAAACTTCGTAGCGGATTTTATTTCAACAATATAAATAGTCTTGGCACGAAGGCCTCATCAAAACATCTCGTAATAGTCCAAAAAATAAATCATAATCACGTAAAATCACAAGCAATACGTAAGGAATAGAAAATAGCCACAAAAGTTCCCATCCCGTTATGTATCAGAGCACCTAAAGACACAGTGAGAGATAGCCACTCACGACAGCAATCAACAACTACTATCCTCGATCACTTGCAAGTTACTCATACGAAGAGCAACATTTCCAAGCAGAAGGGGTGAGATTTCACAAACATTAATGTTAAACATATAAATCATCAATTACAATTAACAACAAAACATCATCAATTCATCATTTCAGCAAACAAATGCATTCATAAATAATTCATCATAAAACACTTCATCAACAACTCATGATAGAAAAACAACTTAACATCTTAGCAACTCATGGACAACATCTTATCAACTTGACTCGACTATGCAACTTCAACTTCATAATCATGCATGTGGTACCATCCAAGGCATAAGCCCTCAACATAAGAGCATAAATACACTCACATGGCATAAACCCTCAACATAAAGAGAAAAAGCTCACAAGGCATAAGCCCTCATCATAAAGAGCAAAAGCTCACAGGGCATAAGCCCCCAACGGAATGAGTATGCATGGACTCAACAACTTACATCTTAGACAACATATCTCGACTTGACATCTTAGACAACTTCATCATATAATACATATAAAATCAATCAAAAGAGATTTGCACATCATATCAAAGCTACTGGAAAGATAAGTCATATACCAGAAATTCACATGTTTATATCAAAGCTCAATTCAAAACAAAAACAACTAAAAATAGGACAAGAATTCAGCTTAGGCAATCTGATACAGCATAGCTCGCGAGGCGAGGTCATCTGCTCGTGGTGGCGAGCTAACGTAAGAAGCAACTCGGGAGGCGAGAAAGGTTACTCGCCTAGGGCGAACAAAACTGGGCAGCTACGGCTTTGTGACCATTTTTCACCAAAAATCCCATTTTTAACTTCCCTACATCCAATTCCAATCTAAAAACTTGTCTAATAATTCTTATATGTGTTAAGACACTCAAGGCCATCTAAAACTTGATCCAAAAACGTTAATTCACGAAAGGTCATGGTTTCTCACTAGACAACTCGCTACGGCGAGCTATTTGCACGCGAAGCGAGCAACAACGCGTCACTCGCGAGGCGAGGGTAGTTTACTCGTGAAGCGAGCGATGAAGGTCGTCGCTCGTGAGGCGAGGATCATTACTCGCGAGGGCGAGCGATGAATGACAGCTCGGGCAGAACACAAAATTTTGCCAAAACTCGCCTAATCTCATGGTTCTAACCATAAAACTGATTCCAATTATCATCCTATGGATTATCTAAGGTCTGTACACACTTTCTACATCAATTTTAGAGCTTTACATCATCTAATCGTCGAATTCTCTCATAACCCTAATATTCCAAATTCTTAAAAACTTAAACCTACGACATGTTAATTGCAACATCTGAATTATAAACTCAAAATTAATGAAAGTTAGTCCCACCCTTACCTTAGAATGCAGAATCGCAGCTCTCCCTTGGTTTCTCCTCTTCTCTAGTTTTCTCCCTTTTTCTAAAACTATTTCACGTAAAAGTGTTCTGACCTAATTTTCTCCTATTTATATCACCTTCAACTATCTTATCTTATTTACTCTTATTCCCCTAAACTCTCTAAATTCTCAAAACAGCCCATCATCTCAATATTTATTTTATTTTCAAATCTTATTCTATTAAATAATAAAATAAGTCTCTAAATAAATCTACAACACATCACATAATTCTTCACATCACATAAATCATATAATTATATTCTAAACACAATAAATAAATCAAATAATTAAAGAGGGCGTTACAACCTTTGGTGGAATTGTGGTTGATTCTGCGCAACTGCCATCGAAGCTACCAAGGTACTCAACTTCCCTAATTTGGCCCATAGTGTTGTTACTTCTTTGTGAAGCTCGTGTATCTTTTGTTCTGTCTGATCCATCTTTCCTTTTTGTTTGCACGAGTGTTGTAGGTGCGATTTGACTTTGGATGAGGACGTTGGGCCACTTTCGAGACAGATTGACCTTTTATTGAAAAAACAACGTGTGAGACTCGAACTTGAAACTATGAATAAAAAATGATGCATGATGCTTATGCAAAAAATATACAATTTTTATTTTATCGAAGGACTTGTCAAATTATTGTAAACATCATAGAGAACATTATTTCATTTGACAATTAAAAACAATACAAACAGTTCCCTTTTTAACAAACAAAGCCAAGGGACAGACTCAAAAGTTCTTTAATGGAAGCTAGAATCTAACAAAATATCCTAAAGACTCCTAGTATCTTTATCTCAAACTCTTGAAGCTGGTGGATCATCAAAATCTGAATGTGTGTTAGGGGAAAATAAATCCCTTTGCTTCCTCTTCCTCTTAGCATCCTGGCTAAGAAAGGTATCCTTCCGCTGGAGCAGATCATCTTTCTCAATTATCTGGCGGTTTCGAATAAGGATCATGTTCTTTTGTTCTTCTATTTGTCCCCTCAATGTCTCATTCTCGAGCTCGGACGCCTGACATCTTCTTTCCCAAGTGTCTCTTTCAAGTTTTACCTCGGCCAACAGATCCTGGAATTCTTCTTTGGTTTCAAAGGGTATGGGTAAGGATGGTGATGGGGTAGTTGAGGATATGGATCTCTGTGGGTGCTAAGGCATCCCATATTTTGCAGCTCTATCAATGACCCATTCGGTGTAAGATTCATGGATAACACCTAACTTCTCTCTTTCCAATGAATTGCATGCCAAGCTCGTACAAATCTTTCTTCCATATATGAGCTTTCTTCTTGGTTGAGGTAGAACACACCGGCTAGTGAGATGTTGTTAGGTTTGTCTTTCATTGGGTAACCAAATTGTCTTCTGGCAAGGGTAAGGTTATTACTAATTCCCCCGCGTGTATCGGGAAGGGGAACATTAGGAAATTCTCCACAACTGTCAATGATTACTCAGACGTCGTAGGCTACATTATACCAAACTATATATGCTGGGGTAAGGGACATGATTCTTTGTGGACATCGGATTTTTCCTGGATTGGTTTTGAAGGGATTAGATTGAGGTAGGTGCGAAGTAAACCGCTTATACAACAAAGGTATGCAACAAGTGATGAATCCACGCCCTTTTTGGGTTCTATGATGGATGCAACAAGTAAGGTGGGGACATGATTTTTGGATAGGAAAATTTGGATTGCGTTAATATCAACAAAATCGTCGACGTTAGGGAATAGTATAAGGCCATAGATAAGTAGGGCAAGGATAGACTCAAAAGCATCGGTACTGGCTGCTTCGGCAAAGGTGAAGACTTTATCAAATAGGAATTTGGAAGGTAGACCTTAGAGACATCCTTTGGTAGTAAGGTTAGCTGTTACATCAGATGTTTCAAGGTGAAGGACTGCGGCAATGGCTGAGGGTTTAGGAACTTCTTCTAGACCACTGAAGGGTACTTCATTGGACACCGGCAAACCAACCCAATCTGAGTACTGTTCTAAGGTAGGGACCAGCTGGTAATCGGGGAATGTGAAATAATGTTAGAGCGGGTCGTAGAATTGGACCAAGGTATCCAGGATCCCTTCTTCAACATTTGTCTTGAGGATGCAAATGAAAAAATTTGGGAACTTGGTTATGCTACAATGAAATTTTTTATGAATGTATGGCTATGCTACAAGAACAGTGAAAACATGTGGCATATCCATGCATGTATACTACATGCACTCATAAAAACATGGGTTCTACCAAAAATTTGGGAACTTGGTTATGCCACAATGAAAAAATTTATGAATGCATGCATGCATGCATGGCTATGGTACAAGAATAGTGAAAACATATATCATAGTCATGCATGCATGCATTCATACAAAAAATTAAATTTGTTTTTTTTTGTTTGAAGAGGGTTTTTTTTTGTGGCGTCCAGGATTCGAAACTCGGACCTTACATATATTATACATTGTCCTTACCAACTGAGCTATTAAAGAAAATTAAATTAAAAAAAAATCTCTTAATGAGAATCAAGTTTTTTTTAGGAAAATAATTCTTTTTTTGAAATTTAGTTTTTTGATTATTTGAATGTTTTTTGGTTTTTTTTATTCATTTATTCTTTAAATCCTAAAAAATAAAACAAAGATAAATAAAAATACGCGAGAGTTCCGTAGTGACACTTGGTCAAAACTAATCCCCTTTCCCTTTGATAATAAACTAAACCTAATTTTTTTGCATTTTTGATATATGAAAGCTGAATAAATAAAGACAATGCATATTTTTCTTTATATTTACAATTTCCCTAAAATACAATTTAATTGCAAGTTAATAAATAACTAAAATTAAAATGCTATCAAATAAATAAACAATAAAACAAAAATAAAATAAATAAAAAGTAGACCATAAACGAACCAAACAATGAGGTATTTTAAAATACCTCTCAGGGACAATAAACCGAATAGGGACTATGGTCATAAGACAACTCTTAAAATCCGACGGGACAGAAAAAGATGGATAGGAAAAGAATACTTCGTCAACACAAGCTAAAGGAGGGAGAAGAGAGAAAAGTTCATTGACAACTCAAGAGAACTTTTGGTGTCTCTATAAGTGAGGAATGATAGCTCTATTTGTAACGCCCTAGTTGATATTTTACTATTTTTGGTTGATTTAGTATGTTTTATGTATTTTATATAATTTATGTTGATTTATGTGAATTATTGATGTTTACTATTTTATTATATTTTATTATATGAGAATTAGTAAGGATTTTATTATTTAAGTGGAGTAGAAGAAATAATATTATTTTTGAATTAAAGAGAATAATGGTTATTTAGAATTATTAGATTTAAGGAGGGTTAATGAGGAATTAAAAGAAATTAAGTGAGGGAGTAAAGAGAAAGGGGGGGTTATGTTTTGTTAGAAAGAAAAGAGAAAACCAGTAAGGAAAGAAAACATTTTTGTACGTACAATAGAACAAACAGAGTTTGGGAGAAAAGAGCCAAGAACAAGGGGAGAGCTAGGAAGAGGGAAATTCATCCATTTGCTGTAGATTTTGCTAAGTTAAGGTAAGGGTGGGTTTACTCTTCAATTGTCAATATATATGTATATGATTTCATGAATTTGGATTGAAAATTGGTAGTTTTGAAACTAGGTTTATGAATATGTTGAATTGCTCATTTCTTGATGAATTGTGTTGCAATGATGTTGTTATGATATGTTCTGCTGTCTTGTTGTGCCTTAAACCCATAAACATTGTTTCTAAACCATTTTGGGTGATTGGGGGATTAAAAATGGGATTTTTGGATGAAAATGGAGTTAGAATCGTAGGTTATAATTCTGCCCAGACGAACACTCGCTTAAGCGAGATGCCCTTCGCTCAAGCGAGCAACTCCTTGTTACGCCCAGTCTGAAATTTTAGTCGCTCGCTTAAGCGAGCCACGAGCGAACCCCAAGCGAGCAAAATGCTAACCTTCGTCATTTGTGTCGCTTAAGCGAGATTCCCGTCGCTTAAGCGAGAGACGCCCTGAATAGTGTATTTAGCCTGTTCGCTTAAGCGAACTAGAAGCGAGCTTCAAGCGAACTGAAACCAAACTTACGTGTTTTGACTCGCTCAAGCGAGATGCTGCTCGCTTAAGCGAGCTGGGTCCTGTGCGACCCAAAATGTGATTTTTCTAAGATGTTCCAAACCCAAACCTAAGCTTTCTAGGATGTTTATTGGATTTATTAAGAATTGTTTAGATGATAAAACTTATATATTAAGATGATTAAGATGGAATTATGTATGCTTATGTGCAAATAATTATACTTTGCTAAGCTTGAGTTGCCTTGTTGATGTTGAGTGGTCTTGTCCAGTTGGGGAGGGTATCCTAAGTTGTTGTTGTTGTTGGTTGCATGCTGATATGCTCCATTAAGATGTTGGGTTGTATGCTGATATACACCATAGAGTCATTTCATACTCATATGCATTTGTTGGGGGCTTATTGCCCTGGAATGTTTATCATTCACTGTTGGGGGCTTATTGCCCTGGAACGCTTTATCGTTCACCTGTTGGGGGCTTATTGCCCTGGGATGCTTTAACCATCCAAATTGTTGGGGGCTTATTGCCCTGGAATGCTTAGCATTCAACGCGCGTAGTTGGTACCACATGCATAATGCATTAGATGTTTACGGAGTCTTGCATTAGTTGTAGGTGTGAGTTATCCTTTTGGGATTGTTGTTGGTGAGATGTCGCCACAAGTGTTGTTGTTGTTGTTGACATGAATCAAAGATGAATTTAAATTATTAAAGTTGAGATGATATTGATGATGTTATTGCTGATAGTTGTTATGAATTGGTGTTGTTTTCAATTTACTTTGATGATTCATATATTTATATATTGCTTTGTTTTGTGAACTCACCCCTTCTGCTGGAATTGCCGCCTTGTGGGCAAGTGCAGGTAGCGAAGACTAGCGGTGTTGGCTCTTGAGTCTAGGGCTCTGATACATAGTAGGGATGGGGAAACGTTATCTTTCTTGTATTCCTTATGTATCATTTCTTTGAAGAAGATGTTGATGAGAATTGATTGTCGAGCAATTTTATTATGTTAACGGCCTTTGTGCCAAGACTATGATGTAGTTGTTGAATAAGATTTTTATATAAAGACTTTCCGCTGCAGAATTTTAATATGATGATATTGTATGTTGATGGTTTTAAATAGTTTTATATTCTATTTAAATAATTTTGAAAAGTAGATGTAATATCCCGTTGTTTGTTGAACTCTGATAATTGTTGCATATTATTATGTCATATTTGGGAACGGGGTGTTACAATTGGTATCAGAGCAGGTCGGTCTGTCAGACCATTAGAAGAGTCGTGTCGAGCCATGTAGAGTAGTGTGACAGGTTTAAACTGTCTTTGTTGTTCTAATTCTTGTTGTTATGTAGAATTATCGAGATGGCCGGAAGAAATGATGCTGCTCTTGCTGCTGCCTTGCAAGCAATGGCTCAAGTTGTTGGGCAACAACAAGGTGCTGGTGGAGCTGGTGAAGGTGTAAGGATGCTTGAGACTTTCTTGAGGAATCATCCACCCACCTTTAAGGGAAGGTACGACCCCGATGGAGCACAGACCTGGCTGAAGGAGGTCGAGAGGATCTTCCGGGTGATGCAGTGTACGGATGTTCAGATGGTGCGGTTTGGCACCCATATGTTAGCAGAGGAGGCTGACGACTGGTGGGTAAGCACTCAACCCATACTCCAAGCTGAAGGAGCTGAGATTACATGGGCTGTGTTCCGAAGAGAGTTCTTGAGGAGGTATTTTCCGGAGGATGTCCGAGGTAAGAAGGAGATAGAATTCCTTGAGCTGAAGCAAGGAGACATGTCTATCACGGAATATGCTGCTAAGTTCGTGGAGCTTGCGAAGTTTTATCCCCACTATGCTGCGGAGACTGCTGAGTTCTCTAAGTGTATCAAATTTGAGAATGGTCTGCGAGCTGATATCAAGCGGGCCATTGGCTATCAGAAGATCAGAGACTTCTCTGAGTTGGTGAGCAGCTGCCGTATTTACGAAGAGGACACCAAAGCTCACTATAAGATAATGAATGACCGCAACGGAAAGGGGCAGTAGAGTCGCCCGAAGCCTTATAGTGCTCCAGCTGATAAAGGTAAACAAAGGATGCATGATGAGAGGAGGCCAGCACGTAGGGATGCTCCTGCTGAGGTGGTTTGTTATAAGTGTGGTGTGAAAGGCCACAAGAGTAATGCTTGTACCCGTGATGAGAAGAAATGTTTTCGTTGTGGTAAGAAGGGCCATACTGTCACCGAATGCAAACGTGGAGATATTGTTTGCTTCAACTGTAATGAAGAAGGTCACATTGGTTCTCAGTGCACTCAGCCTAAGAAGGCGCAGACCAGTGGTAGAGTTTTTGCCTTGACCGGTACTCAGACCGATAATGAGGATCGACTTATTAGAGGTACTTGTTTCTTTAATGGTACTCCTTTAATTGCTATTATAGATACTGGTGCAACGCATTGTTTCATTGCTATTGACTGTGCACAAAGATTGGGTTTGATTATGTCTGATATGAATGGGGAGATGGTTGTTGAAACTCCAGCTAAGGGTTCAGTAACTACTTCCCTTGTTTGTTTAAGTTGTCCGTTGTCTGTTTTTGGTAGAGATTTTGAAGTTGATCTCGTTTGTTTGCCATTGGTGGGAATGGATGTAATATTGGGGATGAATTGGTTGGAATACAATCATGTCCTGATCAATTGCTTTACCAAGACTGTGCGGTTTTCTTCTGCTGAAGAAGAGAGTGGAGCAGAATTTTTATCCACTAGAGAGATGAAGCGTTTAGAAAAGGATGGCGTGTTGTTGTTTTCTTTGTTGGCATTCTTGTCGGTGGAGAACCAAGCTGTGATTGATGGGCTGCCTGTTGTGAAGGAATTTCCTGAAGTTTTCCCTGATGAGATTCCAGATGTGCCACCAGAGAGGGAGGTTGAATTTTCGATAGACCTTGTGCCGGGTACGAAGCCTGTGTCGATGGCTCCTTACCGTATGTCAGCTTCGGAGTTGGCTGAATTGAAGAAACAATTAGAGGATTTGCTTGACAAGAAGTTTGTGAGACCGAGTGTTTCACCGTGGGGAGCGCCGGTGTTGCTGGTAAAGAAGAAGGATGGTAGCATGCGGCTGTGTATTGATTACCGTCAGCTGAATAAAGTGACGATCAAGAATAGGTATCCACTTCCGAGAATAGATGACTTGATGGATCAATTGGTGGGTGCCCGCGTTTTTAGCAAGATTGATTTGAGGTCAGGTTACCATCAGATAAAGGTGAAGGATGAGGATATGCAAAAGACGGCGTTTAGGACGCGTTATGGTCATTATGAGTATAAGGTGATGCCTTTCGGTGTTACCAATGCACCTGGTGTGTTTATGGAATATATGAACAGAATTTTTCATGAGTATCTGGATCAGTTTGTAGTAGTCTTTATTGATGATATATTGATTTATTCTAAGACTGAAGCTGAGCATGCAGAGCATCTGAAGATTGTACTGCAAGTGCTGAAGGAAAAGAAGCTGTATGCCAAGTTATCCAAGTGCGAGTTCTGGCTGAATGAAGTAGGTTTTCTTGGCCACATTATTTCTGGTAATGGTATTGCTGTAGATCCTTCGAAGGTTGATGCTGTGTCGCAGTGGGAGACACCAAAGTCAGTTACTGAGGTAAGAAGTTTTCTTGGGTTGGCTGGTTATTACCGCAGGTTTATTGAAGGATTCTCGAAGTTAGCACTTCCTTTGACGCAGCTGACTTGTAAAGGAAAAGCATTTGTGTGGGATGCTCGTTGTGAGAGTAGTTTCAATGAGTTGAAGCAAAGATTGACGACTGCTCCTATTTTGATTTTACCGAAGCCAGAAGAGCCTTTTGTTGTTTATTGTGATGCATCTAAGCTGGGATTAGGTGGTGTTTTGATGCAAGATGGCAAGGTGGTCGCGTATGCTTCTAGACAGCTGAGAGTGCATGAGAAGAATTATCCTACACATGATCTAGAGTTGGCAGCCGTGGTGTTTGTGTTGAAAATTTGGAGGCATTATTTGTATGGTTCCAGATTCGAGGTGTTTAGTGACCATAAGAGTTTAAAGTACCTGTTTGACCAGAAGGAGTTGAACATGAGGCAGAGAAGGTGGCTTGAGTTACTTAAGGACTACGATTTTGGCTTGAATTACCATCCTGGTAAAGCTAATGTTGTGGCTGATGCGTTGAGTAGAAAGACATTGCATATGTCTGCTTTGATGGTGAAAGAGTTCGAGTTACTTGAACAATTTAGAGACTTGAGTCTTGTTTGTGAAAGATCACCTCAGAGCGTGAAGTTGGGTATGTTGAAGATTAATAGTGACTTCTTGAATGATATCAAAGAGGCGCAGAAGCTGGATGTTAAGTTTGTGGATTTGATGGCTGCTAGTGATCCGAATGTAGATAGTGATTTCAAGGTTGATGACCAAGGTGTGTTGAGGTTTAGAGGAAGAATTTGTATACCTGAGGATGAGGGCTTGAAGAAGTTGATTTTGGAAGAAAGTCACAAGAGTAGTTTGAGTATTCATCCTGGAGCTACTAAAATGTATCACGACTTGAGGAAATTATTTTGGTGGTCCGGATTGAAGAAGGATGTTGCCCAATTTGTTTATGCATGTTTGACTTGTCAAAAGTCTAAGGTAGAGCACCAGAAACCTGCAGGGTTGTTGGTTCCGTTAGATGTACCTGAATGGAAGTGGGATAGCATTTCGATGGACTTTGTAACGAGTTTACCGAATACTTCAAGAGGGCATGATGCCATTTGGGTCGTGGTCAATAGATTGACTAAGTCGGCGCACTTTATTCCGATTAATATGACTTATCCGGTAGCTCAGTTGGCGGAGATTTACATTCGTGACATTGTGAAGTTGCATGGTGTTCCATCTAGTATTGTGTCGGATAGAGACCCGAGGTTTACTTCGAGGTTTTGGAAGAGCTTGCAAGATGCATTGGGTTCAAAGTTAAGATTGAGTTCGGCTTATCATCCACAGACAGATGGTCAGTCGGAGAGGACTATCCAATCCTTGGAGGATTTGTTGAGGGTATGTGTACTCGAGCAAGGTGGAGCTTGGGACAGCCACTTGCCGTTGATAGAGTTTACTTATAATAATAGTTACCATTCGAGTATTGGTATGGCACCATTCGAAGCCTTGTATGGTCGAAGGTGTAGAACTCCTCTATGTTGGTTTGAGTCGGGTGAAAGTGTTGTATTAGGACCTGAGTTAGTGCAGCAGACTACGGAAAAGGTCAAGATGATAAGAGAAAAGATGAAAGCATCTCAAGATCGTCAGAAGAGTTATCATGACAAAAGGAGGAAAGCCCTTGAGTTTCAGGAGGGTGAGCATGTGTTCTTGAGGGTTACTCCGATGACGGGTGTAGGACGTGCATTGAAGTCGAGGAAGTTGACTCCAAAGTTCATTGGTCCTTATCAGATTTTCGAGAGAGTTGGAACCGTGGCATACAGGATTGGATTGCCACCACATCTATCAAACTTGCATGATGTGTTTCATGTCTCGCAGTTGAGAAAGTATGTAGCAGATCCTTCGCATGTTATTCCTAGGGATGATGTGCAGGTTAGAGATAATCTTACTGTTGAGACTTTGCCTTTGAGGATTGATGATCGTAAGGTGAAGCAGCTGAGAGGCAAGGAAATACCTCTGGTTAGAGTTGTTTGGGGCGGTGTAACCGGTGAGAGTTTGACTTGGGAATTGGAGAGCAAGATGCAAGAATCCTATCCTGAGTTGTTTGTTGCTTAAGGTATTATTTCGAGGACGAAATTCTCTAAGTTGGGGAGAGTTGTAACGCCCTAGTTGATATTTTACTATTTTTGGTTGATTTAGTATGTTTTATGTATTTTATATAATTTATGTTGATTTATGTGAATTATTGATGTTTACTATTTTATTATATTTTATTATATGAGAATTAGTAAGGATTTTATTATTTAAGTGGAGTAGAAGAAATAATATTATTTTTGAATTAAAGAGAATAATGGTTATTTAGAATTATTAGATTTAAGGAGGGTTAATGAGGAATTAAAAGAAATTAAGTGAGGGAGTAAAGAGAAAGGGGGGGTTATGTTTTGTTAGAAAGAAAAGAGAAAACCAGTAAGGAAAGAAAACATTTTTGTACGTACAATAGAACAAACAGAGTTTAGGAGAAAAGAGCCAAGAACAAGGGGAGAGCTAGGAAGAGGGAAATTCATCCATTTGCTGTAGATTTTGCTAAGTTAAGGTAAGGGTGGGTTTACTCTTCAATTGTCAATATATATGTATATGATTTCATGAATTTGGATTGAAAATTGGTAGTTTTGAAACTAGGTTTATGAATATGTTGAATTGCTCATTTCTTGATGAATTGTGTTGCAATGATGTTGTTATGATATGTTCTGCTGTCTTGTTGTGCCTTAAACCCATAAACATTGTTTCTAAACCATTTTGGGTGATTGGGGGATTAAAAATGGGATTTTTGGATGAAAATGGAGTTAGAATCGTAGGTTATAATTCTGCCCAGACGAACACTCGCTTAAGCGAGATGCCCTTCGCTCAAGCGAGCAACTCCTTGTTACGCCCAGTCTGAAATTTTAGCCGCTCGCTTAAGCGAGCCACGAGCAAACCCCAAGCGAGCAAAATGCTAACCTTCGTCATTTGTGTCGCTTAAGCGAGATTCCCGTCGCTTAAGCGAGAGACGCCCTGAATAGTGTATTTAGCCTGTTCGCTTAAGCGAACTAGAAGCGAGCTTCAAGCGAACTGAAACCAAACTTACGTGTTTTGACTCGCTCAAGCGAGATGCTGCTCGCTTAAGCGAGCTGGGTCCTGTGCGACCCAAAATGTGATTTTTCTAAGATGTTCCAAACCCAAACCTAAGCTTTCTAGGATGTTTATTGGATTTATTAAGAATTGTTTAGATGATAAAACTTATATATTAAGATGATTAAGATGGAATTATGTATGCTTATGTGCAAATAATTATACTTTGCTAAGCTTGAGTTGCCTTGTTGATGTTGAGTGGTCTTGTCCAGTTGGGGAGGGTATCCTAAGTTGTTGTTGTTGTTGGTTGCATGCTGATATGCTCCATTAAGATGTTGGGTTGTATGCTGATATACACCATAGAGTCATTTCATACTCATATGCATTTGTTGGGGGCTTATTGCCCTGGAATGTTTATCATTCACTGTTGGGGGCTTATTGCCCTGGAACGCTTTATCGTTCACCTGTTGGGGGCTTATTGCCCTGGGATGCTTTAACCATCCAAATTGTTGGGGGCTTATTGCCCTGGAATGCTTAGCATTCAACGCGCGTAGTTGGTACCACATGCATAATGCATTAGATGTTTACGGAGTCTTGCATTAGTTGTAGGTGTGAGTTATCCTTTTGGGATTGTTGTTGGTGAGATGTCGCCACAAGTGTTGTTGTTGTTGTTGACATGAATCAAAGATGAATTTAAATTATTAAAGTTGAGATGATATTGATGATGTTATTGCTGATAGTTGTTATGAATTGGTGTTGTTTTCAATTTACTTTGATGATTCATATATTTATATATTGCTTTGTTTTGTGAACTCACCCCTTCTGCTGGAATTGCCGCCTTGTGGGCAAGTGCAGGTAGCGAAGACTAGCGGTGTTGGCTCTTGAGTCTAGGGCTCTGATACATAGTAGGGATGGGGAAACGTTATCTTTCTTGTATTCCTTATGTATCATTTCTTTGAAGAAGATGTTGATGAGAATTGATTGTCGAGCAATTTTATTATGTTAACGGCCTTTGTGCCAAGACTATGATGTAGTTGTTGAATAAGATTTTTATATAAAGACTTTCCGCTGCAGAATTTTAATATGATGATATTGTATGTTGATGGTTTTAAATAGTTTTATATTCTATTTAAATAATTTTGAAAAGTAGATGTAATATCCCGTTGTTTGTTGAACTCTGATAATTGTTGCATATTATTATGTCATATTTGGGAACGGGGTGTTACACTATTTATAAGTGAGGAGTCAAATATGAGTTTTAGATCCAACGACTAAGATCATTTGATCATTACAAAATTAATGGTTTACCCTCACCTCATAAATGAGCAATAATTGAGAAAGTTGACATGAGAGTAATCTTGGGCATGAATGGTGGTGTGGCTGAGAGTTGGCCTTCGACATTTTTTAGAATTTTTTTTGGACTAATCTAAATGATAATAATAATAATAAATACAAAATGAAAATAAAAATAAAAATAATAAAAATGTAAAACGTTTTTTAGCTAAATAAAATAAAAATAAAGTAAATGTAAAAGACTAAAATAAAGTAAAAATAAAAAAGTAAAAGGTGGGCCCAAGAACGAACCAAAAAATGAGTTATTTTAAAATACCTCCCGCCAAAATTTTCCTTGAAAATTCAATGAATATTCCGGGTCAAAGAGCGTGTGAAAGTAGGATCTTAGGTCAAAAAACGGGGTATGACAAATGCCACTATTTAAGTTTCTTCGTCTGGAGATTTGAAGATGAAATCTTCGATCCGACGGGCCGAAGAGACTTAATTGAGAATGGTAAAAGATTAAAATAAAATAAAATAAAATAAGTAAAAGGTGGGCCCGCCATATTTTATATTTTTGAATCAATTTTGCGTTATTTTGATTTCTTGTAGTAATGGTTTATATTTTTTTCAAATACTTTCCATTTATGCGCATAATTCGATTATCATCCGCTAATTCTTCGACCTCGTACACATTATTCGAAAATACTTTCAAGATTTTCCATGTTCCTTCCCAACTAGGTGACAATTTTCCAAGAATTTGATCTCTCTTATCCATATGTAAGATAACTTTCCAAACTAAATCATTTGTTGCAAAAGTCTTAGGTATGACCTTCTTATTGTAAGATTTCGCTATCCTCTCATTTTTCCTTGTAAGAACATCTAAAGCTCTTAACCTATCTTCATCCAAATCAACCAGTTCGTCTAAAACCATGTCCCAGTAATGATCGACAGGGATTTCACATTGTCTTTGGATTCTGTTCGATTGAAGACAAATTTCTGCAGGAAATACAACATCATGTCCAAATGTAAGCCTAAAAGGAGTGGTATTGGTAGACTCTCCAGGAGAATTTCGATATGCCCATAAGGCTTGATCGAGAATCATATGCCAACTCTTTAGGTTTTATTTTACCTTCTTTTTGATTAAGGTAATAATCCCTTTGTAGGCTGTTTTGACTTGACCATTTACTTGAGCATAATATGGTGTTGAAGTCAACAACTTGAATCCTGTTTGATTAGCAAACTGCACCATCTTTTGGCCGGTAAAAATCGATCCTTGATCAATGGTAATAGTTTATAGAATTCCAAATCTATATAAAATATGATTTTGAATGAAACTAATCACTGCATCTTGATTAACCTCTCGTAATGGGATGACTTCTACCCATTTGGTGAAATAGTCTATTCCAACTAGAATATGTTTATGTTTTCCTGACGAACCAGGTTTTATTTCACCAATTACATCTAAAGCCCATCCTCCAAATGGCCAAGGTTTTACAATTGAATGCAACTCGCTAGCAGGGACATGTTGAATTCCCGCATGCACTTGGCACTCTTGACATCTCTTTGCAAAATCTATGCAGTCTTTCAACATGGAAGGCCAATATACGCCTTGTCGAAACAAAAACCATTTCATTTTATGTCCTGCTTGATGAGAACCACATGCTCCACTATGAGTGCTGAACATTGCTAAATATGCCTCAGTTTCATTGAGGCACTTAAGTAAAACTTCTTCTGGAGTTTTTTTGAACAATTCGTTTCCAACAATCACATAACTTAAGGCTCTATACCTAGTTTTTCGACTGCTATTCCCTGTAGGATTTTGAAAATATTCAACAATTGGTTTTCGCCAATCTTTATCTGATAAATTGTCAATGGCAAAAATTTCGGCATAAATCTCACCATTTCGATGCAAATCTCTTGCCCCCCCCCCCCCCAAGTTCTGTTGTTGGTAATTTAATTGGAGCAGATTTCTTTAAGGAAAGTTTTTCTCTTATTTTAATGAGTTCCTCAAACTTTATTTCAGAGATTTTATAACCTGAAGCAATTTGTGCTAAATCATTTGCTTCTTGGTTTTCAATTCGTGACACATGTTGAATGTTCTCCCAGTCAAAGTGTTTTAACAATGCTTTAGCAGTCACCAAATAAATGATTAAATTTTCTTTAACACATTTATATTCCTTCATCAACTGCTTGACAACTAATTCGGATTTTCCTTTAATTTCGACATGTTTTGCCCCCAGTTCAAGTAAAATCTCAAGACCTGCAATTAAGGCTTCATATTCAGCCTCATTGTTAGAACAAAACTTATCAAGTCGAAACTTAAACTTAGTGGGAATGTTTTCAGGTGAAATAATAAAAAATCCCACTCCAGTGCCATTTCTATGGCTGGAACTGTCGAAATAAAGCCTCCATGGTTGAACATCCACGAAATTCAATGATTCTTCAACCATAGAATGATCAACAATAAAATCAGTAATAATTTGACCCTTAAGAGATTTTAAAGACTAGTAAGTCAAAGAATATTCTGTAAGTTCCAAAAGCCCATTGACCAACTCTACTGTGTAATATTGGTTTCAACAACATATGTTTGATTAGCTCAAAATGAGAAAAAACATAAACATCAATACACTTTGTATATTGCTTATGTTTGGATGGTACCTTGTTTCGGTATCATTTAAAACCCTACTAAGATAATAAATGGCACTTTCTACGCCATTTTCATCTTCCTGAGCTAGCATACTTCCTACAGTATTATCTGAAGCAGATATGTAGAATTTCATTGCTTTATCTCTAAGAGGAGGTAACAAAACAGGTGAGTTCATTAAATAAGCCTTAATCTCTTCAAAAGCTTTTTGATGTTGTGGTTCCCACTTGAACATATCTTTTTTCTTCAATCGAAGTAATGGCGAAAAAGCTTCAGTTCTGCCACTTAGATTTGAAATAAATATTTTAAGAAAGTTGATTTTCCCCAATAAAGATTGGAGTTCTTTATTTCTTGAAGGAGGCTTTGTCTCCAAAATCGCTTTCGTTTTATTTTGATTGATTTCAGTGCCTTTTATTTGCACAACCAAACCTAAGAAATCACCTTGCAGTTCTGATGAAGCCACATTTCAATAGCATTTCGATTTCTTCCTTGATCTTTGATTGAATTTGTGGTGCAAATCTTATTGGAGTTTGCTTCACTGGTTTTTTGTCATGTTTAATAGGTAACTTGTGCTATACAAGATCTCGACTCAAACCTGACATTTCATGATAATCCCAAGCGAAACAATCTTTGTATTTCTTTAAAGAGCTCGACAATTTGAGCCTTGAATTCTTTGTCAATCTTGGTGATAATGTGTGTGGGTCTTTTGATTGTACCATCACCTAGATCAACTTCTTCCAAAGGGTCTTATGTCTGCATTTTCTTGGCTAGTCTCATTGGATCATTCTCGAAACCCAAAGGTTATCATCATAGATGCAATATAACCTCTGGTTTTCCATCGAACTATATTGAAAATTATCATTATTTTTAATGTATTCTTCTTGTTCGATCTGGGCTTCCAAAACAGCTTTTTCTTTAATTTCAGCCACATGAGCCATAATCTTGTCCCAAACATTGGGTTCAACCATGATAAATCATCATTATCTTCCCACCTAATTGGTGGAACTCCAGGGCGCCTCCAAATTGAGGCTTTTGAGTAAGCAGAGGCCTTGGTTCTGAGTATGCTACCTTCATTAGTAATCTCTTTTTCCCAAGTGAAACCATATTTAGGGTCATGTTTCATGGACCAAAGAACTCCAGGGCGCCTCCAAATTGAGGCTTTTGAGTAAGCAGAGGCCTTGGTTCTGAGTATGCTACCTTCATTAGTAATCTCTTTTTCCCAAGTGAAACCATATTTAGGGTCATGTTTCATGGACCAAAGAAAATTGTCTTGGTCTTCATAACGAAGTTCAGAAGTAGCATAAGGTGCAATCTTCGCCAACTTTTTGTCAAAGGTCTTTTTGGTAATAATATCGACCTCGGCAAGAAATTAACTCTGGTCAGCTTCTATGTTCTCTAGCACACCATCTTTTTTCCAAAGGATGAGCCTTTGATGTAGAATTGAAGGGACGGCTCCATCACCATGTATCCACTCCCTTCCTAGTGGAAAACTGTAGTTGGTTTTAGAAGCAACGACCAGGAAAAGTGTTGATCTTTTTACAGTCCCCACCACCAAGTCGACTTCAACATCTCCAAAAGAGCTTCTAGAATTTCCTTCATAGTTGGAAAGTATGACATTGTGTGGTTCAAATCAGATTCTGACAAACCAATCTTTTTCAAGAGAAATTGTGGCAACAAATTTACGGCAGCGCCACCATCGACAAGAACTTTGTTTATCCGAACATAATTGATTTTAGCTTGGATATACAGAGGCATAAGATGACTTTTCATGTGATGATTAGGTTTTCAAAAATGGCTTGTTAACCTTCGACACAGCCATTGTTCATAACATAATAACATAGCGGTTTGTGAACGGCCATTTCCTCAGTGAAATCTCCCTCGTCTTCAGTAATTTTTGATGTTACATCATATTCAACTGGGAGAATTGACACAACGCAAATGGCGTCGAAATCAGCTTTGGAACTAGTAAAGTTCGATGTCATTTCGTCATCATCTATTGTAAGATTGTCTTTCACTGCAGAAAGAGGAGGAAAAATTATTTCAATGGTAGGTTTTCTCATCATTCTGAAAGTAGCCACTTGTTTTTATTTTCCTTTCTAAATATTTGTAATGTCCTTCAATGCATCAACCTTTTTCTGGCATTGAAATCTACGTTATTGAGTTTTAGTCATGGGGCTTTTCCCTTTGTAATTATTGCTATAGGCGAATTTTTTTGAAATCGACGTTTCCTTTTGAGCGTTAGTACTAGTAACTTTCTTCACCCATTTTGTAGATGCAGCAGCGTAATTGGACTTCTTCCCACCAGAGAATACCCATTTTTCAGTAGGGGATTTTAAAGGTGGAGTAAAAGTGTTCATTTGACTTTTCTTTGAAAACGTCGTTTGAGTTGAAGCCTTGTAATTTAAATCACTTTTATTGAAATCGAGCTTAAGCCTTTTATCAACCAACTTTCCTTTCCTCTTCGACTGAGGTTTGAAACCTTCAATGCTTCTTGCAGCTTCTTTGTCGAAGATAGCGCTACACGTATGGCATAGCATAGTTGTTGGATTTGAGATTTCGCATCTCCTCAGGAAATCAACCAGATCATCCTCTGATGTTGGATATGGTACCTTCATATTTTCACCATATTGGACTTCAGTAGCCATTTCGTCGTTGCAAATATGGTCCTCAGTAACCATTTTAACATCAATCTTATGATAATTAGTAGCATTTTTGGGTTTACCAAAACTTTCAGCAAATTCAACGACGTCGACATCAACTATCTCAACATACATGGAATCTGCTTGTTTGAGAGGATCTACATCTATTTGCATAGGCTTGTTTGATTTGTCTACAAATTTCAGCCTTCCTTCATCAAGTGCTTTTTGCACTGAATCCCTGAAAGAAACACAACAAAGAGTGTTATGGCCTAAATAACTTGAAATTTACAAAAACCCCTCGTTTTCCGTTGTTCTATTGGAGGCATTTTGAGACCTTTTGGCACCACTATTATGCCTTCATTAACTAAAAGGTCAAAAATTTCATCACTTTTAGTAACGTCAAATGAGTAAGTTTTCGACAGATATTTCTCATTTTTTGGTTCCTCAAGATTCTTACCATTTTAACTCTGCGAGATTAACCTCGCTATTTTTGACATCATCAAAATTTAAATCAAATTCTGGATCATTGTCATTAGTGTCGACGTAGGCGACATTTTCATTTTTACTGAACTTATTGGTCCTTGCTTTTTCAGCTTTAATTCTTTCGACTTGTCGGACCCTATCAGCTCACTGTGCCATATCCATAGTATTGGGTATCTAGTTTCTTTCGAATAGAATAATCTAGACCACCAGCAGCCATTTCGACTAACTCATGTTCAGGCACTTGGGTAAAACATCTAGCTTTTAAGAGTCGGAATCTATTCAAATAATCATCAATAAACTCCGACGTTTTACGTCGAACACTGGCCAATTCCTTGAGACTTATTTTAGATTGGCCCTTCTAAAGCTGTTCATGAAATGCCTTTTCCAACTGGATCCAAGTAAAGATGGAGTGTGGAGGCAAAGTGGTAAACCAAGTGAAGGCATTTTTTGTTAGAGAACTTGGAAAAAATTTCATTCTCAAATTCTCATTGTTTTCTATAATGTCAATCTCAGTTAAATAACGGGCAATATGTTCAACTGTAGACTCATTAGTCTGTCCACCAAACTTGGTGAATTTAGGGATTTTCCACCCCTTGGGTAACTCTTCTGCTAAGACATGATCTGACAAAGCAGATACAAAATTAGGCCTATGTAAGCCCATATGGAAACCGTTTTGAACTAACAAAGTTTCAACTATATTGGCTATGTTATTTCTACCATCGAAATTGTTTTGCTGAACTTGTCGAACTACTTGATCAGCATCTTTGTTTCTTTGAACCAAGATTGGGACCCACTCAGGCTCCTCTTGTAATTGTGGTTCCACAACAAGTTGCTGCATTTGGGCAACATGGACTCCATTATTCAGCCTTTCGACAGGTATTTGGACGGCCATTTGGTTTTGATTTTGAGGCTCTGGCCTATTTTGTATAGGAGGAGCGCCAAAGAAATCAGCAATTCGTCTCATTTGGTTAGTTAAAGTTTGGTAACAGTTATGGGTTTGTTGGATTAGGGGGGTTAAACACAATACCTATTTGTTGGGTTAACATATTGACCATCTCATGGTTAATATCTTCTATTTGTTGCCTTAAAGCCATTAAGGAAGCATTGGTTAATGTCTGTTGAGGGTTTGAACCAGGAAAGCCTACTCCAGGATGAAAGAATGGAGAATGCATTGCGTTCAAACTCTCTGAAAAAGAAGATGGATTCGTATGTAGGTCTGTCATAAAAGATGACGACATGTCATATGGTTAGTTTCTATCGAAGAACCATGTATTTGGATATGATTGGCCTCCGAAACGAACTTGCAATTGTGTGGCTGTAGCAATGGTTTATGCCGCCGCGGGTATAGTCGAAGAAAATTAAGTGGGCATCGTTGCCCCCAGCGCTTTTGTACGACTTACGCCAACAGTTGGCGTAGCTTGTGGGTTTTGTTGTGAAGTAACTTCAAACGTTGCATCTGTCACCAAAGGATTTGATGGACTAGATTGAGAATCATTGTTACATGTATTACGTTCTATTTCTTATTTCTTAAGAACATACACAACATGAATCACAAGATTTTAATCAAAACGAACAAACTACTGAGAAAAAACACTTTTTGTATTTGTTCCTGAAACAAAAAATACAAACAGTCCCACTGGGCGTGCTAATTTGTTTACCTTGGTTTTTGGTAAATAAACGCCGGTTTCCAAAATGGTTAACTTGCGAAATCAACTAGTAAATATCGGGGCATATTGTGTTTATGTTTTCCAGAAAGTATGAATGTTCTTGATGTAAAATACAAATGTAACCATCAGAATCAAACACACGTCGAATCTGTTGAAGTAAATTGCTAGAAAAAAGAAGTAAATTGCATGGAATTTAAAGGATAAACTTAAATTTCATAAATAAATGTAAATTGGTACACAAATTCATACATTTGCAAATTTTTTACTCGTTTATCCTAAAGTGCGGATAGTTTGAGTGTGTATGTATTGTGTGTATTTGAATTGTGACCCGTTTTTCCTATGAAAAACTCTTATTTATACCAAGTAACTGTCTATATAGAAACTGTCTAACATAACCGCTAATATCTACTGATGACATGATGTCATTACGTAATTTTTATGTAAATATTATCACATTTTGGAGTTCACAAGGCGACTTAAGCAGCAAGAAAAGCAAGAAAACTGAAGAAAAAGGCAAAGACAAAATCGTGGCACGTTTGGTAAAAAACGTGACACGATTTGACAAGGCAGAATGCATTGTTTCGACATTAAGCAAAACATGTCATGATGGAAAAAACGTGACACGATTTGGTGAAACCCTAATTTAGTTTCTTGTTACACAAGTGAAAATGTGTCACGATTTACTTAAAACTTGACACGATTTTGGGCGAATTTCTGTGCCTATTTAAGCTGAAGACCATTCTGAAAACGAGGGTTACGAATCTTGGAGAGCAAAGTGAGATTTTGACATCCAAAGACGGCTAGGAGGACGATTTCTTCATCCTTTTATCAGTTTATGTATGTTTTAATTCTTTCATTGATTATTCTATTTGTAAACTCAATTATGAGTAGCTAAATCTCTTAGAGATTAGGTCTAAGATGATTCTATGTAACCCTAATTGATCCATGTTTTTGTGATGAAACTCTATTATTTGTGAATGACAATCTAGTTTTTATTCAATTCAATTGTTCTTAATGCTTTTTATATCCTGATCAAATATAAACATGATTTAGTGAGAATGAATGACTACTGACCCTAGCTTTCAACTTAGACCTCATTGAATTGTTCAAATAAACATGGTTAGTCTAGGAATGGATAATCGTTTGTTAGTGATATTATGTTAACATGCTTAATCCTTCGAAGATTATTAGACCACCTAAGGAATTAGGGGTTGTAGTTTAAGAAGAGGGTCCTAACTCAAGGGATTGATTAGGACTAATTTGTTAACTATCGTGGGACTAGAGTATCATTCATAAGAATATAGTGCAGTATACCAATTAGGGGAACATTAGAGGATTCGATAGATCTGATCTCATCTCTCTTCATATTTTCTAATCAAATCTTTATTTTCTAACTGAATATATATTTTCTAACATAATCTATATTTTCTAACTGAATCTATATTTTCTAAACAAATTTATATTTTCTAACTGAATCTATATTTTCTGTTATTTAATTTTATTCAATCAAATCAAATATACTTTTACAAAAGAATTTATACATCCTAAATATTTACTTGATTGCCAAATTGAGATTAACACAGTCCTCGAGGATACGAACTTATTTTTATTACTTCGAGGCATTTTTAGTACACTTGCTAAAAGTCTATCATCTACCCAAGACATCTTTTGAATTTCAAATGACATCTCTTTGACAGTAACTGCTGCTTGGCTTGTCGATCTGGCACCAACTTCTCTTCGATATCTTTCTTGCTTGTCGAAGCTTATCCATCGAACTGTGAAATCTCTCTAAGTCCATGAACTCGATCCAGCTTGTAAGTCAAACTCATTCAGATTTCTTCAAAACCTAAGTCAAACTCGATTGACTGCATTTATTGTAGCCTGTCGAAAATACAGGCTAACAAGCAATTAGTAGCAGTTTTATTTCGATTGCAACTGTGTAGTTAGTTTTCTAGTATAAGTAGTATTTTCTCATAGGAATAACGGGTCACAATTCAACTATACAAAAAACTTACGCTTAAACTATCCACATCAAGAGAGAAACGAGTAACAAGTCATAATGTATGAATCTGTGTACCAATTTACATTCATTCAATGCAATTTATCTTTATTTCTTTAAATTCCTTGCAATTTACTTGTTCTTTCTAAGCAATTTAGTCTGATGGATTCGACACTTGTTGATTCCGACAGTTATATTCATATTTTACACCAAGAACATTCATCATTTTTTGGAAAATAACAAACACAATATCTCATAAGATTTACAGGTTGATCTCGCTAGCAACTAATTTTAAACCAGCAGTTCAAAAACCAATGTAAACACCATGGTGAAAAAGCTTTCATCTTGACAACCAAATTAGATATGAATCTTCTCATGAATTTAGTTTTCCTTAAGAGGCTTCACAACTCTTTCTTTACGCATAGAGGTCTTGCTTCTAAGATATCTATGGCATTATTTTATCCACCTTGATCCCTTTGTTATGTGCAAGAAACCCCAGGTAGTTCTCAGCTGAGATCCTATACGCACATTGGTTTGGACTCCATGTGGCACATGCAAGAAGACAAATCTTGCTGAGAAATATTGACGATGGCGCGGAAAAACACAATGTGGACACTAAGAAATTTGGACATTTGTGAAGCTTGCCTTAGGTTTATGTTTTAATGATGTTCATTAGGACTCTTAGATGATTTTTATTTTTGTCTAGGTAATATAGCATAGACTCATGTTAAAGCACCTAGAAATCCTTTGTTGGAACAAAATGAGTTTAACATTACCCTTAAGAGTTTTGATGATAACAAGGTATTAAAAAATTGTCAATTGCATATGCTAATATTTGTTCAAGTGTACAGGACCATAGACAAAAATTTTGAGATCATTAATAGGTTCTGGAAGAACAAAAGAGAGCAACGAAATAAACAAAAAGGAAGCTTAAAATTATCTGAAGAGAACTGCTCCTGAAGTCAAAGTGCTCCTGAAGACAAAGCGCTTCTGAAGTGATGACGTGTCATCAGAAGCGAGTTCATCAGAAGCTGGAGTTCATCAAAAGCCAGTTCATCAGAAGCTGAAGATCACCAGAAGCTATAGTTCATCAGGAGATGCAAACTTAAAGCTTCAAAAGTTGCTCAATGGATTCAATGTCGTCTAAGCATTGCAAAAGAGTGGAAAAGAAGAGCAACAGCTAACTCAAAAGGATTCAAATGCATTGGATGTGTGTTCTTTTGTAGAGCATTGACAAAGTACAATTGTACGAAGTGTACAACCACTACCTCCACTACACAGAGTTTGTCTCTGCTACAAGATAAGGATAACAGCTCTGCCTGCAACAATGTTCCTTCATACATGGAATGCATTTGAAATTGATCCTTCATAGGACAATAACCATATCAGGCAATAAATCATTGGTGATTGATCAAAGTTTCAAACGACTCTTTTTGGATGTGCTGGCAATTCACAACGTTCATCTCACACCTCTATATAAAGGAGTGAAGACTTGAAGAACAAAAACAGACTCAACAACAATTTGAAAGCGCCTAAACTCTGTCAAAATTGTTCAGCATCCAAAAGTTCACTTAGAATTTCTTTTCAAAGCTCATATCTTAGAAATTCTAGAGTCTTAAGAGTTTGTATCTGATTTGTATTGTGAGCACCTCTAATTGTATATCAAGTGTTCAGTGTCAAACATTTTTCTTTGTAATTTTGTTTGATTAGAAGTCTCTTGCTTGTGTGCTTGAGCATAGAAGTCTCTTGATTGTGTTCAGGAGCATAGGAAGTCTCTTGCAGTTGTGCTTGAGCAGTTGAAGTCTCTTGCTAAGTTTAGCAGTGAGCATTTGTCATCAGATATTACATTTTAGTGAACTCTCCTTGGAAGTGCAAGAGGGACAGGACTACTTCCGGTTTGTGGAAGGAACTTGTATAATTGCTTTGTGTCTTTCTTCCTTCTCTCTCTCTGTTTTTATCCGCTGCAACCTAGTTTTGAACATCACTTCAGAAGTTGTTCTTGAACTGCTTCTGATCAGTTTCTTTCAGCTTAGGAGAAAAAGAAGAAAAAACTAACACAATTCAACCCCCCCCCCCCCCCCCCGCCTTATCGTGTTTTTCTCACCTTCAATCCTGTCCCATTATATTATATGTGTTCTTAGTGTCTTGCATACCATGTTTGCATCTAAAACCTTCATTCTAGGCTTTTGAATCGATTCAAATAGGCTTGAATTGTATCGCCAAAAGTCTCTGACTCGGGGTGAATCGTTTCATGAGTTTTTTATTGTTATCATCTTTGAATCACTTCAAAAATGCTTGATTCGTCTCATGGAAACTCTCTGACTTATGTTGAATAAATTCAAAAGAGTTTGAATCATTTCAACCTTCATCACGGGTCTCCTGAATCGATTCAAAATTGGTCTGATGCGTATCAAACTTCATAGCATCTTCGTAGTTCATCTAGCTTTTTGTTTAGCTTTCTGAATCGATTCACACATTTAATGAATCAATTCAATATGTTGTTTTTGACCAAAATTTTGCACTTGTCACCCTTTTCTATGTATAATCACTTCCTCATAACACCCAAAATATGGAATCATTTGCATATATTATCTCCAGAGTCTCCAAAGCTCATTATTCATACATTCTTCAAGATTAAACATTTTTGGCTTAAATAGGTGTTTCATCCCTGCAAATATAGGTCATTTGAATTTTCGTAACAGAAGTTACTAATCATTCCATTTTGCCATTGCAAATATTAATCATTTGAAAAATGGTCCTAATTACATCTGATTAGTAACTTCAGGGACAAAAATTCAAATGACCTATATTTTCAAGGACGAAAGACCTATTTAAGCCAACCACCTCGCTCAATCATCACTTGCCACATGGGTACCACGTCGCTAATGAATGCCCACCTCATCAAGAAAAACCTAATTAGGACCAAAAGTCAAATGATTAAATTTTGCAGTGGCAGATTAAAAGGATTAGTAACTTTAGGGACGGAAATTCAAATGACCTATATTTGCAGGGACGAAAGACATATTTAAGCCAACATTTTTTCTTAGAATCACTTTGATCTTTGAGTCATAGATTGCTAGAGTTCTATAGGGATTGTAAGTTGGTTCATTCAAGGAAATTGATTTGGTAATCAAGGTTCTAAAGTGAAGTGAATAATCTCATTACACCTCCAATGGTCTTGTGGGTTCTTTCTAAAGTTCTTGTGTTCAAGGGGATCTAATTGCCGGACGGAGCATCAAAGTGTTCAAGTGACGAACTTCAAGGGTTTCACAGGTGATTGAAGATTCGAAGACATCATGAAGCACCAATTTCAAATGTTATTTGAAGATTTGGGGATTGATTGCATAGGAATTGAAGAACTAGTGTAGTTTCAAGGAATTCTTGTAATTACATTGTAATCAAATATTATCATGCTAGTGGAAGTCCTCTGTGAAGACGTTTTCCATCGAGAAGAGTAGACGTATCCCGAAGCGATGACGAAAGGGAGAACTACTATAAATTTATGTGTCTTCTCTCTTCTCTATCCTATTTAATTTTGATTAATTGTGTATTTGAAGTTTGATAAATTGCAAGTGTAGAGATTGAATGTGATCTAGGTTTAGACCATTAAGTTTGAATTTGTTCTTTGAATTTGTTTCATCTTACTTTACTTCAGATCATACTTAGCTTCAATCCATTGTCAATTTATCAATCACTTACACAATTGTGTTCATTAGTATAATTGATTAATTTATCTTAGTTTTGGTTTGATATTATACTTGTTTTGTAACTTGAGTGAATTTTATTAATATTAGATTGTGTTAAGATTACTTAGAATCTCTTAATTCAAAGTGAATCTTATCATTTTTTCATAGTCTTGATAAGTTTGGCATAACCGTTGAACCTTACATAAATCCAACAAGTCGTAAATCATTTTCTTCAACACGTTTTCGCTATAAACTCAATAATATTCTTTAATCTCTATTCACTGCCCTCTAACGCGTATTACTGATGGGATAAACCGCAAGTGCACGGTTCTACCGATGTAGTAATAAAAAGATATCGTTCCGACAGGGAGTTATGAATTTGATTCACTTTTAATAATGATTAGAAGAAAGTTTCAAAGGTATAAAGTTTGTATTTTTAATTAAAATAAAATAACAATAATAATAAAAGAGTCTTGGGATTTATTGGTCCATCTTAATAACAAGTCCTTCACAAACCAAAACTTTAAACCTAGAACATTATGTTAGACTTAATTTCTAATGACCGGTTTCCCTTTAACCCTTCACTTTTCCTTTCAGTCCAGTGAGAGTTTTCTTCTAGCAATCAAACCTATTTCACTGATTTGATTACTAGAAGAAGCTTTTAAGGATTGAAATTACTAATGTCCAAAGATTGCAAAGACTATTTCACTATCTTTACAATCCTTGTCTAAATTCACTTGTTCCAATATCAAGACTCCACTCTCGTTTTATGAATTGACATTTGAGATAATGGATTAACCATTATCAAACCCTCCGCTCTCGCTTCTACAGTTTGATAATAGTTAATTCATGTTAAAACGATGAATTTAGATTAGAAACTAGGGTTACATAAGATTCAGGTATAAAGCTTGGTTTGATTAGGATTATGTCATTAAGACTTATCCAACAATCCCAAGACAAGAAGAGTCTACTCACTAACGTTCATTGTAGACATAGAGAAGAAGAATAATAATAACAACATAAAATAAAGGTGAACTTTTATTCAAGGAAACAATTGTCACTTATTATTTCAGAGAACAAAAGATGAATATTTGCGATGCCTAGCTACTCAATTTATAGTTTACAATACCTTAAGCCCTAAGAAATACATCACTAGAATGTTTCATAAGAAACCACAGACTTTTTGGTCAGAAATAAACTAATAGGTAGCTTGTACGAGAAGAAAAAGCAGCAAAAGGCAATCCTGGGAGGTGGCACGACCGTGCCACATTTGGCACGGGCTGTGCCAAGCTTCTGACTTGGAGGAGATATATTTTTGTCTCCGAATCTTCGTATTTTTGCTCCGAATCAGCTCCATCCCTTTCTTTTGCTCCAAGACTCAGTCCATCAAATATTTATTTCTAAAATATAATAATATGCAATCTAAAGTAAAATAGATCTAAAAGGAAATAATATTAAAATAAAATAAACTTAAATCTAATTAAAACGAAACTAAATATTATATTAAATTAACTAATTATTGACTCATCAATTACCTTGCCATAACGACCAACAATTTGGAGAAGAACTGCTACATAAAAAATAAGCATCAATCAAACTTCATTGAAGAGCATGAGTGTGAGAAGGACTAACGTAACTATGCACAACACCTTCTTTATGCCGCCCAAAATTTCAATGACGAATTAAGTAGAAACTGGTACTTGGATAGTGGTTGTAGTAATCATATGGCCAAAAATGAGAGCATCTTCAACAATTTTGTGACTCTGTCAAAGTAATGGTTCGACTAGTATATGACTCAGTTGTTGTATCTAAAGGAAAAGGCACTTTGATGGTGGAGACTAAGAAAGGTACGAGATTTATCAAAGATGTCTTACTAGTTCCCAATCTTAAAGAAAATCTTATAAGTATTGGTCAAATGTTGGAAAAAAGGATATACTATACACTTTGAAGGAGACACGATCTCAATATATGTAAACAATCAGAAAAGGCAAGAAATAACCAAAGTAAAAATGGAGAAAATTAATAGAAGCTTTCCAAAAATCTTCAAATATACTACTACCATTGCCTTGAAAGTTCAAGTTGATAATTCATGGCTATGGCATCCAAGATTTGGTCACTTCAACACTCAAGCATTGAAGATGTTATATCAGAAGAATATGATGAGAGATCTCCCACACTTGAAGGAAAATGATGAAGATTGTGAAGGATGTCTTCTCGGAAAGCAACACCGATTGACATTTCAAACAGGAGAGATATGGAGAGCTAAGGACCTGCTGGAGTTGATACACACTGATGTTTGTGGACCTATGAGGACACCCTCACTCCACAACAACATTTATTTCATCCTCTTCATTGATGATTTTTCTAGAATGACTTTGGTCTACTTTATGAAAGGAAAATCAAAAGTTTATGGAATATTGAAAAAATTCAAGACCTTTGTCGAAAAATAAAGAGGAAAATATATTAAAGTTCTCAGAGTGATCGTGGAAAAGAGTATAACTCCCACAAGTTTGATAAATTATGTGTAGGTGAAGGTATCGAGCGACAAGTAACAATCACCTATTATCCACAACAAAATGGTGTGTCAGAGAGGAAGAATCGCACAGTCATGGAGATGGCTCATTCAATGATAAATGATAAAGGATTGCCTATTATGGTTGAAGCAGTTTACACCGTTGTCTACATACTCAGTAGATGCCCAACTAAGGCAGTGAATGAGAAAACTCCAATTCAGGTTTAGTGTGGAAAAAAGCCATCAGCTAAACATCTAAGAGTTTTTTGATATATCTGCTACATACATGTTCCTGCTCAAAAGAGACATAAGTTAGAAGATAATAACAGATGTGGAATATTCTTGTCATATAACACATAGTCAATGGGTTATATAGTTTATAACCTACAAACAAAGAAGCTCATTGTCAGCCGAGATGTTGAAGATGATGAAAATGCTAGCTGGAATTGGAATGAAAGACAAGTTTAAAGAAAAAACATTACCATTCCAATACCCTAATCAGGCACATAAGACATAACAAGAACAACTGAAGAACTAGGTACACCACCTTCACCTTTTCAACAAGAAACTTCTTCATTGAAATCTTCTCCAACAAGAGTAAGATCATATATATATATATATATATATATATATATATATATATATATATATGAAACTTGCAACTTGGCCATGCTTGAGCCTGAAAAACTATGATGTGGCGTTAAAACAAGAAGTATGGGTCAAGGCAATGCAAGATGAGGTTAAAATGATCGAGAAGAATAATACTTGGGAGCATGTTTATTGTCCACATGGAAAGGATATAATTGGAGTTAAATGGGTCTATAAGACAAAGCTTAATCCTAATGGCTCAATACAGAAGCACAAGGCTAGACTAGCTGCAAAAGGTTACTCACAACAACCTCGAGTCGACTATAATGAGACATTTTCCCTGGTTGCTCACCTAGACACTATTAGAACCTTAACAGCTCTTGCTGCACAAAAAGGGTGGAGCATATATCAACTAGATGTTAAATCAAATTTTCTAAATGGCGTACTTGAGGAAGAGATTTATGTAGAACATACACAAGGATTCGTAGTCAAAGGAAATGAAGGAAAAGTTATCTGACTAAGAAAAACTTTATATGGCCTGAAGCAAACCCCTCGAGCATGGTATAGTTGAATTGATCAGTACTTATCGAGAATTCAAGAGGAGCAAAAGTGAGCCAACATTATACGTCAAGACTCCTTATATATTGATGATCTTATCCTCACTGGAAGCAATATGACGATGATAGCCAGATTGAAGCAATATTGAGATGATTGATCTTGGCTTAACAAATTACTTCCTCGACAAAGGTAAAACAACAAGAATATGGTATATTTATAAGCCAAAAGATATACACTAAAACACTATTGAACAAGTTCAAGATTAATGATTGCAAGTCAGTCGCTACTCCACTAGTAACAAATGAAAAGCTATAGAAGGATGATAGATCCATAGAAGTTGATGCATTACTCTATAGAAGTTTGATCGGGACTCTACTATTTCTTACTGCCACGAGACCAGACATTATGTAATCTAAAAGTGTAATGACGATTCTTTCTAGTGGGAAGTTGAAATTCTTTCAAGTATAACATTAAATGAAATTCTTGTTCATGGTTCTTAGAAAGAAATAAGAATTTTGTTTCGAGAATTTGGTGGAAATGTCCATTACAATATCTTCAAAGTGTATGACTATTTCAAATTGTAATTCTGAGTACCCAATTGTACTCGAAGTAATAAATTTTGTTATGTATAAAATAATTTAATCCAAATTCCGTATCAGTAGCTTGATGTGATTAAAAATAAAACCCTCTCGAAAAACAACAACAAAACATAAAAGTATAACTATGAAGTAGACCAAGTAATTCAAATATATATTTTTCGGTAAATCACATTGCAATTTGGTTATATTCCTATTAAGGAAAACTTAATTTTATATTTGATTTTAGCGTTGATTCCTTAGACTAACTTCAGTCTTTGGTCTCCTGTCAATTCGTGTCACTGCTTTTCATACCAAACCAACTCCTGCAAAATTATTCGAGCAAGGCACAAACAAAGGTCAAAAGGAATGAATAAGAGGGATTTTATTTAACATTCTAAATTCTAGATCTTTTAAACAATAACAAAATACTCACTTTTATATTTGAGATAGTATCTACATAAGTTTTCTTAATATATATATATATATATATATATATATATATATATATATATATATATATATATATATAGACACACACTAGCATCCAGACGGACAATCTCGTGCCCGTCTGTATGCTTTTTCTATTGTGTTAATGTCTATATACACTCAACTATGTTTCTTATGAAAATATTGATTTTGTTTCAAGTTTTCATATAATTTATATATTTTTCATGAACATACAAATAAAATAATATATAACAATATATCTATCTATCTTCTATCTATCTATCTATCTATCTATCTAAAAGAAACTTGAGTTGTTCTCATGCAAGCTTTGTGATGATGTGGCACTTTAAAAAAGTTTCCTATCATCTCTCAAATCTCTTAATTTATCTATAATTTTCATCTCTAATTAAACACACCCACTATATGTTTATATGGTTTAACCCACTATATGTTTTAAGTAGTGCTTTATTGGAGTTCTCTCACTAATTTAAAACTTTGCCTCTATACTATATACCAATTCAATGTCTAATTATATAACTCCTACAACAAAAAATTGATGCACTAAGTTAAATATGTAACTCCATCTTTCACATGAAAGGTTAGAGTCAAATGTTAACCAATTTTTTAACTTCCCTTGCACATGCATTTTTTTTTGTTTTTTTGTTTTTGTCATGTGGACATAATGATGTGATTTAAGTAAATGTTAAAGTTCAATTCACAAGGTTGAGAATGTGAAAATGAAATGTCATCTCCTTCTAAAATTTCGCCATACTTGGTTTGGTTCCCTTCTTCCTTTCTTTTATTTTTTTTCATGAATTTAGTTTTTTTATCCATAAATGGTTGATATATATGCAAAATATAAAATGTGAAATATCTAAGCCATAGGGATTTTTTTTCTACCATAGGGATTTTTTTCTTCCTGGGATTGATACTTATTTTTTTGTTGCAATCTTTTGATTTCAACAGTGGGCAATATAAATTTTGGTTTTTGGCCATCATCACTTTCTTCAAGTAACTTTCATATGGTACTTTTTAATTTTGTATTGTAACTTTTGTTTCTCTTTTTACTCTATGTATTCATTGGTTTGGTGATTGGATAAAGACTCAAATTACCCTTTTTTATATATTTATCAAACATTTAGTCCTCTTTATTTATATATATATAATGTTTGTTAGTCTAATTTGTTAGCCTTCTTTCTTATTTTCTTTTATCGCTTAACATGAATATGACTATTTTTTTTCATGTGAATGAGAAGAAGAGGATGCATCAGCTTCAATTTTTGCCTATAAAAATGGCAACTCATGTAAGTATATGTCTTTCACCATAATATTTGCTCAATCTAACTAAAATTGATGAAATTACCAACTTCTATTTTTTTGCCAATAAAATGCTCATGTAAGTATAAATTGGCATCAATTTAATTAAAACTGTTGAAATTTGTATTGAAACTATTTTACATGGTAAATGATATAGATAAGTTTAATTTTGTCAGCAATTAAATCAAGCCTAACAGGTATGAAGATTGAAGTTAACGAAGAACTAATTTAGTGATTACTGTGACTTTAGTATGGAGATTAAATTTTGGTTTATTTAACATATACATTGGATTTCATTTTAATATTGTGGTGACTTTGAATTTTCTTACATTCATCAATTAGAATTTCCATATCTATATGGACATCATGATGTATGATTAATACTTTTATTTTCAGGTAGAGTAATAATATATGGAGGATTGATCTATGTAAAGGATAGTTTTTTCCCTTCAAAATAATACTGACGTGGCTTTGTAATAATTAATTTCAGTTTTATAGTTTAATTATTTATTTATTTATTTATTTTATTCATAACTTAATTATTATTTATAAAACCACACTTTTGTATCTGTGAGCTTAATTAGCTTTCACCCCTTTACTGAGAAAATATTCGATCTATGTATCATAAAGTAAGAACAAAATGAAAAGGCAAGAAAATACATAGTAAAAAGTTAATGAATTTTTTACTCGACATTTGCTTTGTTGCTTGATCTTGGATGTAGATTGCAGGTAGATCAATGAAACTTACTTCATTTTAATGCTTAGATTGTACCTATCTGGCATATCTAGAAAAGCTTCTCATAATACATCTAAACGAAAGTTTGATATCTCTTAATCTATCTCTTTCACTAATAATTAAATTAAATTAAATAAAAAAATCACATAAGTCATATCTATCCTCATTGGCTTTAGTCACGTAAAATCATGTTTATTCTCAACAAGTCGCCCACTGTCATATCATTTCAAATATAAATTTGTTCTATTTTCAATATTCATCTTTTCTTATTTTTTCAGGATCAAATTTTTCAGAGATGGAAGATATGCAGCCACTAGAGTGTGTTGATTAAGCAACAGATCAATGTAATTTTTAATTCTATTCAAACCATATTGATTGATATGTGTTTTGTTAAAAATGCATGTCTTAACTAGACTAAGAAAATCAGAACAAGTTTGGGTTGACTTATATTGTAAAACTTTAGAAGTTCAAATTCATAATTTATCCTACTTACTTTACTCTACAATCTCATTGATGACATACTTTTTTCCTCTTCTTTTTTTTTTTTTCACTTATTACTTTATATGTTATTGAAATTGTTTTTCTTCTAAAAATTAGGTTCTATATTTTATTATCATCTTCGTAAAAGAAACTTAAGTTGTTCTCATACAAGTTTTATGATGATATGACACTCTAGAAAAGGTTTCTATTATCTCTCAAATTCATCTCTAATTAAAAATACCCACTATATTTTATATTTTAGTGGTGCTTTATTGAACATCCCTTCATGTTTTTATTGTTGCCTATTAGAAGAGGTTATAACATATTATCTCTTCATTATTATACGTGCATTGAGAACAAATTGAATAAACCATTTGACTTCCTCCATAAAAGAAAATAACACTTGAGCTTCTATGTATGTGCCTTGAATAAATAATGTGCCTTGAATATATATATATATATATATATATATATATATATATATATATATATATATATATTTGTGAAAAAATTAGTTTCTTTATTTACCTTTCAATATTTACGGTTTAGGGTAAGCGACAAGTGAATTCAAAGTGTTTTAGAGGTTCGTGTTGAGATAGTTGTTTACTTGTTAGGCATTTCTTCAAGGGTATGTAGGACCTCCAGATGCTTGATGGTATAGAGTTTACTTGCATCTATCCAGGTGATAACTCCACTTTGTTGGCTTTGTTCCTTGCTTTTGAAATTGATGCAATGGTGGCTAATAGTGATGGTAATAAGAGTCCGGATCCGAATTGTTTTAATTTCTCCTTCCTTATAAGGGTATGACTCCTTCTAAAGGGTGAAGTGGGAGTTATATTTGACTAGTTATTTTCCCGATAGAGTTGTCATGAAATTTTTTAATTTTCACCCTTACTCCTAATGTTGAATATCCTCTTAGTATACCGGATTTCCGCAATATTGTTGTAAAGTAGTTGCTAAAGTTTTTTCCAGAAGATTGGTGGAGGTTATGGATGAAATAATCTTGTCCAATCAATCAAACTTTACTAAGAAGAGACAATAAGAGGATGGTCTGGTGGTGGTTAACAAAATCATTGATCTCAATATACGTCACCACACTGAGTTATGTTGTGATTTTGTGTTGGATTAGTTTTTGATGGTGTTGTGAAGGTGGTAGCTAGGTGATGGTCTTTGTTGAGAAATGACTCAAAATTGTGATACTGTGTGATACTGTGAAAGCTGAAAATCGTTGCGCGATTTTCAGAGGCGTGACGCGATTTTGCTGGCAGAATGGATGGCTTCTGCTGAAGGCAAAATCGTGGCGCGATTTTCTAGATAAGGTTGTCGTATCTTGGGTCGTACGCATCAACCGTGGCGCGATTTTCTCAGGCGTGGCGCGATTTTGACAGATCTGAAACACTATTTAAGCACTCCATGACCCATTTGTTGGGTAAGCTTGGTGAATCTCATGGAAACCAAAGGAGGGAACTTTTAGGGTTGTAGATACTAAAGGTTGAGGGCCTTTGGGTGAGGTTCAAAGCTTCAAGATGTGAATCATAGAGAACCAAAAGAGGGGGCTATTGGAAAAAAGGTTGGTGTCTTTTGGGAAGATTCTTGGGGTTGGGATACACATGAGTAAAGAGTCTTTTGTGAGCAACATGGATGAGTCTTGTGAAACCAAAAGAGAAGATCTTTAGTGAAATCAAAGGCTAAGGGTTGGTTCTCTTTTGGGGGGTTAGATTGTAGAGTTGGGAAACAATTGTAAACACATTGGGAGAGTGAAAACTCATGAGTGTCTTGTTCATTCGTGAGATTGGGAAAATGGGCAGAAATTAGGGTTGTTCTTTGTGAGCTCTTGTGCTAATTGTTTGTAACTCATTTTGTATCTCTTTGTAAGAACTCAATGATAGTGGATTGGAGAGATCAATCTCTCCTCCAGAGTAGGTCATTGTTGGACCGAACTGGGTGAACATTTCTTGGTGTTGTTATCTTTTCTCTACTCTCTTTATCTTGTTTATTCTTTGATTTGATTGTGGTTTTGCTATGCACTCGATTCCTAGATTAGGTCTAGATTGTTGTTATTGTTTGTGGTTATTTAAGTTGGTTATTGGTTGTCATTGATACTTGCTCCACGAATCTAAATTTCATTGGTGTGAAGTTTGAGATTTGAATCCAAAATTAACAACAGTCTTATTACCACTTTAGGTAATGGTCTTATTACCACTTTCTGGCATGATAATTCGGAGGGGGCATCCCTCGCTTAAAGACCAATTTCCTAGACTTTTTTAGGTTTCTGAGCAGCAAGAGGGGCATGTAGGGGTGATGGGCAATTGGGTGGAGAATATCTAGGTTTGAGATCTCAATGTAAGGATTGGTTTGTTCGTTTGGGATTTAGATCTCCTGGATGGTCTTTTAACGTCTCATAATAACATAACTATGTCTGTTGCAGCAAAGTCTTGGACCTAGAATTATGACCTTTCTAGGATCTATTCACTACTCATTTAGGTCAGCTTATATGGTCTCCTAATGCGGGTCTTTTGCAAAGGGAGTGGAAAACGGTGGGAAAGATCAATCCCATGGACCAGGTGTGAAAATCCTGGTGCCATTATAAGATCGTTGTCTCCTATTGCCAGCTCCTTTAGCTACAGTCCTTACGCGCCAAAACCTCTTCTTACGTAGGGTGATTATGGGTCCTAGTTATACTTTCTGTGTGTTTTATGGTGCTCTGGTGGACTCGTCGGCTCACTTGTTCTCTCCTTGTAATTTAGCACTACATGTGCGGTATAGTATAATTAGGTGGTTAAGTTGGTAGTTCAAGTTACCTCACTACCTTTTTGGTATTTTTCAAAGGCTGTAGGGTTTTAATACATATAAATATATAGACACACATATACGCATTGCATTAAACACAAATATCTCAGAATGAGCTATGAATGCAAGTAAATTACGTACCTGTCTACAAACTGGGCAAGTTTTACTCATACTCATCCATTCATATATACAGCTAAGGTGATAATGGTGACAGCACCTCGTAGCAATCTTAGGATTTTCATTGGTATATTCTGCAACACATATAAAGGATACTAATTTGAACTATGTAACTGTTAAATCACATTAAAACAGTATCATGGTGTTGGTTACTAGGCAACAGAGGAGGGAGGCTCCAATATTGCTTATTTGATCGGTAGAATAATCCTGTTGTAGATTGTATCTGATAGTAATGTCTCTAAAACTCCATATAGAAAAGAAAAAGAGAATAGAGGGGGTGTCAAATATGGACCTGATCCAAATGTGATGGAGTCTACTTTTTTTTTTTTTGTTAAAAATGTTATGGATCCACCTTTCAACTTTTATTAACAGGTCCATATTAACCGCACCTTGCAGAGCTATTCTTCCATAGTCACAAACACAAATGAATAGTGTTTGGTCACACACATACAAGTGTCATTTCTTAAAATGTTACTTTAGCCAAAAAAAATTATTTGTTTTAAAATGAATGTCACTTTATATTTTCAATACAACTTTAATTTTTTTTCTTTCAACTTTAACCTCAATAAATACTTCAACCCCACAATTTTCAATGCACCTTGCAGTTTGGTAAAAATATTATTTTTAATGATTATTTCATTTCATTTCTTAATTTGTATGCAATAGACTAAAACGATACTATTTTGAAACGGAGGGAGCAGTTGTTATTGTAAAATGGTTACAACCAAAAGTCAAGAATAATTAAATCAGTTACCTTCAAAACATATAAGACAGTTATCCTTATCAGATAATTCTGTTTCACGTGTCGCATGTTTCAAAGTGGATTTAGCTTCAACAGGTGAATTTTCAGCTGCAGGATTCTTTGAAAATGGAAAGGGTGTAGAAAACGATCCCATACGTCTATGCTGTGAAGAATAGTATCACAAGATAATTCCATTAAAAAAAATAAAATAAAAATAGCTATGATATAAAAAAAAATCGAGAGTTAGAACTATCATCTTCACTAATTATAAAAACATATTTAGTTATTACTTGGAATCGTACATTAAGATAAGAAAGAATGAAAATTATAATGAAAATTACAGAGTAGACAATAGAAGTGTTGAAATCTTGAGTTCCATGATGATAATGATGATAATGATAATGATGATGGGTAGTTTGTGGAGTCGATCCCCTTAAACAACCACTTACGGCACCCATAATGTAATTTGATATATGTAAGGGAGAAATACGGAGCTGAATTAATAGGGTTTAACTTCCGTTCCAAAAAAATAGGGTTTAACTTGAAAATAGGGATTCAAGTATTTTTTGACGAAATTAAATTTCAAATTTCAAACTAGAGTTAATAAAATGTCAATGAAAGAAAAAGATCTCTCGCCCAATCGTATCTACGTGTTGCTATATCAACTGAAATTCTCATATTTCAAAAAATAAATTTGAAATTCTCCATCTCAAACTCTTAAATTTGAGATTACTCATCTCTCTAACATACATTTGAGAATACAAATACACGTGGCATCTCACAAGCAATTAGTTACTATTACACATGGCACTGTAACACTCTTAAAAAATCAAATTCCCTTATACAAGCATCAATTATTACCATCAAACATTATATATGGCAATTTTAAGTTACCAAACGAATATATATGCTTCAGAATAAATACATTGTAAATTATTTTTCAAAAATCTGTTTATTCATATATCAATACAAAAAGCAAAGGTTATTATGATTTTTTTTAATTTATTAAAAAATAAATAAAATTTTAATTAATTGAAACAATGACAGGTGTATTTATTAGCTTAAAAAGAGAATTTGAATGTTTGAAAGTGAATTAGAGGCCACCACATGTACATAAAAATTAGAAAATCTCTTATAAATAAAAATTAAAAAAATATGAGGCAACTAATTGTCACAAATACATAAATAAAATAGGCAACAAATATTTATCAGAAAATAGTATAAAAAAACATAAGACAATTTTAATTGATATATAGAATAGAGTTTAACGGTGGTGGGTCGACAGTCGAAAACAATTTTGCACACACCATCAATCAAAACATTTTAAATTGCGAGGTTAATTAAATTATTGCTCTGTTTATAATTGACATGGCAATTCAAAACGTTTTGATTGATCGTGTGTGCAAAATTATTTTGGACTGTCAACCCACCACAATTAAACTCTATAAAATAATACGAGACAAATATCTTTTACTAATATTTTTTTTTAGGGAACTAATAAATATTAAAAAGCACTGGATACATATTTATCTCTGATACATAAAAAAATATGCGACACATATTTGTCATTGATGCGTAAAAATTCATGGGACAAACATTAGTCACTAATAAATATAAAAAAAACACGAGACACATACTTATATCGCTAATAAATATATAAAAAAATACAAGACAAATATAAGTAACTGATACATGAAAACAGGACAACAATTAGAAACTAATACGTAAAAAACACAGGACAAATATTTGTGTCCATGATATATACAAAAACTTAAGATAAATATCTGTCACTGATAACTATATAACAAAAACTGGACAACCATTTGTTGTTGATATATAAAAAAAAACAAGAGATAAACATTTATCTTTATATATCACCAAGCAAAAAACATGAGACTGTTATTTTTTATTGATACATAAAATCCATAACACAAATATTTGTCAATGATAAATATTAAAATAGTATGACACAACTATTCATCATTGAATGATAAAAAAAAATACGGGAAAGTATTTATCATATTGATTATTATTATTTTCAAAAAAAATATTATTATTATTATTATTATTATTATTATTATTATTATCATTATTATTATTATTATTATTTTAAACAAAAATTATGTAAGATGCATTAACCAAATTCATCAAGAAAGAAAATAGAGAGAAATACAAAGAAAGAAAGAAAAAAGGAACTAGGTCTACACCTTTTCAGCATAAATTTAAAGTTAGTTGAGCCTAAAATATATGTCTTATGTAATGTTATCGGAAGGGAATCTAACAAAAGAAGAAAGTGTTAAACCAATGTTAGGTAACCTATTTGCACATGAGTTTTCTTCTCTATAAATTAATTGATAAAATATTAACAAAACACGGGACAGATATAAAAAACACGAGACAACTATTTGTAGCTAATACATAAATAAGTACATGACAAATAATGGAAATATATTTTTCACTGATGCATAAAAACACGGGACATATATTAATCACTAATGAACATAAAAACTATATGACACATATTTGTCATTTCAATCCATAAAAACACAGACAAAGTTATAAAAAAAAAAAAAAGGATAAGTAATGGCTAAATTACACCAAGGGTTCTTTAAGTTTGAGGTTTGTAACAAATATGTCCTTTAAGTTTTTTTGATCACACATAAGTCCTTTAATTTTGAGGTTTGTAACAAATTGGTCCTTTAAGTTATTTTAGTCACAAATAAGTCATTTAAGTTTGTAAACCTTTTCGATTTAGTCCTTTTACCACACCATCATTTGGTTAATAGAAGGACTAAATTGAAAACGTTTACAAACTTAAAGGACTTATTTGTGACCAAAATAACTTAAAGGACCAGTATGTTACAAACCTCAAACTTAAAGAATTTATATGTAACCAAAATAACTTAAATGTTCAATTTATTATAAACATCAAACTTAAAGAACCTCCGATGTAATTTACCCATAAATAATTTTCATCGATAAATAAAAAAAATAATAATATAATTTCAGAGATTAAAAAATAATAGTTTTTCACCCGTGCATTGCACGGGTTAACACACTAGTTAAAAAACATATATAAACGAATAAGGTGGATGAAAACTCAAGGAAGAGAAACAAAAAAAAAAAAAAAAATACGCGGAACAATTTACAAGTGGTCGTGGATCGTCGTATCTTTTTAAGAGAAATGCTAACAACACATATTTTAGTACATATTTTTCAACACACACATCTTTGATTGATTAAAATTTACATGAGTCCTACCAAATCTTAAAAATAATACTTTTTTTTAAAGAAAATCATTAAAAATAATATAAGTAGATAAGATATGAATTTTTTTTCCCTAAAAAAAAATATATGAATTTTTTTGTTCAGAAGGCTAAAAGAAAAAAGTTACAATATGAAATGGTACTTTGGTTTTAAAGCAAATTATGCCGAACACGTATTATAAATGTGCATTTATAATTTTGCTTGACCAATAGATTTTTACTGACCAATAAATAATTTTCATTCAAAACTTTTACTTTTATTTTTGACCAATAAATTATTTTCTCCTTTTGATTTCAGTACAAAAACCTATTGGATTTCAATACAAATAAGACTTTAATATGTTATTCGTCCTTGCAATTAAGGGTCGTTTAAAAATTGGTCCCTGTATTCGTTAATCCTTACTTTTTAACCTTGCAATGTTTAATCAATTAAAATTTCGTCCCTAAACCCATTTAATCACTGTCACGTCATTGATTAAGAGGTAATGATGCTGAGTCATTTAAAACTGAACTGAACGGAGAAAAATGCCCTTAATTATTTCCTCTTCCTTTCTTCCTCATCCTCTTTGTAACACCCCGTTATCCCAACAACTAATTATTATATAAATAAATAAGTAAATCAGAGTTCAACAACAAACGGGCATGTCACACTGCTTCTCAAAAATCCTTAAATAAAATAAAACACTATTTATCAAATCAATTGTGATAAATTATCCAAACATTGCAGCGGAATCTTCTTAACATCATAAAACATTATATTATCATCCATAATGCCGGCACAAAGGCCTCTACATGAGTAGTCATTAGCATTTAATTCAACAACAAACAAACACCAACAACATGATTAAAATTTGATACATAAGGAATGAAAAACACAACAACAATTTCTCATCCCGTTACGTATCAGAACCCTAAGACACTTGAGCCACCACTTCTACTATTCTGGATCACCTGCAAGTTACCCATACGAATGACAACATTTTCAAGCAGAAGGGGTGAGATTCACAAACAACAATAATAGAAATATAATTCATCAATTGAATCTAACACCCTAATATCATCAATACTCCAATATACTTATATAATTCATGGTCAACATCACAACAATATATTCCATTTCAACCAGCAATACACCGACTACTCAACCAACAACAACGACTCATGCAATGACATGACAACACCAAAATGACTCAACGACTAAATGTGACAATGCACATGCATGTGGTACCATTTAACGTGTTTGAATGACAAGGCAATCCAGGGCATAAGCCCTCACCAATTTTGAATGGTTAAAGCATTCACAGGGCATAAGCCCTAACCAAAATTGAATGAACTAGCATTTACAGGGCATAAGCCCTCACCAATTTGAACGACAAGGAGTTCCAGGGCATGAGCCCTCACCAATTTTATGATTATGCAATGGACTCCACTTGTGTATATCAACATACAACTCATCTACTACTCAACAATGCATATATATAAATATGACTTACACTCCCAACCACTCAACCAAATATACTTCAACCTTGAAAATAATTCAATATCATGCATAATTATAAATATACAAATATACCATTAATCATAAACATGACCCTCACCAGAATTCAACCAACAATAATCAAATACATAGAACCACTTCAGGTACAAGGCAACTTGCCTCGGCGAGTACATCTACTCGCCATGGCGAACTCAAAGAATGGGTTACTCGCCTCGGGCGAGCTAGGGGCGAGCTGAAGGCGAGTAAAACTGGGTGCTCTCGGCCTTTTTGATATTTTTCACACTAAAACTTCATTTTTAAGCTCCCTATTCATCTTTTTAATCTGAAAATTGACCCAGTCCTCTCTAAAAACATCTAGGCACTTAAAACTATCCAACTTACGTCTTATAACAACACTTCAAAAATCATGATTTCTAATGCACTACTCGCTATGGCGAGTGGTTTTGCTCGCGAGGCGAGCTATGAAGATTGCTCACTCGCTGTGGCGAGTCATGCTACTCGCCGCGGCGAGCGATGAAGATCCTGTGCGGGCAGAATGCAGTTTTTCCCAAAAATCCCATTTTTCTCCATTTCAATCCCCAAAACGATTTGCAGAAGTGTAATAAGGTACTGTCTACAACTTGAATGCATTCTAACGCTATTTTAATGTTCTATACACCTTTTCCATTCAAAATTCATACTCCGAAACCTAACCCCCAATTCCCAATTTCCACTAAAAACCATGTTAAACCAAAATCAAAATTATATAATCCATTATTATTGAAAGATAGTCTCACTCTTACCTTAATTCGATGAACAAAGCTCCCAAAATCAGAATCTTCTCTCTTGGCTCTTCCCTTGCTTTTTCTCCCAAAAACTGACAGTACGTGAAACTGTTTTTCTGTCTTCTCTAACTCTACTTAACTCCCCCTTAATTCTAATTAACTCCTACTTAATTCTTTTAATTAAAAAGTAACCCCCAAACTCCAAATAAATTCTATTTCTCACATTATTATAATAAATACTAAAAATAAACCATTTAATAAAAATACACCACACCTCACCACACCACAATATCAACAAATATTATTTAAAATCATAAAAAGGACTCTAAATAAATCAAAAATAATTGAATAACGACTAGGGCGTTACAACTCTCCCAAACTTAGAGAATTTCGTACTCGAAATATTACCTCAAGCAAACAACTCCGGATAAGACTCTTGCATCTTATTCTCTAGCTCCCATGTCAAACTTTCACCAGTTACTCCTCCCCATACAACTTTCACAAAATATATATCCTTGCCTCTCAACTTCTTCACCTCACGATCTTCAATTCTCAACGGTAAGGTCTCAACAGTAAGGTTGTCTCTAACCTGTACATCATCTCTCGGAATCACATGCGAAGGATCCGCTACATACTTCCGAAGTTGCGACACATGAAACACGTCATGCAAATTCGAAAGATGTGGTGGCAAACCCACTCTATATGCCACTGTTCCAATCCTCTCAGATATCTGGTATGGACCAATAAACTTCGGAGTCAATTTCTTAGACTTCAACGCACAACCTACACCTGTCAATGGAGTGACCCTCAAAAACACATGATCTCCCTCTTGGAACTCAAGGGCCTTTCTACGTTTGTCATGGTAACTCTTTTGTCGACTCTGCGACGCTTTCATCTTTTCTCTTATCAACTTGACCTTTTCCGTAGTATGATGAACTAATTCTGGTCCCAACACTACACTTTCTCCCGACTCAAACCAACACAATGGAGTTCTGCAGCTCCGACCATTCAAAGCATCGAACGGTGCCATACCAATACTCGAATGGTATTTGTTGTTGTACGTGAACTCTATCAACGGTAAATGACTATCCCAAGCTCCACCTTGCTCAAGCACGCACACTCTCAGCAAATCCTCTAACGACTGAATTGTTCTCTCCGACTGACCATGTGTCTGCGGATGATAAGCCGAACTCAACCTCAACTTTGAACCCAAAGCCTCTTGCAGACTCTTCCAAAACCTTGAAGTGAACCTCGGGTCTCTGTCCGACACAATGCTCGATGGAACACCATGCAACTTCACAATATTATGAATGTAGATCTCCGCCAACTGAGCTACCGGAAAATTAATATTGATCGAAATAAAATGCGCCGACTTCGTCAACCTATCAACGACAACCCAAATGGTATCATGTCCTCTCGGAGTATTCGGTAAACTCGTCACAAAATCCATGGAGATGCTGTCCCACTTCCATTCTGGCACATCTAACGACGTCAACAACCCTGCAGGCTTTTGATGTTCGACCCTAGACTTCTGACAAGTCAAACATGCATAAACAAACTGTGCAACATCACGTTTCAACCCGGACCACCAAAACAATTTCTTCAAGTCATGATACATCTTTGTATCTCCCGGATGAATACTTAAGCTACTTCTGTGACTTTCTTCCAAAATCAACTTTTTCAACTCATCATCATCAAGAATACAAATTCTTCCTCTGAATCTCAACACTCCTTGATCATCAACCTTGAAGTCACCATCTGCAGTTTGATTACTAGCAACCATTAAATCCACAAACTTGACATCAATTTTCTGCGCTTCCTTGATACTGTTCAAGAAATCACCATTGATCTTCAACATGTCTAACCGCACACTCTGGGGTGACCTATCACAAACTAAGCTCAAATCTCTAAACTGCTCAAGCAACTCAAACTCCTTTACCATCATAGCGGACATGTGCAACGTCTTCCTGCTTAAAGCATCTGCAACCACGTTAGCCTTACCGGGGTGGTAATTCAAGCTAAAATCATAGTCTTTCAAAAACTCAAGCCACCTTCTTTGCCTCATATTCAATTCCTTTTGGTCAAATAAATATTTCAAACTCTTGTGATCGCTAAACACTTCAAATCTAGAGCCGTACAAATAATGCCTCCACATTTTCAAAACAAAAACTACAGCAGCCAGCTCCAAATCATGCGTAGGATAATTCCGTTCATGAATTCTCAATTGTCTCGAAGCATAAGCCACCACCCTGCCATCTTGCATAAGTACACCTCCGAAGCCTAACTTGGACGCATCACAATATACAACAAAAGGTTCATCTGGCTTTGGTAGAATTAAAATTGGAGGAGTCGTCAACCTGCGCTTCAATTCATTGAAACTATCCTCGCACTGAGCATTCCACACAACAGATTTACCTTTATAGGTCAACTGAGTCAATGGAAGTGCCAACTTCGAAAATCCTTCTATAAACATGCGGTAATAACCAGCCAAACCCAGAAAACTTCTAATCTCAGTAACCGACTTCGGAGTCTCCCATTGTGATACTGCATCTACTTTTGATGGGTTTACCGCAATACCACTACCAGAAATAATATGGCCAACAAAACTGACTTCACTTAACTAGAATTCACATTTAGATAACTTGGCATACAACTTCTTTTCTTTCAACACTTGCAACACAATCTTTAGATGTTCTGCATGCTCTTCTTCGGTCTTAGAATAAATCAAGATGTCATCAATGAACACAACCACAAACTGATCCAAATAGGCATGGAAAATTCTATTCATGTACTCCATGAACACACCTGGTGCATTTGTAACACCGAAAGGCATCACTTTATACTCATAATGTCCATATCGCGTCCTAAAGGCCGTCTTCTGCATATCCTCATCCTTCACTTTAATTTGATGGTAACCTGACCTCAAATCGATTTTACTAAATACACGAGCACCCACTAGCTGATCCATCAAATCATCAATTCTCGGAAGCGGATATCTGTTCTTTATCGTCATTTTATTCAACTGACGGTAATCAATACACAATCTCATGCTACCATCTTTCTTCTTAACCAACAACACCAGCGCTCCCCATGGTGAAACGCTTGGTCAACTCGGCTAACTCGGACGCCGACATACGATAAGGTGCCATCGACACCGGCTTCGTTCCTGGAACAAGGTCAATTGAAAATTCAACCTCTCTTTCTGGTAGCACATCAGGAATCTCATTCGGAAATACTTCTGGAAATTCATTCACAACCGGCAATCTATCAATCACAACCTGATTCTCTACCGACAAAGATGCTATCAAGGAGAACATTAAGATCCCATCACGCTCCAGTTGTTTCAGCTGCTTAGTAGTTAAGAATTCTGCTACACTCTCTTCTTCAGCAGAAGAAAAATGCACCGTCTTGCTAAAAAAATTGATATGAACACGGTTATATTCTAACCAGTTCATCCCAATGATCACATCCATACCCGTCAACGGCAAACATACAAGATCAACTTTAAAGTCTCTACAAAATATAGACAACGAACAACTCAAACAAACAAGAGAAGTAGTTACTGAACCCTTAGCTGGAGTTTCAACAACCATTTCTCCATTCATATCAGATATAACCAGACGCAACTTACGTGCACAATCAATGGCAATGAAACAATGAGTAGCACCAGTATCAATAATAGCAATTAAAGGAATACTATTAAAGAAACAAGTACCTCTGATAAGTCGGTCCTCATTAGCAGTTTGCATACTGGTCAATGCAAACACCTTGCCACTAGCTTGAGTCTTCTTAGGCTTCTTACACTGCGTACTAAGATGACCCTCCTCGTCACAGTTGTAACAGACAATGTCACCACGCTTGCACTCAGCTACCGTGTGACCTTTCTTCCCACACCGGAAACACTTCTTCTCGTCACGACCGCAAACATTACTCTTGTGGCCCTTTTCACCACACTTGAAACAAACAATCTCGGTAGGAGCATCTCTCCCCTTGGGCCTCCTCTCATCATTCAGTCTCTGTTTACCCTTGTCAGCTGGGGCACTATACGGTTTTGGACGACTCTATTGTCCCTTACCTCTACGCTCACTCATCACCTTATAATGAGCTTTTGTATCCTCCTCATAAATCCTACAACTGCTTACCAATTCGGAAAAATTCCTTATCTTCTGATAACCAATGGCCCTTTTTATATCAGCACGCAGACCATTCTCAAACTTTATGCACTTTGAAAACTCAGCAGTCTCGGCAGTATAATGTGGATAGAATTTAGCAAGCTCCACAAATTTTGCAGCATACTAAGTTACAAACATGTCTCCTTGCTTCAACTCCAGAAATTCAATCTCTTTCTTGCCTCGGACATCCTCCGGAAAGTACCTGTCAGAAACTCTCTCCTGAACACAGCCCAGGTTACTTCAGCACCATACTGTTCTAAGATAGGTAGAAGACTCACCCACCAGTCATCTGCCTCTTCAGCCAACATGTGTGCACCGAAACGCACCTTCAGTGCTTCACTGCACTGCATGACCCTGAAGATTCTCTCCACCTCCTTGAGCCACTTCTGAGCTCCATCCGGATCATACCTTCCCTTGAATGTTGGTGGATGATTCCTTAGAAAGGTTTCCAGCATTCTCACTCCCTCGTTACCAGCACCAACATTCGGTTGTTGTCCTACAGCTTGAGCAACAGCTTCAAGTGCAGCAGCAATAGCAGCATCATTTCTCCCAGCCATCTTGAAATTCTACATCGCAAACGACAATCAGAACAACAAAGATAGTGTAAGGTTATTACACGACACTACGTGGCTCGACACGACTCTACTAATTGGTCGGACGGACCAACCAGGCTCTGATACCAATTGTAACACCCCGTTATCCCAACAACTAATTATTATATAAATAAATAAGTAAATCAGAGTTCAACAACAAACGGGCATGCCACACTGCTTCTCAAAAATCCTTAAATAAAATAAAACACTATTTATCAAATCAATTGTGATAAATTATCCAAACATTGCAGCGAAATCTTCTTAACATCATAAAACATTATATTATCATCCATAATGCCGGCTCAAAGGCCTCTACATGAGTAGTCATTAGCATTTAATTCAACAACAAACAAACTCCTACAACATGATTAAAATTTGATACATAAGGAATGAAAAACACAACAACAATTTCCCATCCCGTTACGTATCAGAGCCCTAAGACACTTGAGCCACCACTTCTACTATTCTGGATCACCTGCAAGTTACCCATTCGAAGGGCAACATTTTCAAGCAGAAGGGGTGAGATTCACAAACAACAATAATAGAAATATAATTCATCAATTGAATCTAACACCCTAATATCATCAATACTCCAATATACTTATATAATTCATGGTCAACATCACAACAATATATTCCATTTCAACCAGCAATACACCGACTACTCAACCAACAACAACGACTCATGCAATGACATGACAACACCAAAATGACTCAACGACTAAATGTGACAATGCACATGGATGTGGTACCATTTAACGCGTTTGAATGACAAGGCAATCCAGGGCATAAGCACGCACCAATTTTGAATGGTTAAAGCATTCACAGGGCATAAGCCCTCACCAAAATTGAATGAACTAGCATTCACAGGGCATAAGCCCTCACCAATTTGAACGACAAGGCGTTCTAGGGCATGAGCCCTCACCAGTTTTATGATTATGCAATGGACTCCACTTGTGTATATCAACATACAACTCATCTACTACTCAACAATGCATATATATAAATATGACTTACACTCCCAACCACTCAACCAAATATACTTCAACCTTGAAAATAATTCAATATCATGCATAATTATAAATATATAAATATACCATTAATCATAAACATGACCCTCACCAGAATTCAACCAACAATAATCAAATACATAGAACCACTTCAGGTACAGGGCAACTCGCCTCGGCGAGTACATCTACTCGCCATGGCGAACTCAAAGAATGGGTTACTCACCTCAGGCGAGCTAGGGTCGAGCTGAAGGCGAGTAAAACTGGGTGCTCCCGGCCTTTTTGATATTTTTCACACTAAAACTTCATTTTTAAGCTCCCTATTCATCTTTTTAATCTGAAAATTGTCCCAGTCCTCTCTAAAAACATCTAGGCACTTAAAACTATCCAACTTACGTCTTATAACAACACTTCAAAAATCATGATTTCTAATGCACTACTCGCTATGGCGAGTGGTTTTGCTCGCGAGGCGAGCTATGAAGATTGCTCACTCGCTGTGGCGAGTCATGCTACTCGCCGCGGCGAGCGATGAAGATCTTGTGCGGGCAGAATGCAGTTTTTCCCAAAAATCTCATTTTTCTCCATTTCAATCCCCAAAACGATTTGCAGAAGTGTAATAAGGTATTGTCTACAACTTGAATGCATTCTAACGCTATTTTAATGTTCTATACACCTTTTCCATTCAAAACTCATACTCCGAAACCTAACCCCCAATTCCCAATTTCCACTAAAAACCATGTTAAACCAAAATTAAAATTATATAATCCATTATTATTGAAAGATAGTCTCACCCTTACCTTAATTCGATGAACAAAGCTCCCAAAATCAGAATCTTCTCTCTTGGCTCTTCCCTTGCTTTTTCTCCCAAAAACTGACAGTACGTGAAACTGTTTTTCTGTCTTCTCTAACTCTACTTAACTCCCCCTTAATTCTAATTAACTCCCACTTAATTCTTTTAATTAAAAAGTAACCCCCAAACTCCAAATAAATTCTATTTCTCACATTATTATAATAAATACTAAAAATAAATCATTTAATAAAAATACACCACACCACACCACACCATCAACAAATATTATTTAAAATCATAAAAGGACTCTAAATAAATCAAAAATAATTGAATAACGACTAGGGCGTTACACTCTTCTTCTGCAACCATGTCCTAACCCAACCACTAATTCATCCAAACCTCTTCCTTTCTTTCTTATCCTCTTCCTTATCCAAATCTCATGGTTATCAATTTCCCCGTTCTTCTTCATTCGACCTCGATCCCTCCATCATTCTCCATCATTCATCAAGCAAATCTCTTTCAATTAATGGATCTAACTTGTGACGGTACATGGAAGATGAATATCGGTTGTGGGCCGCGACAGATCTAGAAGATTGGAGTTTTAGTCTGTTCGCGCGGCGGATCTTAGAATGATGAAACATAAGGGTAAAATTGATAGCAGAAGAGGATGTGGTGTGAGAGGGTTCATGTTTCTGGGTTAGGCCTCGTATGGAAGAAACTGAATTAGAACAATTTGTAACAGAAATTATAGGTTTGCACACACACACATGACCTAGAATTTTGCACCACCTCTGGTCGTCCATCCTTTTCCGACGTCGGATTCAGAGTCTCAATTTGACGTCGTCGCTGCATCATCGCCATCGTTGAGAATCAATCGCATTATGCTTTTCAATTGCAATTGATAATGATAATCTGATGGGAGATCTAGGTGTTGTTAGTAACACAATGCTTACAAGATTGGATTTGAGTTTAGCATGTTTCTATGAGAAAGTTTCAAACTTGAGAAATTTTGTGACGCATTTGGCAACAATGGAGAGTGAAGAATTAGTGGAAAAGGGAGAAGGTAGAAGAAATGAAGAATTTTTTTATAAGTTGATTATGTTTCTTTTTAGTGAAATACAAAATCTTCTTTAAAAAAAATTAGTGGAAAAAAACCTGGATTTGTGTTTGTTGTTGATTATAATGTTCAATGGGAGAGATGAAGGATTGATGTTGATGATGAAGATTGTTGAATTATGGTAGAGATGAAGATCTAAGAAGAAGGATGTTGAGGGTATTTTTGTCCATTCCCATGCCATTTTGCTAATTTGATGATGTGGCAGTCATTAAGTGGGTCAAGGGACGAAATTTTAACTGATTAAACATTGCAAGGCTAAAAAGCAAGGATTAACGTATACAGGGATCAATTTTTAAACGACCCCTAATTGCAAGGACGAATAACATATTAAAGGCTACAAATTTATATCAGCCAATCAAATTTTGTCATGAGTCACAGTAAATACTCACGTTTCAAAAACCTGATACCGACACACAAGTTTTTACTATCAATTTCTTGTTATCCCTATCAAAATTATTTCTCTTTCTCCATTGATTTCATTTGATAATGATGCAGTCATCAGTGATCAATAAAAGAGTAAAACATACGACAAAGTCGAGGTCGATCAATGATCTGACAGACGATGTAATCATTCACATTCTCTCTTTTCTTCCGATCAAATACGCTTTCAAAACTATCGTTCTTTCCAAGAGGTGGTTCCTACTGTTCTACTCGCTCGCAGTTATTCGCATAAGCGATAATGAAGCCTACACGAAAAAGGCTTGGGTTCACTTTCGTTGATTCGTGGACACTGTTCTACTGTCCACACACACAGAACAACAAACTCTTAACACATTCCATCTTGACTGCCAATCTAAAAAGTGGAGACCTAATAGTTTTATTTGTTTTGACACATGGCTTGAAGCAGCAAAACGACGTGGGGTCGAGGATCTCTATCTATGCATGTTACAAGTGATCTTGTCACCTACCATTTTCGTGTGTGAAACACTTGTGGTTCTCAAATTGGATAGATTAACTGTACCCTCAATGTCTCGTTGTTCGGTTGATCTTCCTTTGCTTAAAACTGTTGATCTGTATTTTGTTTGTTTTCAAAATACTGATGATTACATGAAGCTTCTCTCCGGCAGTCCGAAATTGGAGGATTTGAAAACTTTATATATTACACTGAATGTTCGTAGTACAATGATAGAGAACTTTGAAAAACCCTTGTTATCCAATCTCATCAAAGCTAATTTTCGTTTATTCGAAGTTCCTTTTAGAGCAGTTTATAATGTGCAGTTTCTGAATGTGCTTCAGGTATGATATGAAGCATCCTTCCACTTTTTGTATCATCAATATTACGTATGTTGTTTGATTTTTGTTTGTTTGTGATGTGCAGATGGGGCCTTGTCTTCCCAATGAAGGAAACACTTCTTATTACAAAATCTTACCTCTATTTGAAAACCTAACTGAACTTCGGTTATCGTGGACTTCACGTGTTCCTCATGACCGGGGTGAGGTAATGAAAATGCTGCAGAATTGTCTGAAACTTCAAACTCTTTTGATTACAAAGGTTTGTTTATCATGCCTATGGATAGCTATAATTTGATTTTTGTTTGTTCTCCTCTTTTACTTAACTATTTTTACAAATCATATTTTGTCTCCAATTGACGGTGGTGGGATTCAATTGCAACTATCAATTCGAATGGGAAATACCAAGATCATATTCCTAAATGTGTTTCGTCTGAGCTTACAACAATTAATATTACAAACTATCAAACTGTGGAAGCTGATTTTCAATTTGCATCATATATATTGAAGAACGCGAGACTTTTAAAGGATGTCACAATCTGCTTTTCTAGATCCTCAAATATAATGCAGTGGTCGAAATGTATTGAAGATTTATCTCGTCAAAGAATCTCCCAAGCATGTAAGATTTCATTGAGATACTGAATGAGTACCTAGTGATTTCATTAGTTTCTATATGATTCGATGGTTGGAACAATATATGCTTTGTTTCCTTTTATACAAATCAATTATCACCAAGATCTACGGTGCATCAAATAAATATGTAATTTACCTTTCCTTTGGATTCATCATTATTATTATTTATTTTATGAGTCCTGCTAACCGGTGTCCTCGGGGCACTGGTTAAGCATACCATAAAATGAAGCTGTTTTTGACATTATTATCAATTAATTACACAATTTCAATGCATTAATTAACTACTATATAATTTCCTTATTCATATCCTTAACCAGTGCCCCGACTGGTTAGCATTTCCCTTATTTTATAAGCATGTATTTATCTTAAACTGTTTTTTTTTTAAAAACAAAAAACAAAACGATATTCATTCATTCAAATTGGTAGAGTACATCAAATACCAAAATCGCTAAAAACGTAAAGGGTGAATCTGCGAACAGACTCACAACACCCAAGTTAATAGCATACAACGACAAAATGCCTACAAATAGTATGATAAAATCTACGTCACCGAAATACCCATGCTTCCGGATCTGCAACGTTGATGCCCAAATCATGATTGAATTTGTAATTGATTGATGTAGATCTGTCAACATGAACTAAGCGAACACAACGACAAAACGCAAATCAAACGTCGCACAAGACGACCAACAACACAACGCCGCACTTAGACGACGAAATCACAAAAAACACAAAAGAAAAATCTTGATATATGTGAAAACCACTTATTTATATTGAAATAAAAGGGAGAAAAAGATGTAGAGGGATGATTTTAGGTCAAAGAATAACCTAAAACCATCCCCTCCTCGATGAACAAAAAGAAAGAAAGTTTAGAGATAAGTCGGAGTTTCTCTTAAACTGCTTTGTTAGATCGATGAATATTAATATAATAAAACAAAAGTTATACATATGTGAGAGGTTCCAAAGCTACTTTGCAGTTGTTTGAGATGCCGTCTGGATTAGAGTTTAAAGTTAGCGTTAAATATGTTTTTGGTCCCTATAAAATTGAGACCTTTTAAGTTTAGTCCTTATTTAATTTTAATAGTTTTTTTAGTCCTTAATTTTTTCTCTGCAATCAGTATTAGTCCCTCCTCAATTCAAATTTATTTAATTTATACTTAAACTCTTGAGTTTTTGAATAATTTTTTGCGGACGTGTTAAGAACATTACGAGAAGTTCCTCTGCAAAAAAATTGTCACAAAATTTGATTTCTAAGTCCAAATTTTGTTAATTTTATTTTTAACTGTTGCCGTTTAAAAAAATTCATATTTAATTCGTTTCATGTTAAAAAATTCTAAATTTTAGTTAATGAACCATTCATAGTATTCTAAACTTGTCTCAAAAAAATCGTACAAAAATTTAAGAGTTTAAGGATAATTAAACAAACTTTGTTGCAACAAGGGCTAAAATTAGAAGTAAAATTTTTTTGTAAGGACTAAAAAACCTATTAAAAATAAGTAAGGACTAAACTTAGAATGAAGTTCCCAATTTTATAGGGACCAAAAACATATACAACACTTAAAGTTATAAGTAAAGTTATAAGTTGAAGCAATTATATTAAATTTATCAGGGGAACTAATCCGTGAGGTTGAAAAGCTCATGTAGCGGATGAAAAAACCAGTAAAAGAGAACTCTAAATTTAAGTTTAAGTTGCTGGAATGATAGCTTTTGGAAAGAATATAAAAAAGAAAAATTGAATTATCATTCATTTGTTATTTAGCCAAGATAGGATACTTACCAGGTTATTGAATCAGAGTGTTATTGATTTCTATGTTATGCTTACCCTAGTCCAAGCATTTCAAAAAGATATCAGTATGTTATTTCATATAAATAATACTTATTTTGATTTCTTGATGTACATAAAACTGTCACTCTTGTTAATCACATGCAAACCCATTGGGATGGACACCATAATTTTAAAAACCTGAACTAAACGGGTATTTGAAGAGATCGAAGCATAAAATACTTCCTCGAGTTACCATTGATCGATGAGTACAATCACGGCGTATTATAATAAGATGAAGCTTTCATGAAATATTTACTAGTTAAATGTATACAATCAACTGAATTTTAATTTAACATAGTTTATATATAGTTATACAATCAAGTTACAACAGTTACAATTATTTAAGCACGAGACTTTCAATTGCAAGTATTTCCTACTATTGAATAATTTTGAGGGGTAATTGCTTTTAACCATGCAGTCTAAAAACAAGTTATTCTTGTTGTTGTGAATTTGATCCTTGAAATTAAATGAATGAGTTGTACGTTATTTGCTTGAATGAATTGCTTATAAAGACATAGAGATTGCTAATCAACCACAAAGGTTGTGCTTGTAATGTATAGGTATTGAGAAGAAGAGGGAGGAGCATTATCTAATATGGAATAAAGGAATGGTTTTATTTATTTATTGGAATTTGGATATTTGTTAATCCTACCTTACCCCTGAAGTTGAAGATATATATTTTAAGGGTCTTGATAACCGGTGCCTTTGGGAAATTGGTTAAGTATACCATAACAGAGATTTATTACCATAAAAGATAGCTGCTTTTGACATTATTATCAATTAATTACACAATTTCAATCATTAACTATTATATAAATTCTTTTTTCATACCCTTAACCAATGCCCAAGGACACTGATTAGCATTTCCCTTATTTTAATTGTTTAGTAGGATCGGTAGTAAGAAAAAAGAATAATCTGTCTTTTGCAAAGCCCTAAAATATTAGGTATATTTTTTTAATAAATGTTTGATTAAATATTTGCTTGTTAAATGTATACCGTTAAGATCTTCAAATGGAAGAATTTAATAAACTATTCTGCAAATCTGCATTAAAATATTATTTATGGTTGCAATTAGTTATGCAATGCTAATGAGTGAAATTGGATATCTTGATGTACAAAAAAAATATAAGTACAATCTACACATTCAATGACATCATACTATCAACAATTTAGTTAAAGATATACAACCAACTAAATTTTATTCAATACAGTTTATATATAGTTATATTATCAAGTTTCGTACAAGGAAGTGAAAAATTTGCACGTATTAATTTAAGCACGATTATATCATTAAATACATAATACGAGGGACAGTTTTTCCCTTTTAATATACATACTCTTAATTAACTAATTGACGTTCACTTTGTGGGCTGAAGAGAAGTGCTTTGATGCTGCAACTATGAAAGCTTCAGGTGTACCAGTTGTAGCAGTTTTAGTACTTGTCTTCACATTATTACCACAAAAGAATCTTGATATTGATGAAAACAAGCTTTTCTTGTTTCCCTTATATCCCATTTTACTCCTTGCGATGGTGCTCAATTTTATTAATTTAGATAACTCGGCTAATCGATTGATATATAAACATAGTTTCTTGTTGACGAAGATAATTAACTTGGACAACAAGTTTGTTTATTCAAAATGTTCACTTTATGCTATTGACTAAATTTATACTTTGTCCACGAAACTTCAATTGCTAGCAGTTCCATTTGCCACTTTCCTGGAATTTACGTTCTTTAGTTGTAGAGTGTGGTGCAGTGTGATAAGACCATAGCACCTGTTTTTTATTGAAGTAGTAGTTGTGGAAGTGAATACGTGTTTATGCCGACAAAATAAAAAGAATACTTATTTGTAGATGTGTTTAAAAAAGAATAGAAGAACTGTGGCGTTGTAGAAGAGTGTAATGGTGTTTACCTCATGCAGCTGTTCAGCCCTAAGGCCTTTGACTGCTTCCAGTTTTTTCTTGATTCCACTTAGGATTACCTTGTTGGCGGACTTTGTCTGTCCGTTGGCTTGAGGGTGAATGACGGAGACAAATTTGGTCTGAATTCCTAGGTGTTTGCAGAAGTCCACAATTGTAGTGCTGGCGAATTGAGTCCCATTGTCTGACACTATTTCCCTGGGCAGCCTAAAACGACATATGATTCTTTTCCAGTAAAACCACTTGACTCTTTCTGCAGTGATTTTGGCGACGACTTCCGCTTCGACCCCACTTTGTGAAGTAATCCACGCCTACTATCAAGAACTTGAGTTGTTCGGGTACCAAAAGGAAAGGCCCAACGATATCTACCGCCCATTTGCAAAAAGGCCAAGGTGAGAATACTGAGTTGTCCGGACCATTCATATTGAAGGATGTGTCGAAACATGGATTTATAGAGGTGGTTACACCTGATGGTAAGAGGAGTTTTAAGGTGAATGGTGTAACGCCCACTTTAGATTATTTTAATTATTTAATTATTTAATTATTTGAAGAGTCTAGATATATATATATATATATATATATATATATATATATTAAGAGATGTGGAGATTAAGATTTAAATGATTTTTATGTGATTTATGTGATGTGGTGACTTATTTTATTGTTTAATAAAATAAGATTTGAAAAATAAAATAAATATAGAGATGTGGGGTAGTTTTGAGATTTTAGAGAGTTATGTGGGAGAAAAAGTAAATAAGATAAGATTTGTTGGGAGTATAAATAGAGAAATTAGGTTTAGATTGTCAGTACGTACATTTTGAAGAAAAAGGGAGAAAAACCAGAGAAGAGAGAAGAGACCAAGGAGAGCTGCGATTTCTGCAAAACTAAGGTAAGGGTGAGCCTAGCATTTCAATTCTATTAAACTGTAATCCATCTAATTATAATTAACAAGTGTAGGGTTGATTCTAGAGAATTAGGAATTAGGTTAATTATGATGAATTGATGATTAGATGATGTAAAATTGTGAAATTGGTGTAGAAATTGAATACAGAACCTAGAATAATCATAGTGCTGATGTTTCAGATAGTTTTGAGGTTAAGCATGATGGGATTTGGGACTTTTGGTGAGAAAATTTGCAAACCCGTAACCTGCTATTCATCGCTGGCCTTAGGCGAGCAACGCAACTCGCCAAGGGGAGTAAACCTTCATCGCTCGCGAGGCGAGCAATCCCACTCGCCACAGCGAGTAGATCCTGGACGCTCGCGAGGCGGGCAATCCCACTCGCCATAGCGAGGGACCTGTAATCGCTTGCGAGGCGAGCAATAGAGCTCGCCATAGCGAGCTGTGCTGTGACAGAATGTCACGTTTTCTTTGTTTGCAATCTGTATCGCACAAGACATTGAGAGTTGAACCTAGGGTAGTATTGGAAGATAATTACATGATAAATGATGATATGTAAAAATGTATTGTGATGATTTAATGTTGTTGACTATGATTTATGAATCATATATGCATTATGTGAAATATGTGTGAATCGTATATAATGTTTGAGATAATGTTTGCAATGATATCGTTATATCCTTTGATTTGCTTGCTGCCATGTTGTTGTTTACATTAAATAGAGTTGTATGTGTCGGTCCAAAATGTTTATGATGTTGAGACGTTTAAGATGTTTAACTTGTTTAAGTTATAAGATGTTGAGTCCATGCATACTCATTCAGAGATGAGGGCTTATGCCCTGGAGCTTTTGCTCACCAGCGACGAGGGCTTATGCCCTGGAGCCTTTGCTCAATAGCGACGAGGGCTTATGCCCTGGGAGTATATTTATGCTCAAAGAGACGAGGGATTATGCCCTGGATTGGTACCACATGCATTTAAGATGTTAGAGTTGCATAGTCAAGTGAAGTCGCATTGTCGAGTCAAGTTGTATAAGATGTTTATGAAGATGATTTATGATGATACTTGTGATGCTACATGATGTGTGTTGTGACGTGTTTATGAAGATGATTTATGATGATACTTGTGATACTAAATGTTAATTGTCGTGACGTGTTTATGTGATGATTTGTTGTTAACTATAATTGTTGAATTATATGTTTAATATTATTGTTTTGTGAATCTCACCCCTTCTGCTTGAAAATATTTCTCTTCGTATGGGTAACTTGCAGGTAATCAAGAATAGGTGCAGTCTTATGAGGACTTCCCTCGGTTGTGTCTAGGTGCTCTGATACGTAACGGGATGGGGAATCTTTGCTTATGTTTTCTCTATTCCTTGCGTATTACTTTTATGATTTCATGACTAAGATTTTAGTATTTGGAATTTTATGAGACGTTATGATGAGGCCTGCGTGCCAGAGATTATTTATGATTTTGAATGAATTTCGCTGCAATGTTTTGAATTATATGCGATGACTATTTTTGGAGAATATATTATTATTTATTCATGTTTGGGATTTTTGAGAAATGTGACGTCCCGTTTATGTGAAAACTCTGATTTATTTAAAGAAATTTTTACGTTGGGAAAACGGGGTGTTACAATTGGTATCAGAGCAGGTCGGTCCGTCCGGCCAAGTAGAAGAGTCTTGTTGTGTCGAGTATCAGTTGATGTATTGTTATATGTCATACTGATTGTTTTATGTTGTGTAGAGAACTAAGATGGCTGGAAGAAATGATGTTGCGATTGCTGCTGCATTGGAGGCTGTTGCGCAAGCTGTAGGACAATAGCCAGTTGCGAATGCTGGTGCGAATGCTGAGGTCCGTATGTTAGAGACCTTCCTGAGAAATGATCCTCCTACCTTCAAAGGGAGATATGATCCTGATGGAGATCAGACGTGGCTCAAGGAGATCGAGAGAGTGTTCAGAGTTATGCAGTGCACGGAGGTGCAAAAGGTGCGTTTTGGTACGCACATGCTAGCTGAGGAAGCTGATGACTGGTGGGTTGGTCTTCTACCTATTCTAGAGCAAGATGGTACTGAGGTTACTTGGGCTGTGTTCAAGAGAGAGTTCCTTGACAGATACTTTCGGGAAGATGTTCGCGGGAAGAAGGAGATTAAGTTCCTTGAGCTGAAGCAAGGGAACATGTCGGTGACTGAGTATGCTGCCAAGTTTGTGGAGTTGGCTAAGTTCTATCCACATTATACTGCTGAGACTGCTGAGTTCTCTAAATGTATCAAATTCGAGAATGGTTTGCGTGCTGATATCAAAAGGGCAATTGGTTACCAGAAGATCAAAAAATTTTCCGAGCTGGTGAGTAGTTGCAGGATTTATGAAGAGGATACAAAAGCTCACTACAAGGTTGTTAATGAGAAGAAAGGTAAAGGTCAGCAGAGTCGTCCTAAGCCTTACAGTGCCCCTGCTGACAAGGGCAAACAAAGAGTTAATGATGAGAGGAGACCTAATAAGAAAGATGCTCCTGTAGAGATTGTTTGCTATACTTGTGGTGTGAAGGGCCATAAGAGTAATGCTTGTCCTGGAGAGGTGAAACGGTGTTTTCGTTGCGGTAAGAAAGGGCATACTACTGCTGAGTGCAAACATGGTGACGTTGTGTGCTTTAACTGCGAGGAGGAGGGTCACATTGGTTCGCAATGCAAGAAGCCTAAGAAGGCTCAGGCTACTGGGAGAGGTTTTGCTTTGACTGGTACTCAGATAGAGAATGAGGATCGTTTGATCAGAGGTACATGTTATTTTGATAATATACCTTTAGTTGCTATTATTGATACTGGTGCTACGCATTGTTTTATTGCTCTTGATTGTGCTGCTAAGTTGAATCTTGTCGTATCTGATATGAATGGGGAGATGGTTGTCGAAACTCCAACTAAGGGTTCGGTGACTACTTCTCTTATGTGTTTGAGATGTCCTGTGTCTATGTTTGGTCGTGACTTTGAGATTGACTTGGTTTGTTTACCGTTGGTCGGAATGGATGTAATCCTTGGGATGAATTGGTTAGAGTACAATCACGTCCTTATTAATTGTTTTAGCAAGACGGTGCATTTTTCTTCTGTTGAAGAAGAGAGTGGAGCAGAATTCTTGACGACTAAGCAGCTGAAGCAGTTAGAACGCGATGGAATTATGATGTTTTCTTTGATGGCGTCATTATCTATTGAGAATCAAGCAGTGATTGATAAGCTACCAGTGGTATGCGATTTTCCAGAAGTTCTTCCTGATGAAATTCCTGATATGCCTCCAGAAAGAGAAGTTGAATTTTCGATTGATCTTGTTCCTGGAACGAAGCATGAATCTATGACACCTTATCGTATGTCAGCTTCTGAGTTGGCGGAGCTGAAGAAACAATTAGAGGATTTACTTGAGAAGAAGTTTGTTAGGCCGAGTGTTTCACCTTGGGGAGCGCCGGTGTTGCTAGTAAAGAAGAAAGATGGTAGTATGAGGTTGTGCATTGACTATCGACAGTTGAATAAAGTGACAATAAAGAATAGGTATCCACTTCCAAGAATTGACGACTTGATGGATCAGTTAGTGGGTGCACGTGTGTTTAGCAAGATAAATTTGAGATCAGGTTATCACCAGATTAAAGTGAAGGATGAAGATATGCACAAGACAGCGTTTAGGACGCGTTATGGACATTATGAGTATACGGTGATGCCTTTCGGTGTTACTAATGCACCTGGAGTATTTATGGAGTACATGAACAGAATCTTTCATGCTTATTTGGATCGTTTGTTGTGGTTTTCATTGATGATATTTTGATATACTCTAAGAGTGAAGAAGAACATGTTGAGCATTTGAAGATTGTTGTGCAAGTGTTGAAAGAGAAGAAGCTAATTTGCCAAATTGTCAAAGTGTGAATTTTGGTTGAAAGAGGTGAGTTTTCTTGGTCATGTTATTTCTGGTAATGGTGTTGCAGTTGATCCGTCTAAAGTTGAAGCGGTATCACAATGGGAGACTCCTAATTCAGTTATTGAGATTAGAAGCTTTTTGGGTTTGGCTAGTTATTACCGCAGATTTATAGAAGGATTTTCTAAGTTGGCACTTCTGTTAACGCAGTTAACTTGTAAAGGTAAAACTTTTGTGTGGGATGTTCATTGTGAGAACAGTTTTAACGAGTTGAAGAAGCGGTTGACGACGGCTCCAGTTTTGATTTTGCCGAAGTCCGATGAACCTTTTGTTGTTTATTGTGATGCATCCAAGTTGGGTTTAGGTGGTGTGCTTATGCAAGATGGTAAAGTGGTTGCTTATGCATCAAGACAGTTGAGAATTCATGAACGAAATTATCCTACTCATGATCTTGAATTGGCTGCAGTTGTGTTTGTGCTTAAGATTTGGAGACATTACTTATATGGTTCGAGATTTGAAGTGTTCAGTGATCACAAGAGCTTGAAGTATTTGTTTGATCAGAAGGAATTGAATATGAGACAACGAAGGTGGCTTGAATTGTTGAAAGATTATGACTTTGGTTTGAATTATCATCCGGGTAAGGCTAATGTTGTTGCAGATGCCTTAAGTAGAAAGACTTTACATATGTCTGCTATGATGGTGAAGGAGTTTGAGTTACTGAAACAGTTTAGAGATTTGAGTTTAGTTTGTGAAAGGACACCTCAGAGTGTAAAGCTGGGAATGTTGAAGATTGATAATGATTTCCTGAAAAGTATTAAAGAAGCGCAGAAAGAAGATGTAAAGTTTGTGGACTTATTGGTTGCTAGTAATCAGACTGAGGACAGCGACTTTAAGGTCGATGATCAAGGAGTGTTGAGATTTCGAGGTAGGATTTGCATTCTTGACAATGAAGAGATGAAGAAGATGATTCTTGAAGAGAGTCACAGAAGTAGCTTGAGTATTCATCCAGGAGCTACCAAGATGTATCATGATTTAAAGAAGTTGTTTTGGTGGTCTGGATTGAAACGCGACGTGGCACAGTTTGTGTATTCTTGTTTGATTTGCCAGAAGTCGAAAGTAGAGCATCAGAAACCTGCTGGATTGATGACACCTTTAGATGTGCCAGAGTGGAAATGGGATAGTATATCCATGGATTTTGTGACGAGTTTTCCGAATACTCCTAAAGGGAATGACGCCATTTGGGTGATTGTAGATAGATTGACGAAGTCGGCTCATTTTATTCCGATTAATATCACTTTTCCCGTATCACAGTTGGCAGAGATTTAAATTCGAGATATAGTGAAGCTTCATGGTGTTCCTTCGAGCATTGTATCAGATAGAGATCCAAGGTTTACTTCTAGATTTTGGAAGAGTTTGCAAGAGGCTTTAGGTTCTCAGTTGAGGTTGAGTTCGGCTTATCATCCGCAGACAGATGGTCAGTCGGAGAGAACGATTCAGTCGTTGGAAGACTTGTTGAGGGTTTGTGTACTTGAGCAAGGAGGGACTTGGGATAGTCATCTTCCGTTGATAGAGTTCACGTACAATAACAGTTATCATTCGATTATTGGAATGGCACCTTTTGAGGCTTTGTATGGTCGGAGATGCAGAACTCCATTGTGTTGGTTTGAATCAGGTGAGAATGAATGTGTCGTAGAGTCGACTGAAGAGTTACCATGATAAGCGAAGGAAAGACCTTGAGTTTCAAGAGGGAGATCATGTGTTCTTAAGAGTTACTCCCATGACCGGTGTTGGTCATGCATTGAAGTCAAAGAAGTTAACTCCGAAGTTTATTGGTCCGTACCAGATATCAGAAAGAGTTGGAACGGTGGCGTACTGAGTGGGTTTACCACCGCATCTTTCGAATTTGCACGATGTGTTTCACGTGTCGCAACTTCGGAAGTATGTTCCGGATCCATCTCATGTGATCCAAAGAGATGATGTGCAAGTTAGGGATAACCTTACGGTCGAGACCTTACCAGTGAGGATTGAAGGTCGTGAAGTGAAGCGGTTGAGAGGCAAGGAGATACCTCTTGTGAAAGTCGCTTGGGACGGAGCGACTAGTGAGAGCTTGACGTGGGAGCTAGAGAGTAAGATGCTGGGCTCTTATCCAGAGTTGTTTGCTTGAGGTAAATTTTCGAGGATGAATATCCTTAAGTTGGGGAGAGTTGTAACGCCCACTTTAGATTATTTTAATTATTTAATTATTTAATTATTTGAAGAGTCTAGATATATTTATATATATTTTAAGAGATGTGGAGATTAAGATTTAAGTGATTTTTATGTGATTTATGTGATGTGGTGACTTATTTTATTGTTTAATAAAAAAAATTTAAAAAATAAAATAAATATAGAGATGTGGGGTAGTTTTTAGATTTTAGGGAGTTATGTGGGAGAAAGAGTAAATAAGATAAGATTTGTTGGGAGTATAAATAGAGAAATTAGGTTTAGATTGTCAGTACGTACGTTTTGAAGAAAAAGGGAGAAAAACCAGATAAGAGAGAAGAGACCAAGGAGAGCTGCGATTTCTGCAAAACTAAGGTAAGGGTGAGCCTAGCATTTCAATTCTATTAAACTGTAATCCATCTAATTATAATTAACAAGTGTAGGGTTGATTCTAGAGAATTGGGAATTAGGGTAATTATGATGAATTGATGATTAGATGATGTAAAATTGTGAAACTGATGTAGAAATTGAATACAGAACCTAGGATAATCATAGTGTTGATGTTTCAGATAGTTTTGAGGTTAAGCATGATGGGATTTGGGACTTTTGGTGAGAAAATTTGCAAACCCGTAACCTGCTGTTCATCGCTCGCCTTAGGCGAGCAACGCAACTTGCCACGGCGAGTAAACCTTTATCGCTCGCGAGGCGAGCAATCCCACTCGCCACAGGGAGTAGATCCTGGACGCTCGCGAGGCGAGCAATCCCACTCGCCATAGCGAGGGACCTGTAATCGCTCGCGAGGCGAGCAATAGAGCTCGCCATAGCGAGCTGTGCTGTGACAGAATGTCACGTTTTCTTTGTTTGCAATCTGTATCGCACAAGACATTGAGAGTTGAACCTAGGGTAGTATTGGAAGATAATTACATGATAAATGATGATATGTAAAAATGTATTGTGATGATTTAATGTTGTTGACTATGATTTATGAATCATATATGCATTATGTGAAATATGTGTGAATCGTATATAATGTTTGAGATAATGTTTGCAATGATATCGTTATATCCTTTGATTTGCTTGCTGCCATGTTGTTGTTTACATTAAATAGAGTTGTATGTGTCGGTCCAAAATGTTTATGATGTTGAGACGTTTAAGATGTTTAACTTGTTTAAGTTATAAGATGTTGAGTCCATGCATACTCATTCAGAGATGAGGGCTTATGCCCTGGAGCTTTTGCTCACCAACGACGAGGGCTTATGCCCTGGAGCCTTTGCTCAATAGCGACGAGGGCTTATGCCCTGGGAGTATATTTATGCTCAAAGAGACGAGGGATTATGCCCTGGATTGGTACCACATGCATTTAAGATGTTAGAGTTGCATAGTCAAGTGAAGTCGCATTGTCGAGTCAAGTTGTATAAGATGTTTATGAAGATGATTTATGATGATACTTGTGATGCTACATGATGTGTGTTGTGACGTGTTTATGAAGATGATTTATGATGATACTTGTGATACTAAATGTTAATTGTCGTGACGTGTTTATGTGATGATTTGTTGTTAACTATAATTGTTGAATTATATGTTTAATATTATTGTTTTGTGAATCTCACCCCTTCTGCTTGAAAATGTTTCTCTTCGTATGGGTAACTTGCAGGTAATCAAGAATAGGTGCAGTCTTATAAGGACTTCCCTCGGTTGTGTCTAGGTGCTCTGATACGTAACGGGATGGGGAATCTTTGCTTATGTTTTCTCTATTCCTTGCGTATTACTTTTATGATTTCATGACTAAGATTTTAGTATTTGGAATTTTATGAGACGTTATGATGAGGCCTGCGTGCCAGAGATTATTTATGATTTTGAATGAATTTCGCTGCAATGTTTTGAATTATATGCGATGACTATTTTTGGAGAATAAATTATTATTTATTCATGTTTGAGATTTTTGAGAAATGTGACGTCCCGTTTATGTGAAAACTCTGATTTATTTAAAGAAATTTTTACGTTGGGAAAACGGGGTGTTACAAATGGGCAAAGATTGAAGCCCTATCATGGAGATGACTTGCCCAAGGAAAGGGTGGGCCTGGTACATACAGACCTTTAAGAGGTCATCTGAAGGCAAGCTATTGATTGAAAACGAGCGCTGAGTGGGAGGCAACCCACTGAATTTATGATTCAGGTAAGTTTTGTTTTTATAAAAAAAAAAAAAGGAGTGGAATAGGACGTGTGGAAATATTCTAAGTCCACAAAGAGCAAGAAATAAGAGAAATATCGTAGCACGATTTCATCAAAACGGACTACGATATTTCTGTCAATTTAAGAATTTGATGTCGTAAAAAATCGTAGTCTGGTTCCCTCAAATCGGGCTACGATGTATCACACCACTCCTAAAAATATGAAGAAGGTATCGGGCTACGATGGGTTGTATCATGCTCCGATTTTTTTTTAACCCAAAACAACCATTTCTTTCGTAAAAAATAGTACCACGATTTGAGGGAATCGGAGTACGATGGGAGGAATCTTTTCAAATTTTGCCCGTTACACTGAGCCACCGGACTCCGATTTTGTGCCATCAGGCTCCGATTCCTTTTGCCTATATATCCCTGTACGAACCATAACCCTCCTGTTATCGCGATTTTCGGGTGTCGAATCATTAATTGGATTCGAACCTTTCAATCATTGATATCTCTATTTTTTTTGGGGAAAGGTAAAATCGAGAGAAAACCTTAGAAATTCTAAGTTCGGGGCTGATTTCACTACGGGAAGGTGTTAGGCACCCGCAATGACTATAGTATCCTATAGGAACCATTTTACTATGCTTATGTATACGCTTTGCTTTTATCGCTATTTGTGAAAAAGAGGGGTTGATTTTAAGAATGAGAGAAAGAAGATTTTGAGTTTTGTTTTTATTGGACTTGGAGAGATTTTGAGTCTCTTGCCTACATACCCTTTTAAGGGATCAAAATTCCATGTAGTTCTCTTTCAAAATGTTTTTGTGGGTTTAATTTGTTTTTTTAGTTTGAAAAAGATTTTGAAGAAGGAAAAGAGGCCGTATAGGCATTAGAATTGAAAAGAAGAAGAAAGCATTTGGTTGGTTCAATTGTTAATGAAAACGGTTAAAGTTGGAAATTAATTGCATTTTGATTTGATTAAGAAAATAAAGGGAAAATCCTTTGGAGTTTTGACTCCAAGGTTTATTTGGAAAATATTTGAAGTGATGGAAGTTATTTGTTTTTTTTTTAAAAAGATTAATTTTTTCTAAGTATCGCGCATCCTAAACATACACCTAGCGTTAGCTCATGCAACGTGTGTGCGTGTCGGTGCGTGTGTCGGTGTACATCATTATAGTCCATAGTCTTTTACATCGGGTCCTATTTTACATTCTATGATCTTGCATGAAATTAAAGAAAAGTAAACTACCTAAACATTGCATGAGAATTAATTGAACGTCCCATGGAAGGGTTAAAGGAAGAAATGGGAATGAGATGAGATGGTTAGTATGCATGAAACATAGAGTAAAGTGGTTAGTAAAACAAGATGAAATAGTAATGAAATGCCAATCCTAAACAAAATGGTAAATTATCACAAAATTAGCATAAAATCACACTAAACAAAATTTGCAAAATATCGCGAAATTAGCAATCAAAACTAAACTAAACATAGTTGCAAAATATCACAAAATTGGTATCAAGAATCAAATGTAACAAAATTGCAAAATATCACACAATTGGTATCAAGAATCAAATTTAACAAAATGGCAAAATATCACAAAATTGGTATCAAGAATCAAATTTAACAAAATCGAGAAATATCACAGAATTGGTATCAAGAATCAAATTAACAAAGTTGCAAAATATCACAAAATTGGTATCAAGAATCAAATTTAACAAAATTGAGAATGTTACAAAAGCATCAAACTTAACACAATCCAATGAGCTATTATGAGAACAGGGGTAAATCACCATGGAATCAAGTGCTAACCATCAAAATCATAGGACAAGAATTTGGATAAGCAAACATGCGAGAAAATTTATAAAAAACACAAAATATCCCAATCAAATGAGAAATTAGCACTTGCCAAATTTTCATCAATTTTCACATGTAAAATATCACAAAACGGTCACAAATATACCAAGAACGCATAGCAATTTTTTTGGAATTTTGTAAAGAAGTCAAGACGCACAAGAGGTCCAAATAGCAAACACAGGGGTGCACATAATAAGAAAAAATTCAAGAAACTGAAAGAAAACCAAAAGCCTGCGGGTAAAAAGCCCAAACCCACGGATCTGATGGATCCGGATCAATCTAACACTCCAGGAGCATTGGATTGATCCAGATCCATCAGGATCTTGATCTAACGCACACGATCAAAGGGGAGTAGACCGGGTATGGAGCGACCCGGTCTAGGAACTTGCATAAAAGGGTGCTAGACCCGGTTCCTTTCATTTTCCTTCTTCCATTCTCTCTCTACCTCACCGTTCTCTCTTCTCTCTTCGTCGTTCGAAAACCCTAACCCTAACTCTCTCAAATCTACCCAGAAATCATCCGTTCATGGCTTAAACGCTTTGTATTGTTGTTCTAAGCATGAATCCGTTACTGGAAGATGTTTTCAACCGTGGAATCAACACGAATTTCTGATTTTGACGGTAGGTTCGAACTGTTTGGTTTTCTTCGTGTTTCTTGAATTCAATCTTTGTAAATCAACAAGGAATTACTCCGATTCACACTCGTTGTGAATCTTGAAGCGATTCCCTGCGTTTTCAAACTGTTTTGATGTTAGGGTTAGGGTTTCGAACCAAACATCTCGAATCTTCCATGGATTCGCGTTGGTTCCGAACTTGTGATGATTTTTTAACAATATGAGATTGAGTTTGTGTGTTACCTGTGTTCAATCTGGAGATTTGAGTCGAAACCTTCGGAAACCTTGAATCTTGATTCTGTTTCGCTGATTTCTTGGCTTGAACTTGGGATTTGAACGGTAATCCTCTTCTTTTTCTTCTGAACTGGTTCGGAATCCTTGAACTTCTTTCTTTCTTCTTCTCAATTCGTCCCACTGTGATCGCGTTTGAGTTTGCTGCTTCAGGTAGTGAACTTGCGCTTGAATTGCAGAGGAAAACAGTTCAATGATGAAGATTCAAGATCGAATCTCTGAGAACTGCCATGGATTTTACTGTGTTTGCTTGGATTTCGTTCTGAAGAAGCTAGGGTTTGTTCTTCACGTTCATCAGGTTTCTGAGTTTCTGGTGGATTTGATTCTAACTGACATGAGAGAGAAATTGGTGAATTGTTTCTGATGTGGCGTGATTCTGTGTATCTGGCTCTGATTCTGACACTATGTACTATTTATAGCCTGCCATGTGTGTACCTGATCCAATAGGAATGTGACACGTGGAATTGAACACTTGCGTGGCACTTGGACTGTTTGACTCAGGGACTAAAATGCAAATTTAAAAAGTTTAAGGACTGAAATGCAATTTTTTTTTTAAAAAGGACTGAAATGCAAAAAATAAAAGTATTTGGACTGTTTTTTAAAAGAATTGGGACTGATTTGCCATAAAATATAACATTTGGACTAAACTGCAATTAAAACAAAAATTTGGACTAAACTGCAAAAAGTTAAAATAAAGTTGGTAAAAAAGGTAAATTTGAAAACAACGTAAAGTGAAATAGTTAAAATTGACAAAACGGACTAAAATGAACAAACTACCAAAAATGAGGTATTTTAAAATACCTCTCTGCCCAAAATTTGTTTGATGTGAAAAGACTAAAATACCCCTGGGGCAAAAACGACTCAAACTGACTCAGATGCAAACTAAGATGATATTTGTACAAAAATTGATTAATGACTCATGCAAACAAATTGAAAAGACTCAGGGACAAATTGCAGGGACTAAATGGGTTCCTTCGTAGGAAATGACCAAAATACCCTTTTGTATGATCTTATGCAAAAATTTAAAAGACTGAAGCAGTAACGTATGCAGCTGAAGCACAGTAGAAAACACGGTGAATTTGAAAGTATTAGAAGATAGCAGAGGAATTTGAATGAGTATTTTTAGGTCCAAAATGAGGGTATAACACCTCCCAAACCAAAATTTGTAGCGAAGCTCTGCCCAAATTCCCACTTGAAACCGCAAAACATCTTTTTCTTCACAAACATCACCCTATGTTCATCATCCTAACACCATCTTTTCATCAACACACTAATTCATCATCACAATCCAAGCCAAATCATCCCTAAACCTCAAATTCAACAATTTTATCCTACCCATTTCATCAAACACCTCAAATGCATATCAAAATCTTCACCCAAACCAACACAAATGGCTAGAACATCTGACAACACCGATGTGCAACTAAGAAAAAGAACCAGGAAACAATCCAAAGCATCCTAATCAAACCCTCCACCACCAAACCAACCACCAGTTCAACCACCACAAAGTCAACCACCCCCTTACAAGAGATTCACTTCCGAAGAGGCTGAGGAAAGGTTTAAGGTTATCCAGAAGTTAGATTTCACCAATGAACGAGCATTTGATCTCAAGAAGCTCGCTGGATATAACACTTTTGAGAGAACTTTGAGAGAGAAGGGTTGGGAAAGTCTGAATGCTATGGTGGACAAGTCAAGTAATAAATCAATAGCAATGGAATTTTTTGCAAATGCTGTCAGTGAAAAACAGGGAAGGTATGAGACTTGTGTGCGAGGGAAGACAATTGACTTTAGCCCCGAGAAGATTAACCAGATTTTGGGGTTACCAGTGCCCGACGTCTGCGACGTTGAAAGAAGGAGGTTACCAGGGAGTTGGCCTCGTAGTCAAGAAGAGTGGGATGGTTTGCTCGTAGGCCTGATGAAGGAAGGGACATGCTGGGTACGAAAGCACCCAACAAACAACCCTGAGAGGATTTACACCGCTGATCAGCTAAAAATTAGGGATAAAAATATATCTATAAATAATAATCGATATATAAATATAATAATCAATTAAACATAAATAAAATATACATCAATAAACTTATCTCTTTTCTTAGATTGTGTTGAATTGACCACCGACAAAGTTCATCAATCACCATCTCTATTCATCAATTCAATAAGAGAACTGTGAAATGGACAAATATTGGAAGTAGTCTAAGACGTGCTGATTGCACTGTCCTTAAGGATTTTCCGTGTAATTATACGCTAATCCCCAAGGATTTAACGGACCCTTCTCGACGTGGAATCGAGGAAACAGAACTAATTTGTGATGATGGAGATAATTGTTTTTTTGTTTCAATATTGATCCAAGAAAATGGAAAAAGTGCAACCATTTTATCCTGTACGTGCATCATTGTTCACAATATAGCAAAACATAGTTCCTTACTAAAACCAAGAAAAAGACCTTAATAATAACTACATTGATATCAATGGAAAGGAAGTTACAAAATTTGGAATTAAAAATATGTTACAAAACCAAGTTAAACCTTATAAATAAAATATAATAATAATAATAATTTTCTTTTATTATAATAATTTTCTATATTTCTCAATTAAAAATATGAGCACAAAATATTTGAAACTTTTGAAATATACTCAAAATTTATAACAATCCCCCACATATTTCAAAAGTTTAAAAGAAAATAGAAAAAGGACTTCTTGGGTTAACATCCTGGATGTGACGCATCAAACTGGTGTAGCAAGCTATATGAACTAGCCCTAGAATGATAATACTTAACACGCAGTGAAGTTGGTGTAGTAAGCTATATGAACCAAAATCACTTGCGTATGTTAGCGGTATACCATTCGCATCACACCCCACAATTCTTGCCGTTGGCGTTGTTGGTGCGCTAATAGGCCGTGCGTGTGCCTGAATTATTTCATGAGTGCTCCAGAGTTTTCGCCAAGATCTCATACAAGCGGCCCCACCTGACACTCACATAGGTGATTTCATCAAATGTATGCTGCAAATCATACACCATTCATAAGAGATATGAAATTCATTAAAAGCTTTATAGGCTTATCCTCTCAATAATGCAGTGTCTAGCACTTCTCACACACACCATGGGAAAGGGAAAAAAAACAAAAACTGATTAACTAATTTTTGGTGCTAGCAGAACTAACAAGTGACTTGTTCTTACCCATATGAACCTTATTCATGGAATCTCCAATCACAAAGGTTGGGTTCCCATCACTTATTAATTTCGAATGACTTAAGTCCCAATCCCCTCGATGTACACAATTTATTTCATCCCAAGGGGTTTTGTTTAGTAGCTAGTTTATACACAAATGATGAAGACAATTTCTTTCGTCGTATAAGATTGACTAAGACGTCTCTAAGTCAATCAACCTCATATATTTATCAATGTCTATAACAATAAACTTAATCTCCATAATTATATTTCTACAGGTCTGCTTGAATGACTTAAAGTGACAACATCCCATAAAATAAATCTACATTTTGATTTATTCTCATTAGAATTCAATTTCAATTAACATCATTGTATTATTTTGATACAATGGTTCATCAATGCTAAACAATATTTCATATATTGTCAAATTGAGTTCCTTAATATACTTCATCAGGTCTACTTAAATAAATTCTAAGCGACAAACCCCCACATTGAAAAAATATAACTCTATATATAGATTTATTATACATGTCTACTTGCATAATTGTCGACTGACAACAGTTCCACAATAGAAAATAAATCCCATAAATATATATTTTCTCATAAACAAGTTTCATTAAATATCATTGTATTATTCTAATATAATGGATAACTCATAATATATTTTTCATAAATTTATCAATAAAATATCTCTTTAATTTTCTTGAAATAAGTGTTAGCATCATAAAAAATACTCAACAATTTAGGACATGTGAGTTAGAGTTATACACAAAAGATATTATAACATCTTCATTTCTAGAAGTATTTGGAGCAAATTCAAGCAATAGTCATGTACCTTTTATCATTGCTAAAAGGCTAAAATATGGTTTTGGTCCCTGCAAATATGTCTCGTTTTGGTTTTAGTTCCTGTAAATTTTTGTTGTTGTTTTTGGTCTCTGCAAATATGCTCCGTTTTGGTTTTGGTCCTTGATCCCATTTCTATGATGATTTATACACGTGTCACATGATGACTGACCAATTTTGTAGAAAAATAACCCCTGTAAAATATTATGATTTTTAAAAAGGTCCCTGCAAAGTATTTTGTTTTTGAAAATAGTCCCTGAAAGGGACTATTTTAAAAAACAAAATATTTTACAAGGACCAAAAACAACAAAAAAATATTACACGGACTAAAATCAAAATGAAGCATATTTACTGAGACTAAAACCATATTTTAGCCTTGCTAAAAACGTACATTTTCACCATAGGAATGTACCTCATCTCATTGCTTAGTTCACCACTTTTATCATTGCTAAAAACGTACATTTTCACCATAGGAATGTACCTCATCTCATTGCTGAGTTCACCACTGCCAAAAATTTCCAAATTCAATAAGTAGCTTTCATTAAAAAATAGATGTTGAGAGTAAATATAATCAGACTTATATGAGAAAATATTAGTGGGCACGGTAAACAAACAACTCATTGTCAATAACTTTTCATTCATAACAATATAAACAAATTTAAAATAGATTTTATAACAATTATACTTTATATCAATAATTCTATGTCAAAAGAAAATCCTTAAGATTGTTGTAAAAGCTGCTACAAATACCTGCAAAACAAAATTGGTGAGAAAAATTGGTAAAATAGCTGTTAAAAGATGTAAACCCTGAAAAATTTGTTTTCTAAATTAATTTTGAACTTTTGAAATATGTGGAGGATTGTTGTATTTTTATACTATTTGTTATATTTCAAAAGTTATAATTTTCATACTTTGTTTCATATTGATGTGACCACAAATTAATTATGTCTTATTTGGTCAATGAGTGAGTTAATTGCAAACGTGTATATGCATATATTATTCCATTCCATCAGTTTTGTAATATGGTTTTAATTTGTAAATGAATGGAATTAAATTGCAACGGATTGATCTTAATTGGTGCAACGGATCAATTTGGCATAGATATAAGGCATATATAGAAAAGCATATTGACTACTCTATAGCTGATCAGTATTGAAACAAAACAATTAGAATTCTCCCTCACGTGTTTTCCCATATAAAAAAATTATCCTCACTTCCATGCTTTTAGACATATACATAATCAATACAAAATCAATTTTCATCAAGCTAATACACATCTTGGGTTTCATCTTCCTGATTAAATTGTTGTAAATTTTTAGTATATTTCAAAAGTTTCAAATATTTTGTGTCTCATATTTTTAATTGACAAATATAGAAATCCTTAAGATTGTTGTAAAAGTTAGGGATAAAAATATATTATAAATAATAATTGATATATAAATATAACAATCAATTAAACATAAATAAAGTAGAGATCGATAAACTTATCTCTTTTCTTAGATTGTGTTGAATTGACCACCGACAAAGCTCATCAATCACCATCTCTATTCATCAATTCAATAAGAGAACTGCAAAATGGACAAATATTGGAAGTAGTCTGAGACGTGCTGATCGCACTGTCCTTAAGGATTTTCTGCGTAATTATACGTTAATCCCTCCGGATTTAACAGACCCTTCTCGACGTGGAATCAAGGAAACAGAACTAGCAAGATTATATTTTCAGGATGATGATAACCCAAAATTATAATTTGTGATGATGGAGATAATTGCTTTTTTTTGTTTCAATATTGATCCAAGAAAATGGAAAATGTGCAACCTTTTTATCATATACGTGCATCATTGTTCATAATACAGCAAATCATAGTTCCTTACTAAAACCAAGAAAAATACCTTAATAATAACTACATTTAAGAGATATCAATGGAAAAGAAGTTAAAAATTTTGGAATTAAAAATATGTTACAAAACCAAGTCAAACCTTATAATTAAAATATAATAATAATTTTCTTTTATTAAAATAATTTTCTATATTTCTCAATTAAAAATATGAGACACAAAATATTTGAAACTTTTGAAATATATTCAAAATTTACAACAAGTACTTCCTCTGCTGTTGAGATGATACTTGTTCATGCCTTTATTCTCTTGGTGTTGTTTTCTGAGCATGAGCAGATGGATGTAGGAAAGCTGATAGCTTACAACATCAATGATATGATTACTAAAAATACTGCTTTGAGACATTATTGTTTGATTAATCTCTTGTGTCACCATGCTAGTGTGTTACCAGAACCTGCAGATGTGCTCGTAAAATCTCAGATGCCCATCACGGACTCGACAATGGCAAGGTTGGAAAAGAAGGGGCCAAGAGTTGTACCCCCAGAGGCGCCCTACCAGCAGCACCAGGCACCGCCAGAGGTTGACTACCCACCTATGCATCTGGCACTGGCTGAATACATCTGTAGCTCGGCAAATTGGATGGATGAAGCATCCTCTCAGTTGTACATTGAGCCCCCGTGTTTCTCGCAACAATTTTCCGAGATGGCAATTCGGCACAAGAAGAAGCCAAGTGGTTCTTATGAGAGGTTCAGCTCTAGAGATGATATGAGGAACTATTTTCAAGTTACCAGGAAAAGGGCTGAGCAGAGGGAGAAGGACATTGAGGAGGACTATGACTATGGTGAAAACATGGATTTTGGCATTTTATCTAATGCTCCTCCACAATTCGAAGGGTTTGACCAGGGTGATCCGTCAAACCAGCATGATATTTGACTCTACATTTTACATTAAATAATTTAGTTGTTTATTTCAGTTTTTCTTTTGTCAAATAAAAAGAAAAACAAACATGTGTGTGACTGCTGCTAGTGTTTTGAAGTTTCAAATTCCCCATATTTTGCAATTGCATCTGCATTTGTCTATTATTAATGAATTTACTTTGATTCTAAAGTTTACCAGTTTAGTAGCATATGGTTCATCAATGGTGTGTCAAAAGTTCAAAGGAGGTAGAGCTTGCACAAGGTTCAACGGTGAAGTGTACGGCAGTGTAATTGTCACAACTTCCATAAATCTCAACCTGTAAGTTCATTAGCCAAATTCTTATTTTTCAATTTTCACAAACATGAGTGTTCCATGTTGTTGCTATTTCTAGGATTTGCGAATTTTTTTTATGTCAATTGGTTGCATCTCATACACACTAAGGCAAAGTGCTTGTACCTTGAGCCTTTGAAGCCTACCTTGTACATTTAATATTTCCATTTTCAAGCCAACTTTGAGCCAATATGTTAGACCCTGTTGTTTCGGTGAAAAACCACATTACATGCCTAGAAACCTTAGGATTATAAACCCAATTTTTGTTGGAGTTACGTACTGATATGTGTGGCAAAAATATAAGTTTGGGGTTGCTCGTGGGATAGCAACTTTCTAAGTTTGGGGTAGGTGATTTAGTGAACAAAGGAATGATAAAAGATCACTATGTCTAATAAAATATATATAAAAAAAAATATTAAAAAAAGAAGAGAAAACAAAAATCAAGTTGAAGTACATAAATCAACTTACAAAAAAAATGCATAATAAATTGAGACAAAAGTTTGTAATTATAAGTGATTGTGAAGCTTCATGGTGTTCTCTGAATTCCCAGATTTTTGGCAATGGGTCCATATTGTGGTTGTTTATTATCAAGAAAGTAGCGTAACTCAAGAGTTTTATATTAAGCCTACTTCCCAAATGATCCCACCTTTAACCTTTGCCCCGTTATGTAATGTAACGCCCTAGTTGTTATTTTATTATTTTTGGTTGATTTTAAGTATTTTATATGCTTTAAAATGATTTATGTGATCTATGTGGTGTGTTGTATTTTATTATATGGTTATTTTTATTATTTAATAGAAATAAGTAAGAAATAATATTTATTGAGGTTTTGGGGGTTAATGAGATATTAATAGAATTTAAGGGAGTTAAAGAAAATAGGTGGGGGTTATGTTTTGGTGAGAATAGGAAAGAAAGAGTCAGAAACATTTTTGTACGTACAATAGAAAGAAAAGAAGAGTTTTTGAGAGAAAGAGGAGGAAACCAAGAGCAAGGGAAAAGAACCAAGGGAGAGTTTGATTTCTGTAGCTTTTGATCATCTGTAATTCAGGTAAGGGTGAGGCTAACCTACAACTAATAATATATGTTTAATTTCTGAAAATTGGATTAAAAGGTTGTGTTTTGAGTTAGGGTTAGAAATTATGATATTTTGCAAAATGTTGATGATTATGTTGTTGATTTCATGTTTCTGTGTTGTTCTGAGTATTATGATGCATATAGAACCTGTAAACATTGTAGAAAATCGTTTTGGGTGATTGGGGGATCAAAATTGGGTTTTTGATGAGATAGGGTTAGATAACCCGTAGAGCTTTTCCCTACCCAGATGAATGCACGCTCAAGCGTCCACTCGCACGCTCAAGCGAGCATTCAAACTTGTGCCCAGATTTTGAAACTGATCGCACGCTCAAGCGAGCTCCAAGTGAGAAACTTCCAACTTTCGTCTTTTTGGACGCTCAAGCGTGCGGCAAGCGTGCCACAAGCGTGCAAACCCTGAAGCTACGTCTTTTTGGACGCTCAAGCGAGCAGTAGGTCGCTCAAGCGTGCTGGGTCCTGTGCGACCATTTTCTGAATTTTTCTTCGTGCATTAGGACTTTAACCTGAGCTTCCTAAAATGTCTTATTGATTTATTTAACTTTGTTTATGAAGATAAATGTTGTGATTGAATGTAGAATCATGTGAATAAATGTATATACATATGTAATGTTACGTTGAACGTGGAGAATTGTTGTGTCACATTAGACAAAGTTGGGGAGTGTGTCATAAATAAATTAGGCACAGTTGTTGTTGTTGTTGTTGTCGTTGCTGTTGTTGTTGGGTTGTATGCTGATATACACCACGAGTCTTTCATACTCATGCATCGTTGGGGGCTCATGCCCTGGAATGTTAATCATTCAACCGTTGAGGGCTCATGCCCTGGAATGCTAGTCATTCACTTGTTGAGGGCTTATGCCCTGGGATGCTTTAACCATCCAAATTGTTGAGGGCTCATGCCCTGGAATGCTTTGTCATTCAAACGCGTTAAAATGGTACCACATGCATATTGCATTAGTTGTTGTCGTTGGTGCATTGTCGGAGTCGTCGTTGGTGAGTCGTCGGAGTCGTAGTGGTTGATGGTTGGGTTGATGATGTTGTTGCATTTTTAAATATGAATTGATGTAGAATGTTGTTGCAATTGTTGATGCCATGTGATATAAATATGTGGTAATGATGCTATTTGTTGAGTTGTTGATGTTTTAATTCAAATTGATGAATTATATATATATTATTGTTGTTTGTGAATCTCACCCCTTCTGCTTGAAAATGTTGCTCTTCGTATGGGTAACTTGCAGGTAATGAAGGCTAGGTTGGTGTATGGCTCAAGTGTCTTAGGGCTCTGATACGTAACGGGATGGGGGAAACGTTATCTTGTTCTTTTCATTTCATTATGTATCAAATTTTGAAATAATGTAGTTGAGATTTATTTATATCGGATAGTATTTTATTGATGAGGCCTTCGTGCCAGGATTTTGTTGAAGAAGAATATTATGTTGAAAAGAATTTTCCGCTGCAATTATTATGAGATTAAAGTTGTTGAAGTTAAATAGTTTTTATTTTCTATTTAATAATTTTTGAGAACCCATGTAATACTCCGTTGTTGATATACTCTGATTAATTTATTCGAATATTACGTTGTTGGGAGAACGGGGTGTTACATGTAACGCCCTATTTTTATTATTTATTTATTTTATCGAGTTTAATGTCTTTTTATATATTTTATTTGAATAATTGCGACGTGTGATGTTTTGTGTTATGTGTTAGTAAATATTAGTAGCTTATTATAATATTATTAGTGAAGGAATAAAATTAAAAAAGAATAATGAGGCAGTAAGGGCAGTTTTGAGAATAAGGAGAATTTATTAGGTTAAGAGTAGGAGAGGTGAGGAATAGAGAATCAGAACACGTAAAAACGTTTTGGGAGAAAAAGTGAGAAGTCAGAGAAGAGGAAGCTTGTAGAATTCAGAATTCAACAAATCTAAGGTAAGGGTGGGACTAACCTTCTTTAATCATAAGCATATAATTTCTGAAAAGAGCTTAATCATGTTGTTGTTGTTGTTGAGTTTTAAGGTTATAGAAATTAGGTTTAAATTCCATAAAATTTGTTGAAAGTGTGGGTAATTCCATGAATTAATGTAAGAAAGTGATGTCTAGATTGTAGAATATCAGTAGGTAATGTTTCCTATCAATTTTGGGGTTTAGGTTGTCGAAATTGGGGTTTTGGAGTGAGAACAGAGGTCCGTTCGTAGACCTGTCTGTCATCGCTCGCCACAGCGAGTGATCTTTCCGCCTGGCGAGCATATGCCATCGCCCGCCACAGCGAGTGTTTTCCCCGCCTAGCGAGTAGCCCAGATGTTAATTCGCCTTGCGAATGTTTTCCCGCCTAGCGAACTGTTCAGTAGTAAAAATTGTGATTTTGTAGAAATGATGTTTTGGGTCAAGTTTTATATGATTTCGAGTGCCTTTTCATGTTTAGAAACAATTAGACAACTTTTAGAATCAGATTTGGGCATTTGGAAGTTACAAATTGGGATTTTTCAGTGAAAAATGTCTAGTTCCCGAAGCTACCTGTTTTTAGCTCGCCCAAGCGAATGACTTTTCTCGCCTGGCGAAGTGGTCCAAACACGAGCTCGCCACAGCGAGTATCTGAGCTCGTCTGGCGAACTGTCATTGGCAGATTGTCTGTTTTCATGTTCTTGTGTCTTTTTCACACGTTCTGTTTTGAGCTGGGATTTGGTATAAACATGAAAGTTGTTGATAATTGTATTATCTTTCTAGTAGTCTTGAATTGATGTAAAAATCTTTTGTGGTTGATTTAATATGTTTATATGATGTTGCTGTTGTTGCATTAAGTTGTGTCATTGCATAAGCATTGTCAAGCGAAGGGGGCTGTAGCCTGCCAAGTCGAATTATGACTTTAGCGAAGGGAGTTGTAGCTATGTTGTTTCTTAAGCGAAGGGGGTTGTAACCTGTCAAGCCGAATTAAGGCATTAGCGAAGGGAGTTGTAGCTCTATTGGTACCACATGCATAATATGTTGCATTTGTTGAGTAGTTGTTGTTGCATTGTTGAGTCGTTTTCGTTGCATTATTGAATGAAGTTAAATGATGATTGTTGTTGAAATTATGTGAAGAATTCTTATTGATAAATTGTTGTTTTGCATTGATTAATTCTTTACATGAATTGTTGCTTATCATTACTGAATGTGAAATCTCACCCCTTCTGTTTGAATGTTGCCTCTACGTGGGTAACGTGCAGATAAACAGGAGAAACCGTTGATGTGAGTTGATTTCTCGCGTCGTCATAGGAGTCATGCTCTAATACTTAACGGGATGAGATATTTATATGTTTTGTTTCCTTGTTACGTATTTCTTATAAGTTGATGTTGAACCACTTTTGAATTTGAAACTTCATTATGTTGCTGATGTTGAGGCCTTAGTGCCGAGTTTTCATTAAAACGTTGAATATTTTCCGTTGTGAGATTATTTTGAATTATTGAAAGCAGATGTTTAAATAAATAGTGAATTTAACTCTATTTATATTTAATGATATTTTGAAGAACGAAATGTGACATCCTGTTTGCGATGAACTCTGATTTATTATATATTATTTATATGTTGGGAAAACGGGGTGTTACAATTGGGAAAACGAAATTCACAAAATTCATCAAAACAAACATGACCCAAATATCATAAAAGTGATTATAGCTTATTATGAGAATATACCTATCCCCCTTACCTCAATCTCCTAAAATCTTAAGCTAGAGCTTCAATTTGCTCTTCTTTTTTTCTTCCTAGCTTTGCTCCTCGTGAAACTCCTTCTTCTGTCTTTCTCTTCTTTCTATCTCTCTATTTTCTCTCTCTAGCCACCTTTTGGTAAAACCTATGAAACGAATGCACAACCCTAATTCACCACTAGTGTTATCCTTATATAGTCTCACTAATGGGTTAGGTTTCTCTCTTACTCAATGGGCCTAGTAACTTATCTTCACTCATTAAAATGTTACTACAAAATTACTTCATTAAAACCTCTCATTAAATACTCATACATCACCGTCCAAAATAATTATCCCAAGTTACTACTAACTCTACTAAAATAACTCACCACGTCAAAATTATTAAAATACCCTTCAATTCTAAGATTACTAAAATGTCCTCACTCATCAAATGACCAAGATACCATTCTTGTCTAAAAATCCAATAATCCCAAATCAAATACACAAACAAACAATTAAACACATATAATAAATAAATAAATATTCCTCGCAAAAAACGGGGTGTTACACCTACCACATAAGCATTAACCAAAAAAAATTAGACTTTTGCAAAAGGGGCTAAAGTTAAGGGTTAAATTATCAAATTTTTTTGCAATGGGGGCCAAAATCGCAAAGTTTTGAAACATAGGGGGAGAGTGAATTTAGACCAATTATCAAATCTTTATGAATATCCCTCTAACAAATGGACTTAGTGCTCAGAAAACTTTTTATTGAATGTTAAAGTGCGGACAAAGTTTTCCAAACAACCTGTATGAAAGTTTGAAAGCAAGTGATATTGAAAATGTCAATTGAGATAATTAAAGTTGTTGTCTTAAAATTGTTTTGATTCTCAATTGAATTTATAGAGGCTAAAAAGTTGTTTATGAAGCATTGCTACTTTTCAAAAAGTTTTACCAATGAATAGACACATTTAAAATGACACCTATTCATAAAAAGAGTTTGAAATATATTTAAACCAAATATGGACGTTGGAACATATAAAAATGCTGATTGAAAAATTCTCTTAAATAATAGTCGTTGCCACTTTTTAAATGAAGAATAGCAATTAAGCATTGTAGTAAAATTTGGCAACGTAACAAAATTAATTGCCAAAGGATACAATGCACTAATAATTGTTCAGAGATATAGAATCAATTTAAAATAAAGTTTGGTCAACTTGTATGTATAATGGCATAAATCTTTGTAGTTATGTTATTATGAAAATAGAGACCAAATCAATTGCATGCTAAAGATATTTTTATGTTCAAAATAATAATGCAATTTTCATAATAAATTATGGTTTTTCATGCAAAAAATATTTCCATGCAAAATTCCACTTCTATGAAAATAATAGTGAGTGTGTGATTTATTTTCATGAGAGTTTTAGCATTGCTTCATATGGTCACTTAGAAAAAAGTTAGTTATTATTTTATGAGCATTCTAAGTTATTCCATAAGTTAAGAATGATAAATCAAAAGACAAGTGTCATACTTACAAAGAGTATAACCAAGAAGCCTATGCACTAATCTTCATTCTTCATCTTCATCTTGTGCCTCCATAGTTTTTCTTCTTTAGTGATGTGAGTTTGTTATCATCAAAACCCAGCCAAGTCTAAGAAGGAAATCTTCTTCACACGTTGTGCCTTTATGTTGTTTAATTAATGTTTTTCGCTGCAATGAGATTTAAATTGATGACTTGAGATGATTAAAATAAATAGTAATTTTACTATAATTGTATTTTAAAGAAGTGTAGCATCCTGTTTAGTTGTTTACTCTGATTTTGTGCTAAAATTTTTAAGTTGGGAAAACGGGGTGTTACATACACCACCTACGATTGAATAGAATAGAATAGAATATTAATTAATTAATATTGGTTCAGATTCAAAACCGGCCTACAAATAATGGGTTTTTGTTGTTCTCTTCTTCTTTCTCTGGATTCTTGTTGCTAAACTCCTTCTCACTCTTAACTCTTTCGGTCAGTCCCTCCCTCCTCACATTCGATTTGCATTCTCTTTTTCTTTATATTTATTTCATTGTTGATTTGGATTTTGCTTTGTTTTCAATACATTTTATATTCTTTTTTGCCACTCTCTTTTCTTCTTTTTATTCCTACTTCTTGGAATAGTTTGTATGTTATTTTTTTTGTTACAAATGATTGCAACATTTGGTTAAACTTTACTTACCTCTTGTCCGATTTCGAGCCCCGTCATTTTAAACCTCTTAAAAAGAGAGTTATGTGATCATAGCCACAGGGTGAGCTTTGTGCATGCATCAACTTATCATATTTGCATTTCACTCTTTGGGCCTATATCTTCCATTGAAATCAAGGCTGCACTTTAGGGATACAATTTGTATTTATTTATAACCATGTTTTCTTGTATTCTTTTTTATTTAGTTTAATTTATATCTCTCAAGCATGGGTACTTGTAAAAATGTGAAGTCTCGCGGTACTTCATTTTTTTTCTTCTTCGTTATTTGTGATTGAAAATTGTTTATATATTGATGTGATGATATAGTATTATATGAGTTCTTATTGTTGCTGTAACCAACTCTAATTTTTTACCTTTTAAACACTTTTATGACGATGTTTTTGTTGTACTACATAACAAAATTCTTGATTTTATTGACGTACCATACATTAACTTTTTCAAATTGGTGTATTTAACGTACTCGTACCTATGCAACATAGATTGGTATGTATTGTCGGCGTGAATCAATTTTATACTGATATTCAATGAGAGACTTCCATTTGTCCTTGTCAAGGTCAAGGTTTTAAATAACGGTCGTAGTCGCGATCGAGGTCGCGTTAAGGTTGTCGCAATTTCGGCTGTAATGGATGCTTCGATACAAATAATTGTCTTTGCGGTGTGAATTAATAAAATGTTTCACAAAACTTATTAAAACTATTTATATTATCATATAATATAATGTATAATAACTTAGATTAATATTTTTCCCATAACTAGTATGGACACCCGTGCCAAGCACGGGCTAGAATTTCGTTATATTTTGAGAGAGAGAATATTGTGATGTATCAAGTGTTTAATAAATCTCAACATTGGATAAAAGAGTTGAGGTTGACCAACAAATAAGTGAAAAAATCTCATATACTTGAGTCTTAAAAATTTGATTAATGATGTGGTATCATTCTCACTTATACGGTTTCCTTTCTATAATGTGTTGATTCACACCAGTGCTTGTTCCTCCAACTGTGGTATCCTATGGTTCAATATTGTGGGGGAGCAAAAGTGGTTCTTAGTGGTAGATCACGGACACGGAGAGTCTCACACTTAATGGAGTGATTCTAATGTGTCAAGTGTTGGTGAAAATTTCATATTGGATTCAAGAGTAAATGTTAAGCAACATATAATTGAGATTATCCATATACTTAATGTCTTTGGACTTTGGATGAAGATGTGATATCAATCTCACTTGTGTTGTTGCTTTTAACTTAATGCAATAATACAATTCGATGTATGCTTCCATGGAAGCTCAACATTACGATGATTTGTTTTGTTAGTTTTTACGTGTCATTTGTTTAATTTTTATCTAAGGTTTCAAATTTTGGATGTCATTTTTTTTCATGCAATTTTCTTATTAAACTTCTATTATTTCAAATTCCTTCACTTTTGGTCTTTGGTGGGATCTAATAATAAAAAAATGTAAGTGTGTTCTATTCAGTTGATAAAATGCATGCTTATTAGACATTTTAAATTAATGTGGCATTTTTTGAATGAGTCTATGATTTTGGTAGCATAATTACTTAATAATCTCCAACTCATTCAACAAATCCATAAATTTGCCAACACCTCACTATATTCTATATACTATCAGAAGAAAAAAAAAAACTCCTTAGTTTTTCCGTTGTCATTTCTCTCATGTTCAAAGTCCTTTTTATTATATTTTCTTTTTCTAATTTACTTTCTCTTTTCTCATGACAAAATGAACAGATACACAACCCACATTTTTCACCATGTTGTGCCTCAGACTTTATTTGGCTATATCACCGGATCACATACACAAAGAGTTTCACACGTAAGAGAGAGATGTTGATGTGCCATGTGTGAGTTAAATTTCTACGTTAGATGAAAGAGTATATATTGAGCAATATATAAGTGAGATGACCAAAGTACCTAATTTCTTAAGGTTTTGGGTGAAGATTTAGTGGCAATCTCACTTGTGGGGTTTCTCGTAGTTAAATGTGATGGTTCAACCAATTGTATGCTTCCTCAGAATTCTGAACATTATGATGAACTGTTTTATTATTTTTTGGATGTCATTTGCTTAACTTTTTTTATATAAATATAAGTTGTTGGGTATCGTTCGCTTTCATGCAATTTCTTTTATCCAACCTATATTATTTTAAATACCTTTATTTTTAGTCTTTGGTGAGATCTGACAATAGAAAAATGCATGTGTTATGCTGAGTTAAAGTGACATTTTAAAATGATGGGTCCATATCACAAATGTAGATAGTTTTACACTTAGTGAGATATGTTAATGTGTCAATTGTCACTTAAAGTTTCATATTTGATGAAAGTGTAGATGTTGAGAAACATATAAGTGATATGAACAAAATACCTAATGACTTAAGGTTTTGGGTGAAGATGTCGTGTCATATTTCACCTGTGTAGTTGCTTTTAGTCTAATGTGATGATACAACCTATTGTATGCTCCCTTAGAACAAAATGACACTATCGTGAACTGTCTTGTTCGTTTTTTAATATCATTTGTTTGATTTTTATATTAAATCTAAGTTTTTGGATATCATTTGCTTTCCTATAATACTTTATATTCAATCTCTATTATTTCAATTTCCTCCACTTTTGGTATTCGGTGGGATTTAACCATAGAAAAGATCTAATGTGTTATACTAAATTGACAAAATACGTGTTTATTAAACATTTTTAAATGTCGTGGCGTTTTTTAATTGAGTATATTTTTGGTAAATTAATTACCGAAAAATCTCTAACTCATTCAACAAACTCATAAAATTAGCACCAACTCACTTAATTCCTTATAATCTCATGGAAAAAACGCACAATTTTTTTTGTACCAATATCATTTCTCTTAATCTCAAATTTCTTTTTTTATACTCTATAATTTCTTATTTACTTTATCTCTTCTCATCAAAGAAAGAAATAGAAATCTCCCTCCATTAAATTACCACAAACTCATCTTTGTGACCATATTTTACCTCTGTTTGACCTTATTTGGATAGGTCACATAATTATGAATATGGAGAGTCTCACACTTGGGGAGAGAAGGAGAGATGTTAATATATCAAATATGAGTTAAAGTTCTATAATTGATGGAAGAGTAGATGTTGAATAAGTGAGATGACTCATATACATGTGCCTAAAGATATTGGTTGAAGATGTGGTGTCAATCTCATTTTAGTTTTTCCTAATCTAATATGATGATACAACTCCATATGTAGGCTCCACTGAAAGTTCCAACATTATAATGATTTGTTTTTAGTTTTAGGATGTCATCTGTTTTAATCTTTTTAGTTTAAAGTTTATATTTTGGATGTCATTAATTTTCGTGGATTTTTTTTTGCTCATCGTAATAACTTTTGTATTCAACCTCTATTGTTTAAAATTCATTCACCTTAGGCTTTTAGTGGCATCTCACAAAGCAAAAATGTAGATATATTATGTTGAGTTGATAAAACACACGTTTGTTAGACATTTTAAATTGACGTGATATTTTTTTTAATAATTCTAATATTTTGGTAGAATTATTACGCAATAATCTCCAACTTCTTCAACAAACCCATAAAATTACTAACAACTCATTCTTTTCTTTATCATTTTTCTCGTGTTACTTTTCATTTTATTTCTTTTTCTAATTTAAAGAAAAACAATAGCATAGAGGTAGAGAGGAACAAAATAATTCATATATGAAACCACCACCAACTCATCTTTCTTACCATGTTGTGCCTCTAACCTAATTTGGGTATCACATCAAATTGTAGATACAAAGAGTCTCACACTCAAGAGAGAGATGTTAATGTGTCATATGTATGCTTATTAGACATTTTTATGATTGATAAATTTGGAAAATAATTTGTACCAAAAAAATTAGAAAAATAGTTTGATGGGTGATAAATGAGTTACATATATCAGTTACTTCTCTCTTTCTCAAACCCTAGCCGTCACCCTCTCTTCTTCTCTTGTCAGAGGGGTGATTTAGGGTCAATTTTGACCCAAAAATCACCCCTCTGAGTTGTTTTTCCTTTTATCCCAATTGAATAAGTGATTTAACATATTTTCTGTTTTCTTTTGTTTATTTTTGTGATTTCGTCGTCTTGCACGACTCTGTTTGTTTTGATTTGTCGTCTTTGTGCGGTGTGTTTTTGATTTACTGTCTTAGTGTGGTGTTTATTTGATCCAGGTTGAAAGATTAGCTTCGAGCAAGTGCAGATCCGATCAATGACAATGACTTTGGCGTTGTCAACGTTGCAAATCCGGAGACATGATTATTCCGGAGACTTGAATATAGTCATATTTGTAGGCATAGGTACTTTGCCGTTTTATGCTATTAACATGGATGTTGTAACGCCCTCTTTATTTATTTAATTATTTTATTAGAGAATATAGTATATTATTATATATTATATGATTTTTTGATGATTATGTGACGTAATTATGATGTGTGACGTGATGATTATTTTATTGTTTAATAAAATAATATATGTGATGTTTTATATATATTTATATGAAAAATAGAGATTTGTTATAAAAATATATTATTTTGAGAAGTGGGGTTATAATTATAAATAGGAAGAGTTATGAGTGTTGAGATAGAATTAGATAAGTTGGGAGGTGGTATAAAAGGAAATTAGGTTAAGGAAATAATCAGAAACGCGTACAGACTTTTGGAATAGAGAGATTGAACGGTTGAAGGAAGAGGAGAAGCTAGGCTACAATTTCTGCGATTTTTCCAGGTAAGGGTGAGCCTAACTTCAGTAATATTAATAGTATTTCATCTGTTTATGATTGGCTTAGGGATTGGAAAGAAATTGAGATGAGTTTCATGAGTTAGGGTTTTGGTGATTTTGATGAATTAGATGTGAGAATGTGTTGTATTGCTGTAGAAACGTGTTACAGAACTTAGATTATCCCCTAGGACAACAATGCTGATGAATTAGAAGCTTAGTATGAGAGATTTGAGATGAATTGGTGAGAATTGGAGTGAACCCGTAGTGGTTCTGAGATCGCTCGCCTGTAGCGAGTGACTACTTGCCGTGGCGAGTACAACCTTATCGCTCGCGAGGCGAGCAGCAGAGCTCGCCGTGGCGAGCTTGACCCTAAAACTTAGGATTTTTGCCAAACTTTAGGTGGTTTTGAGTGCCTTATTATTTATAGGAAAGACCTGTGAAGTTGTTTGGACCAATTTGGATTTAGGGAACCTTAAAACGAAGATTTTAGGCGAAAATGTCAAAAAGGCCGAGAGCACCCAGTTTTACTCGCCTGTAGCTTGCCCCCAGTTCGCCTTTGGCGAGTAACTTCCTGAGAGAGCTCGCCGTAGCGAGCAAATCACTCGCCGTGGCGAGTTAGTGCCTTCCTGAACCATTGTTTCGTTTGCGATCTGTTTCGCATGGGACTTTGAGAGGAGACCTTTGGGTAGTGTTAGAGATGTTTTATGACTTAAGATGCATTCTGTAATGATGATTAATGATGGTTCTCTTATGTTAATAATAATGCGATGTATTGCTTATATTTTAATGATTTATAAGCATGATGTTAAGTGATGTTGATGATGTTATGTGTCTTTGTATATGTGTTAAATGAGTTGAACTTCTGCCATGTATTTATTATAATTGCATGTGTCAGCTTGAGTTGTTAATGATGCTTGAGAAGTTGTAATTAACTTGTTTAAGACGTAAAGAGTCGTGTCCATGCATTTGCATATTATGAGACGGTGGAGCTTTTGCTCAAAGCGACGGTGGAGCATTTGCTCAAAGCGACGGTGAAGCATATTAATGCTTATATATGGTACCACATGCATGATGTCAAGATGTTAAGAGTTGCATTTAGTGAGTCAAATTGTTGACATAATATGAGACGATGTTTTGAGACGATGATGTGTTATTTGAGATGTTTATGACGATGATGTTATCCTTGTATTTTAATATGTGATGTATGTGATGAGTTATGATGTTAATTATAAATGTTTGATTTATATATTAATATTTCTGTTGTGAATCTCACCCCTTCTGTTGAAATTGTCGCCTTGTGGGCAAGTGCAGGTAACCAAGCTTAGGTGCGCAAATGTGAGGAGTCTTGTGTGACGTAGGATTGCTCTGATACGTAACGGGATGGGGTCTTTATTAGAGTCTATTCCTTTATGTATCTTGTGGAAACTATTTTTGTGACTTTTAGTTTAACGATGAATAATCTGAGACGTTTATGAGGCCTAGTGCCAATACCTTTTTGAAGGATATTTTAATTATGATTCCGCTGCTATATTTGATTATTTATGCGAAGGATAAACTAATATATATTTGGTTTAAAGATTTTGTTGTTGAGAAATGTGACACTCCTTTGTGATGTTACTCTGATATATGTTTTTATTTAAATGAAATTTTTAAGTCGGGAAATTGGGGTGTTACAGATGTTGTGAGTTTGTTCACAGATTCATCCTTTTTGTTTTTAACGAATTTGGATTTGTACTGTATCGATGTACTCTATCAATTTGAATGAATGAATATCGTTTATTTTTGTCAACAAAAAAAAATATTGCACAAATTTTGAGTCTGTAATAGATTAAATATTTGGAAATGCAAATAAAGAAAATAATGGTTAAGATTTCAAATTTGAAAGGGAAGAAAGTTATATCCTTATTTATTTGCAATACATGCTGCCATATATATCTTTCATTGAAACCATTTTATTGTTAATGCTACTGCTATAAATACAATAATGAGAGGTTAATTGGTTTGAAGTTGTAAATAATTCAAAATGAAACTATTACCATAGCAAAAGTACAAAATGAGGCACAACAAATTTTAAAGAATAACAATAGAATAATATAATATTAAGAAATAACTCGATTTCATCATTAAAGAATAACAATAGAATAATATAATATTAAAGAATATAATATTCATAGTTTCATTGCAATTTTTTTTTCTTCATCCAATTTAGAAATTTCTATAATTTTTAGATGTAAGGCGAGAGACAATAACATAAAGTTAACCATGTGTAAAGAAGAGATTCGAAAGATTAATGCCTACATAAAAATTGGTTTGACTCTTAATTATAATCATTGCAAGATAAAATGTTAATCGAAATTGCATACACTATAATTTAAAACTTATATTAAGATCAATTGGCACCATATTCATTCTAGAAACAAATATTTTGTCACTGACGGTTTTACTTGTAATGACATTAACACCTAATATTTTTTTACAAAAATTAACACCTAATATTTTCTTCATCATATAATTCAGCACAACCTCCTTAAAAAAGGAATAAATACTACTAAATATAATGTAGCGTAGAGAAGAAAGAATGCTTTCTTTAGGTTCTGTTACCTTGTAATCTTTTTAAATTAATTACATGGTTTTTTCCTTGTCTTGATTTGTAACTTTTTTATTTTTGTGAATTTGTTTTGTACCCACTTCGTTCTTAAATACTTGTCGCATGCAGTTTGTCATGTGTATTATTCATCAAATCTTTTGACCATATATACTTACTAATATATAAAGATATATATTAGTATATAAGATGTTCGATCTATTTTAAAGAATATTTTCAAGATCAACTTTTTATAATATCAAAGAATATTTTCAAGATCAACTTTTTATAATTTTTTATTACAGATAATAAACATGATAATGTTTAAAGTTGTGCAATGACATTTCTAAAATGTTTAACTGCAACATGTATTTAGAAACAAAAAGAATAATATAAGAAAGAGTATTTTTTGGTGAATTAATGATATTGATTTTTCTAAAAAATATTTTAGTTATTGTGTATCAATGCATTTAGTCGGATAGATCATTCTTTTTTTTTATTTGTAGTTTTTTTAATTTATAGTAATTATGACTCAATTTCTATTTACTTAAAGTGAACAAATTTGAATGTGCACTTGACCAAATTAAAGAAATTATGGATTTTTTTTAGAGAGGAAATTAAAGATTTTTATTTTGTCATGTTTTGTTTCTAGTGTCCATTTACCGTCATCAATGCATATTACGAAAATAAAATAGAAAAGTAGTCATGTTTGTATGAATTGATCAATCAATATTATTGTCATTATTTGATACCTACATTGCAAGGCAAACTACTTTTCAACAGGGACAGAGTAAAAATGGGTTACTAATAAAGCTCACGATGTATTATGTATTATATTTTTTGTATAACACGATGTATTATACTTTTTTATCTATATATATATTTTTTTAACTTTACATGATGTTGTATAATAGTATTTTATTTTTTTACTTAATATAATGGGCCGATCAACAATGCATGATACACTGCTTAGATGACCACTTTTGCTTTTAATTAGAGAAAGAGGGTAATTGTTTAAAAATTGTTTTGATATAAATAAGAAAACTAAATTGTAATAGTGAGTAATAATCTTTGTGAAGCAATAGTGATTAAATTTTTAGAATAAAAAATATTTGAAATTAACTAATATATCAATGATAACATAACATTGAGTAATATATTTGAAAACGGCCAAATGAAAGAATCCATACTTACTTTTATTTTTGGATAATACATAAATGAATAAGTTACACCATAAAAAAGGACAAAAAAATGAGGGGAAGGACCAAAATTTTAAAAAAGAAAAACGTAAAATAGGGAGACTTTGTAAAAAAAAAAAGGTAAAATAGGATGATAAAAAAACCAATTTTTAAAATAGAGGACCAAAACTCTATTATTTTTCTTAAATAAAGGAAGCAAAAATGTATTTAGGCCAAAAAAAAGTATATGTCACTCTTTTGCATGAGAAAAAATGTAGATATAATCAAATGTCGCACAAACATAAATTTTAAAGGATTGAATTAGTTTATAATTACAACCAAAACAACATTAACAAAAAATACAAAAAAATAAACAAAATCAATAGCACAAAAATGGATTGAAATGGTGTGCAAGAGATATTTTTCTTAAATGAGGGAAGTAAAAATGTATTTAAGCCAAAAAAAAATGTCCCTCTTTTGCATGAAAAAAAACTAAAGAAAATAAATTATAAATTATCCATAACCAAATGATTTAAATTACCGATCCATATAAATATTGAAAGCAAAAGGTATCATAAAATGTAGATATAATCAAATGTGGCACAAACATAAATTTTAAAGGATTGAATTAGTTTATAATTACAACCAAAATAACATAAACGAAAAATACAAAAAAAAAAAAATAGCACAAAAATGGATTGAAATAGTGTGCAAGAAAAAGAAGTTGCTTTTCATGTGGCTCTTCAAAAAAGTGTGCAAGAAAAAGAGAAATTGGTAGAAGCAAGATCAATATTCTGTGAAAAATGTTTACAATAGGAGGTTATATTTATAGTAAAATAACGTTGAAAGGGCAATAGAGATATGATGGAAAAGACCTAATCAAAAGAAATCAATAATTAAAGTTTTCATACTGAAAATGAGACAATTGATATTCCATTAAATGTTTATGTGTTTTTGTTTCTTTATATAATAAATAAAATGAGACTAATCATAACATGATCATATAATAATCACTAATTTTGTCAAAAATAAAAATAATTAATAAAATAAATTATAGGATATGACATATTTTTAGGATCCAAATTTTTTTATCAAAATAAATAGACCATAAATCATTTGAATCAATTAAATTCTAGAAAAAATGAAATGGTAATTGAAAAGCATTATGATATATGTTTTTTTTTTAAAAAAATAAGTGCACAAATCAAATTAAATAATTAAGTGCAAATATTAATTAAATGCAAAGTATACATGAACGTGTGTATAAATTAAAATAAGTATGCAATTCATTTCCAAAATCAAAATAAGATGTTTACAATTATTAGCAAAAAAAAAAAAGCAAAAGTTTATACTATGTACTAAATTAATAAAAAAAAATTACAAAACTTTTGATTATTGTTTTATACGTTGGAAAGGTTGACGGTAAAAAAAAAACTCTAATAAAGAATTCTTGTAAATAATGAGTATGTGACATATTGAATCATTAATGAGACTATAAAAAATTCCAGTAACTTTCCTACATTAGATCCCCAATTTTGACTCCTTGTTCGACCAACAATAATTGTCACGATCTCAAGACCATAATCATAGTTTTTTTTATTCAATCCATTTGAAATTCAAATATTTGAAATACTGCACTATAAATAACATTAAATGCAAGGCAATACTAAGGTGCCACGTGTACTATCGCTCATAGGTGTAGCCTTTTATATTATATAAAGATTATAACACTCATTTATAAACTTTGTAATGTTTAAAAATTGGTATGCAATGTTTTGTTATAAATGATTTGATGCTCTTAGAAATGCATGATAAAATCAATTCCAAAAATATATGACTTTAAACTTTAGTTATTTGCATCAACTTTTATGATATTTAATTCTTAGCCTAAAATGCAACTATTCTTTCATTATTGGTTCATGCTCCTTTCATGGAGATATAATATTCATAAATTATTTTATAAATCAGATTTGATGATTAAAATTGTTGAATTTTAAGTTTTAAGAAGACATGTTTAAGAATGGATTTAATATGAATTAGTGTGTTCTAAATTCAATAAGGAGTTAATGTTGTATAAAGTGAAATTTCTGAATAATATTCCCTAATTTTACATTCATTCCTTCTAAGATATCTTTATGAATGATAAATGATTCAACATCATTTCGACAAAATTCATCTGTCGGCATTCTTAATGAAATCATTCTAATATTCATAAAATGCATTTCTAAATAAGTTCTTGTTGTAAAATGCAACTTGAATCATTCTTACTTTTAATGATTCATCTAAACTTTGTTCCTAAGATGACATATCATGATATGCCTTATAATTGTATCATAAAAATACCTTAATTATAAAATTTCATAACTGTATGAAATTTGATGATGTTCATAAAATTTGTTCTAGTTTACTCATTAACATATTCATTTCCTGATTCTTAAGTGATATATTTTGAAAATGGTTTTTGCAAATATGTTAATATGGATTATGAAAATTTCATTCTCCAAACATGTTTTTAAATGGATCTTAATTTAGGATTTATCTTTGAAAGATTTTCAAAAGAAACACATTATTTGTTCTTGAACTTTTTATGATGTTGAGAATGTTCTCATCACAAAGATGAATTAAATTTGCACGTATAAGCCTAATGAATTAACACTTGTGTAAGTTCATATTTTTTAGGTTAAACTTTAAATGTATATTGATTGCATTATTAATCAATATCTATTTATGTAAATGTCTTTCTATATCTTTTATAGAAAACATATCCCTGATCATTAATACGCTAAAACTTCATAAGTTAGTCTCTTAATCATAATGGATGATAGACATGAGATTTAGAACAAGAAAAATGTCAAAATATCATGATTTCGATAATACAATATATGTCATATGTTATTCTTACATATGTATTTTCATGAATTGATTTTTGACGACTTATCTAAAAATCATATTCAATGTCTTTCAATATGAATATTTTAATTGAGTTTTATTGTTGATAGGATTTCAACAAAATAAAATAAAATAAAATAAAAATCATATTTAACAAGTGAATAATTGTGTGAATTGTTAATAAATTAACAATAAATTCAAAATTGATCTAAAAAGGGATTTACATATTTTGTTCCTAAACTAATATTGTAACGCCCACACTAAACGTATCTAGAAAGTTTAGCATGTGCATTATCTTTAGTACTGTATACATTAAAATTTACAACTTAAAATCTTCGAATGAATATCATATACAACAAATCAAGTTCGTACATCAAAAGTTACAATACTTCTATCTAATAATATAGAAATACATCCTAAAAATCCATGAGAACATCCTGCAGCGGCTACAAACGAGCGCTTGTTGATTATCCATTCGGCTACAACTTGCTAACTCTTGCTAAACCAATCTGTTGATCTGAAACAAATAAGGATTGGGATGAGACATAATGTCTCAGTGAGTTCTACCTAGTCCTAGGCTATAGGTAACCTCGGGGAGAACCTACGGTCACCATGTGTCTACAATACAACCTGCCAGTTAATTATACATGTGTGGGGACTTGCTTGCCTAGACGTTCGTGCATACTAGATCCGTCGTAGGTTATTAATGCTATAACATATAGGTCTTGTTTTACATTATACGTGTCATGGCGGTTGAGGGAACCTAAGACCGCTATGTCAACACATGTTAGGCGCATCGAGACCTAAACATGAGTCATTCATGACACGTTCAATCATCGGACGATTTAGGGAATCCAAATTTGTCTACGATGTACCATCATAACCTTAACTTGATACTTAAGTTTTACATGTCATATACCATGTTGTAAATGTATCATGTAATAATCATATCATAATCATGCTCATATCGTCAAGTTAGAGGTTAGAGTTTAAACAATCATGGTTATCTTGATTCATTTTACGAAGTGCAACGGGTGGAGTAACCCCGAATACAATCCCATACATGACAGATGAAACCTAGATAGGGTACATCGGACTCCCTCAGTGTCGTGCGGGCCTACCTTGCGGAGGGTGTCCCTTCCCCCTGGCGTGAACCTCTTGTATCCCCCTGGCGTGGATAGCAAGAGACACGACACCTACATCTTGCTTATTCTTAGTCATACATGATAACTTATTTAACTTACATAGTTGGTTACCACGAGTCCGTGGCCTACTCGTATAATGGTAATTCAACATTACATGATCTTGTACATACATAAAAGAGGTTAAACCTAAACATGCTTGCTTATTACCATGGGTACGTGATCTACCCGAATAGCGGTAAAATACCTACTTAATCATTCTTGTTCATATGTGAAGAGACCACGCAATCAATTCACGTCTTAGCATACTTAGTATTGTTGCTAACATACTAGTTCTCGACAACCTAGTCGAGGCTCTATGTTTATCCCCACCCTTGGTTCATCGTTACCCGAATATCATGCTTAAACTCTTATAAGCCATTCTTAGTACATATGTTGATATTGGCCATGATTTTCATTTCGAGAATCGTTTGATGTTATGTGCATTTCTTAGATGTTGTTTAGGGGTTATAAAGTTGGAAACCATTGCAAGAAAAGCATCGGATTGCACTACAACCCCTTAACAAGCCAATAAGCCATAGAAAAGTGGGAGATGGCAGAGCCAACTCGCCTATGGCGTGTTGCTGTTCTGGGGAAACTCGTTGTAAACGAGTTTTAGGCTTATGACGAGTTTATTCGGGTCTGTAGTACAAATTTTGCATTTTTGACCCAAAACTCAATCAATTCGATTCAGCAATGCACCACATTCATCCAACAATATATATATATATATATATATATATATATATATATATATATATATATATATATATATATATATATATATATATATACGGTAACTAACATATTTCATGGCAATTTCAACATATGAACAACAAGATTGACTTTTGGGTATAAAAATCATAACTTTCTAAACTTGGGATAATTCATATTTTCTTGCTAGATTCACACAAACCCAAAGGGTGGTAAACTAATCTAAGAACTCACCTCAATGATTCCTGCAACAAACACAGCTCCAAGACTCCAACTTCTATCTCTGGCCATAAACCCTAGCTTTGGTACATCCATGATTCTTAGTTCCTCCAACCAAACAAGCTTTAACCCACTCTTCTATTGTTTCTTGTTCATGGAGCTTCTATGATTCTGCCACTTTCTAACACAATCTCAAGTAAGCAAAACCCTAACTTTAGACATGCAATCCCTTGCTTCAATCTTGACTTATAGGGAAGGAAAAGAACAAAGCTTGAATCCTAGTTATTCCATCTTAATCATTAGCAAGAGTTCCACCAACATGCATCTTGATTCTTACAAGAATTTGTATGTCTCATGCATTTGACTTGAAAAGCTTAGTTGTGATGTCCCCTTATGCTATTAGAGATCGAGGGTTTTTCTTATGTTAATCCGCGTTAAACAAGTGGTTTCGGGTTGTACACAAGGCCCCAAAGCAGGATAATAGTGAAACCTGGTGTGTCAATTTCGCCACAATTTCGCTGATAGCGAAATGGCTCTGTCTTGGCCACCACCGTTTCGCTATTAGCTAAACGTTTATGCGGAATTTCGCTGATAGCGAAATTATTTTGCTATTAGCAAATTCCTTCATACCAGAAATGCAGAAATGAAATTTTTTCTTATTCCTCCTTAATCTCCAACAACCTAAGGCATCATGATCATCCAGAAAACATATAACTCAAAGAAAAGACATGCATGGTCATAGGAACATCATTCAAGTAACAATTCATACGAAAGGGTTCTAGCAAGCATACATATAATTAATGTTCTTCAAGATTCTTACTCGTGCGCTGCTTACAAGGACACAAGATGTTTCTTACCGGACCTTTAAGGCGTTTGCCTCCTGTTTGCATCGCTTATCGGACGTCTATGTGAAACTCTTATCTTTTATCAAAGTATTAGGAAACTTCCCAATCTTGTTTCAAATTCAGAGCAAACAAATTCACAGGTAACCCATATAATCTGACATGAGAAGCGAAGTTAGACACGCCGATACACTTGACAATCATTAATCAGTCATTGGTTCACATACTTCTCTAGTACCGTATCTTGTTAGATATTAATGATACTTGTCTCGATGTTTTGTTTCAGGAACTTTAAACATTAATTTACGGGTCCTTGGAATGAAGTAGTAGAAAATTTCAAAGGAATATTTCAAAAACCGAGCTCATGACGGTACTTCAGAACCACAGGACAAGTATCTATATTTGAAGAGGAAAAGTTGTACAACTCGCCCCAAGCTTGCCCTTGACGAGTTGGCTCTGATGCTTGCACGTTTCAAGTGAGCTTACTCGCTTACGACGTGCGCCGTTAGTTTTAGAAATGTGAAAATGTCATGTTTTAAAATTAACTTCATTTCCAAGTCCCTTAATACATATCCTAATTCTAGGAGTTATAAAATCACGGTTTAACATTATCATGGCAAGTATCGTTGTCACTTAACAAGCATGGCATACGGCGAAGAACCTTCTTAATCTTACATGTATTTTTTCTTGTCTTGGCACAAACCCTTTTCTAGCCGACTGACAGTTCTTGCGCGTATTTGACACCACCAACTGAGCAATCTGATTACTACACTTGAGGCGACTCCAATCTTTATTGACTTACTTAAATGAGGACACATCCATTATATTTCTATCATATCTTTCCCTAACTACAATAGTCTCATTACTTTAAACTCAATGTTTCGAGAATTCCTTGTTCATCTCATAATGCTTCTCACTAAAAACCGTGTTACCATGTCTGACACTCTTACCATTCCTCGTGAAGATTCTTACTATAAAACTCAAGGCTCCATGGATACCATTAAAACTTATCGACCAGTTTCTACTGCGCCACTCTGATTTCATCTGTTAACTTTTGTCACTAACGTTAACCCGTCAAGACGAGTGAAACTTCACATCCTTTCTACTGCATGGTTACCAATCCCATGAATCATTCTTACGAATTGACATGGTAGTCTTATCATGTACTCATACATGCTTCTCCTTGCATAGATATCGCATTTCACATCCTCGTGTGCTATGCTTTGCCTAATCATACCAATACCTGCTCGTCGATTTTACTCTTTAAGAAAACTTCATAATACTTGCACACGGATAATTGGCGTTGATGATTCCTCATCATATATAAAATATATTGTGAATCTGAGCCCCAAACGTCATTATAAAATCACGGAACGAGTTGACGATACATTCGTGCCATCAATTCTCGCTCCAGGTGAGTTCAGTCCGCTTTACGCGAATTGTGACAGACCAGGACCTGCAGAATTCCTAATTAGTTCATAACGCCAACTCCAATCACCCATATGCACGTATCCATTTTGGACCTTATATACATTGAATTCATCATTACGACGAGCCTTAGCAAGTTAATCAGGCAAACATAGATTCGAGGAATAATTTTGACTTCATGGAATCCGGGAATCCTGTGATCTCACATAAATTTTCACTACTTTACTTTTTGTCTCATGTCTTCGCGTCTGTAACTTCCTTACACTAGAACCTCAAAGTTCTTGGTCAAACTTCTACTTAGATCTCGACACATTAATTCCTGACGTCACCTTGAACAAACTTGATTTCATCAATGTTTACTCATGTCTTTTCTTTGAAAACCTTTAAATACAATGCATATCGGATTCTTGATGTTTGAGGGATTCCGTAGTTAGAAAAGATTTCTATAAAAGAGCTCGGACGGCACCACAGGACCCCTAGGACAAACCAATAGCTCATGAAGAGCTGAGGAACTTGCCCCCAACTCGCCATAAGCGAGTAGCTTATGGAGAAAATTGTTTATAAGCGAGTTTTTGGCTTATGGCGAGTTTCTTCAGGCCCTGAAGTGCAAAACTCGAGTTTTTTCATCAAACCCTCAATTTTCAAGTGTCCGAATACGTTCCACTAATCCAGATACATAAAACATCAATAGTTTCAAACATGGTAAACATTAATCATCAAATCAACATAATTGACGGTGCATTAAGAACTAATTCCATAGTCGTCATAATACTTAGCATAAACATTCTCTTAAGGATTTAACTTCGTCTACTTTTGACGGTCTTCCTTTTTCAAAACTTCTCATCATCTTATAACCTTGAATCCTCGTGACTGGCGTAACCTCACCCTGAATCATACTCTTTCTCCATTGCCATTCCACATACAAAATGTCGTTCAACATCATATCAGACACTATAGGGGTACTCCATCGTACTCCTATTAATACCTTGTGCTTCCGGAATCAGTTCAACTTCGACTGCTGGTTTCACCGGCCACCTTCTGGCATAAGTAGTTCCATAACATCACGTGTTTCGACATCTTACTTTCTAGTTCAACTCCATCATACACTTTGTTCCTCCTAGGTCCTATTCGGCTCTTAGACATTCATTCTAATTGTCGTGTACTAGATTGCGTTGATCAGGCTCAGCTAGCCGCAACATTCAGAACAATTATCCGGAACCAAATGGCCCACTACATTAGTTGACACTTAATGACCCATGGCACGATCTGAATCGACCTGCTCTTATACCAAATGTAACGCCCACACTAAACGTATCTAGAAAGTTTAGCATGTGCATTATCTTTAGTACTGGATACATTAAAATTTACAACTTAAAATCTTCGAATGAATATCATATACAACAAAATCGCGTTCGTACATCAAAAGTTACCATACTTCTATCCAATAATATAGAAATACATCCTAAAAGTCCATGCGAACATCCTGCAGCGGGTACGAACGAGCGCTTGTTGATTATCCACTCGACTACAGCTTGCTAACTCTTGCTAAACCAATCTGCTGATCTGAAACATATAAGGATTGGGATGAGACATAATGTCTCAGTGAGTTCTACCTAGTCATAGGCTATAGGTAACCTCGGGGAGAACCTACGGTCACCACGTGTCTACAATACAACCTGTCGGTTGATTATACGTGTGTGGGGACTTGCTTGCCTAGACGGTCGTGCATACTAGATCTGTCATAGGTTCTTCATGCTATAACATATAGGTCTTGTTTTACATTATATGTGTCATGGTGGTTGAGGGAACCTAAGACTGCTATGTCAAGACACGTTGGGCGCATCGAGACCTAAACATGAGTCATTCATGACACGTTCCATCATCGGACGATTTGGGGGATCCTAATTCTTCTACAATGTAACATCATAACCTTAACTTGATATTTAAGCTTTACCTGCCATATACCAAGCTGTAAATGTATCATGTAATAATCATATCATAATCATGTTCATATCGTCAAGTTAGATGTTAGCGTTTAAACAATCATGGTTATCTTGATTCAGTTTACGGAGTGCAACGGATGGAGTAACCCCGAATACAATCCCATACATGACCGATGAAACCTAGCTAGGGTACATCAGACTCCCTCAATGTCGTGTGGGCCTACCTTGCAGAGCGTGTCTCGTCCCCTTGGCGTGAACCTCTTGTATCCCCCTGGCGTGGATAGCAAGAGACACGACACCTACATCTTGCTTATTCTTAGTCATACATGATAACTTATTTCACTTACATAGTTTGTTACAACGAGTCCGTGGCCTACTCGTATAATGGTAATTCAACATTACATGATCTTGTACATACATAAAAGGGGTTAAACCTAAACATTCTTGCTTATTACCACGGGTCCGTGATCTACCCGAATAGCGGTAAAATACCTACTTAATCATTCTTGTTCATATGTGAAGAGACCACGCAATCAATTCACGTCTTAGCATACTTAGTATTCTTGCTAACATACTAGTTCTCGACAACCTAGTCGAGGCTCTATGTTTATCCCCACCCTTGGTTCATCGTTACCCGAATATCATGCTTAAACTCTCATAAGCCATTCTTAGTACATATGTTTATATTGGCCATGATTTTCATTTCGAGAATCGTTTGATGTTATGTGCATTGCTTAGATGTTGTTTAGGGATTATAAAGTTGGAAACCATTGCAAGAAAAGCATCGGATTGCACTACAACCCCTTAACAAGCCAATAATCCATAGAAAAGTGGGAGATGGCAGAGCCAACTCGCCTATGGCGTGTTGCTGTTCTGGGGAAACTCGTTGTAAACGAGTTTTAGGCTTATGACGAGTTTATTCGGGTCTGTAGTACAAATTTTGCATTTTTGACCCAAAACTCAATCAATTCGATTCAGCAATGCACCACATTCATCCAACAATATATATATATATATATATATATATATATATATATATATATATATATACGGTAACTAACATATTTCATGGCAATTTCAACATATGAACAACAAGATTGACTTTTGGGTATAAAAATCATAACTTTCTAAACTTGGGATAATTCATATTTTCTTGCTAGATTCACACAAACCCAAAGGGTGGTAAACTAATCTAAGAACTCACCTCAATGATTCCTGCAACAAACACAGCTCCAAGACTCCAACTTCTATCTCTGGCCATAAACCCTAGCTTTGGTACATCCATGATTCTTAGTTCCTCCAACCAAACAAGCTTTAACCCACTCTTCTATTGTTTCTTGTTCATGGAGCTTCTATGATTCTGCCACTTTCTAACACAATCTCAAGTAAGCAAAACCCTAACTTTAGACATGCAATCCCTTGCTTCAATCTTGACTTATAGGGAAGGAAAAGAACAAAGCTTGAATCCTAGTTATTCCATCTTAATCATTAGCAAGAGTTCCACCAACATGCATCTTGATTCTTACAAGAATTTGGAAGGAAGCTTTGGGCTAGTAAGAAAGGGAAGAGGGCGTGAGAGTAGAGAGAGGGAGGAGAAGAAGTATGTCCTAGTGTTTTTAGAGAGAGAAGCAACACACACCAAATGAAGGTTTCGGCCCAAAACACACTTATATACCCTTAACATGAAAGTACGAATATGCCCTTGATCTCGATTGTTCTTTCTCTGACACTTATAATTCAACCCGTGTTCAACTACAATACATAATGGCATCTTCCGTCTTACCATAACCTTCTTGGACATTCTCCTTCTGATACGTCGACCATTAAATTCTCAAACTTGACGAGCGGGATATTACAAATATTGAACATGTTCTTGGCATGAATATTTTGTTTAATCATTGTTGAATGTCTACCTTGTTGCACTTGCAAAATTTGGAGACAAAAATAGAGATATAAACATCAATGACATACTAGTATATGTTTGTGCATAAATATGTTGCATAAATACTTCTCTTCAAACTCATCTTATGTGTTTAGAATATCTTTTAAGCATGAAAACTTGAAAGATAAGTACCTAAGAGAACTCACACAAACACACCTACAAATAAGTTTAAACACATACTTGATTATGAATATTTGTGTTTTCCAAATTCTAAATACATGTAGTTGATTTCTATTATAATGAGAAAATCATATTGCATATTCATTTAATGATGTTTACCCATTGAAAATATTTAGAAAAACCTTCAACATGAAAATCTTTGAAGAGAGAAATATTTGTGTCAAATGACTCTGATTTCATCGCTTCCACTAATTAATTATTTTCTCCCATTTTAAAAAATTGTTGAAAATTATCAATTGATCATAATTGTCATTATTCAAATGATAAACTGAAATGCATATTAATCATGATACATGGTTGATTATGTTTGATAAGGGAATATGACTTCGCAAGAAAACATGATTCTTATGTGCAATACATTTTTCTTGTTTCTTCCCACATCTGTACTTCATTTTTTTTATATATCATACTCAATATTTTTTGATAGATGCCAAAAGGGGGAGAGATATATGTGATGAGAGAGTAACATATGATGGGGAGAAAAATCCAAGATGGATTTGATCAAAATGAAGAATGTAAAGAATTAACCTCTTGCATATGTTTAGTGGGAGTTTAATTAGAATGATAAGAATTAAACTTTTGCACATGTTTAGGGGAGCTTAATTTCATATCGATGAACATTCTTACATTTTTTATTATACACATCTGTAAAACTTAAGGCTTATTCAAAAGGTTTGTCATCATAAAAAAAGGAGAGATTGTTGAAACAAAAGTCTTTTTGATGAATATTTTAATGATAACAAACCTTATGGAATAAACACTAAGTTTTATGAATGGTGATCTACTAATGTTTACACTTAAGTCTTTTCACAGAAGTTGACAAGAAAGAAGTCTCTTACAAGTGCATATATATACTCATTGGAAGAATACCAAAACAATATTATCACAAGCTCAAAGAAGATATAAAAAGAATATTGTTTGAATCAAATGAGTGTTGATTGAAGATTCAACAAGAAGATAAATTTTATGATCAATTGACACATCCTCGTCACCACATGGTTTTCATCAAAGCCTTAAAGATTTGAGGAATAAATGATTAAAATTTGAAAGGAATTATCTTCAAATAACTTCTAAAAAGAGTTAAGGAAAAGGTACAAAAGTTTCATTCATAAGAATGATTGAATGTACCTTTATGATTACATGCATGCCTAAACTAAAACATCTCAAAGATACTCAATGGAAAGAAACATTGTGTGCAATCACTAACATGAACTATGAGATAAATTGCATCATCAACAAAATAATTAAAGGTTAATTAACCGAGAATGTATTGTCATCCCATATAGAAGAGAACATTATCAACTCCGATGAAAGAATGTTCTCATGATGAGGATGTATATTACACTAGAAATTATTCTCATCATTTCATCAAAATTATTAGAATCAGCTTTAAAGAGAAATGAATTCATGAATGAATTATTTATTAAGTCATTCATTTATGATATTGATCGGAGAATGATAAAAGAGGAAAATTCATGATCATATGCTTTGAGATTCTATCATAAAATACTCATGATGGTCCAAGAATCCTCTATCACTATTTAATATATGATTTGGATAACAACAATCAATCAAAGGAATTTTGACTTTGAGAAAGATTTCTCATGTTCCTACAAATATCATTCTGGTCATACAAAATGAAGAAAACGTCGTCATTTGATGTTTTAAAAGATAACAAAACTATTACAATTATTATTTTGTTATCTACTAGTGTGTTTTGTGAGAAATGTTTCATGAGAATATTCTTGTTAAAGAGAAGAACATTCTAAGATTACAAGTGAAGTTGAAAACGTCCTTATCAAAGCAAATAAGCAAAAGGACATAAATGAACTTTGTGGTACAAATTCAAGAATAAAATATTCCCTATGTCTCACCAAAAGAAGATACTTTGATATATGACATAAATGGAAAGAATATCACATGATTACATAAAAGCTTTGCATTTAAAGAAATATTGAAAAAGCATCTGCCTTAAAGAAAGAAGAAAAATAGTTTTACAAAGAAAGAATGTTCTTGAGAACATTCTGGTAAAACTACAAAGCAATAAAGATGATGTCATTATGTCCCATCCATTTAATACAAGATCACGGCTGGATTATTACATCATGTGTTCTTAAAGAAAGAAGACAAAATTGTTTTACAAAGAAAGAATGTTCTTGAGAACATTCTGGTGAAACTACAAAGAGATAAGGATGACATCATTATGTTCCATCCATTTTCAACTAATCATAGCTGTATTATTACAACCTCACGTGGGTTGTGTCAAAAGGCTTGGAAAGAAGAGAATGTTCTTCATAACATTCTTCACTTGGAATAACATATTTTTTGCAACCTTGCACATCAAGCAACAAAACAAATGCACATGAGTTGTTTTGGAACGTACAAACAACAGCGGTATGTTTATGTATATTTCAAGTGAGCTTCAAAGACTCCAGCCATCTATAAATATAGCAACATATCAAGACAATTGGCAAGAGCATACAATACAAAAGAATTCAATCTCTCTCTCTCACGTGAATATTTTTCATAATTCATATTCAATGTCTTTTAATATGAACATTTTTTCTGGTCCCTTTATTACTTTATTTATTTCAGTCATATATTCCAGAATTATCTGGTCATTTTATTTACTTTATTTTAAATATACAATCCAGAGTTCTCTAACCCTTTTATTTATTAATTAACAAATATTTTTATTTGTTTAACTCTTACCAAGAACTTTCTTGAGTATATAAACTTATTTAAGTTTCAGGAATAATTTTTAAAAGGGTCACAATTCAAACCCCCTTTCTTGTGACTATTTCTTCCACTTCATGTAGAACGACGTGCAGGATCATAACTTCCACTATCACCTTATCCCTACCAACTGAGCTAAACTCACGGGGATAATTAATAAATAAGAGATGAATGCACACTTTTTTTGTTTGAGTTTAATAAATAAATATATGAATAAACAAATAAAGAAAAAAAAATTCTACCCTACTTTATGCCAAAAAACACAAAAATACCTCACTTTTTCGAAAAATTGCAGAAATACCCTACTTTTTCAGGGGTCTCTAGTACCACTCTACTCCCAGTTGCGGGGTACCCTAAAAAGTGACAAAATTTTTGTCTTTATTATACCCCTCTACTTGGAGTTGCGGGGTACTTTTTTTTTTTTTATACCCCGCAACCTTGACTTGCGTCCTATTTTGTGGTTTTTTTTTTTTTTTAATTTTTAAATACCCCTCTACTTGGAGTAGAGTGATATAATAAAGACAAAAAAAATCGAAGCATAGGTTTACACGTAAATGCATGCATAAAAATAAAATAATAATAACTTAATTTAAAAAAACTAATTAAAATTATATAACAAATAAAATATCATAACATCTACAATTATTATAGATGCCTCCTGTCCCACACCCTTGTCTTCGACGATGTCTTCCGCGATTTACTTGAGGGTCATGTTAGTATTCATCATTGTTATATGTAGTTGATTGTATCTGACTACCATAACCCAACGACAATGACACTTCGTGTTCCCTTGTTGGCCATCCCATATCCAGAAATTGTTCATTGGAGTTCAACGAAGCCAGAGAGAAGTGAGATAGTAGGTTTGTTGGTGTTGGTGGGTGGTTGTAGTTTTGGTTGGTGTACATTGGGTATTATGGGTTGTTGTAGGGGGGTAATTGGTGTTGGACGGTCCAGCTTGGTTTGGGTCATTATAGGAGAAGTAGTTGCTGTTGGATGTGCTAGCTTAGTTTGGGTCATTGTAACCATAGTTTGGCATTGAATTTTGTTGGTAAGTTGAATGTTTTGTGTATGTGGTTTGGATTGATGATCTTGTAGTTGAGAAAAAATGTCTTGATCCCAAAAATATCATGAATTGGTGTTTGGTTGTTGTGAATTTCAGGTTCATGTTTCGGCTCTTCTTTTTCGTCTGGATCTGAATCTGATGGTTTTGTGTCAATTGAAATCCTTAGACGTGGGTTGCATGTGGTTGTCAACCACTCAATATACGCATGAGTTGGGGTGAGTGATCTTGGCCGCATGCGAGGTAAGGTATAACGTCGTCGGTTGTCCCAATGTTCGCTCTCTTGTGGAAAGCGAAAACTGTTTGATTCGTACCACGTCTTGAACCGTTTGTCCAACTTATGGAATTGTTGCATGTCTTGTGGGGCCCCTGGTATTTCTTGTGGCAAACCAAATTGGAGCTTGACCCTATCAGTTGGATGTCATTCAACATTGTCAAAACATATAAGGTAAGTTGTTGCAGTCCAATCCCAATAGTCTTCAGGAAAATTGTGTGGAACATTCTTGTATGGTCTTCATTTAAACTGGCACAAGAGAGAAGTTTTAGTGTAAGGTTAACAATTTTGATATATATATATATATAAACTCATAATTCAAAAATCAATGTTATATTACATCATGTTCTAGTATGTCATCAAACTTTTTTCTGTAAGATATAGTGTCATGGCTTGGATTCTCGTAGTATCTTGAACCTACACATGTCCATCTAACAAATGATATAAACAAATTAGTAGCTAATTTATCAAATAATAATATTAATAAGAAGCGAGAATATGTGAGGGAATTAATAAAAAAAATGAAGTGACCACGCTTACTTTAATCCTAGCAGCAACTGGAGTGGGTTAGCATTTCTCGAAGCGATATAACTCAACCGACAATATCCCCAAACTTGTAACAGGAAATGACATCCAGCTAGTGCTTTTATATTTGGGTGTGACGCCTCACACAAGCCACGATAAAGGTAAGCCAAACCTGCCGATCCCCAACTATATTTTCTTGTTTCATTAAAATCCATTAACAAATACAACCAAGAGTTGTGCACAAATAATCCGGTAGTATTAGGAAACAAGAACCCTCCAATGAGGTATGGTAGGTACCTCCTAGTGTGTTGTATTTTTATCTCCGGAGGAGATTGTTCATTGAAGTTATTATCGACCAAATTATCCTTTAACCACGGCAACGAGAGAGTAAAACCATCAGTTTTGTGTGCTGGATGAGTTATTCCCAACAATTAAGCACAATTATTCCACGGAAGATTTGGAGGAGACGTAACAATTTGTCCTCCAAAAGGTAAGCCGAGTAAAATATATACGTCTTCCAACGTGAGTGTACATTCACCCGTTCGAAAATGAAAAGTATGTGTCTCGGAACGCCATCTTTCTACAAGAGCGGTTATGATGTGCCTATCAATTTTGTAACGCCCTATTTGAGTAACCTCAAAAAATCCAGCTTGACGTAGATAATCCTGAATAAAAGGACTTAGTATTATGTGTTGTCGTGTACGAGTGGTTAGAGGTGCACCCTCTGCATCTTAACAAAAATAAAAAGGGAAGATATATAAGTAATTTAACAAAAAACGAAATTAACAAATTAATATTTATATATACCCATCTTCTGATGTGTTCTTCCATTGATCTATGATCAAATGTCCAACCATAAGTATGCCATTGCTTTATACAATTTGTTTGAAAGAATATAAGTGTGGTATTTATAATGTAACAATATGTGTAAATGGTGGAAGTAGTAGTGTGGTATTTATAATGTAAGAATATGTGTAAATGGTGGAAGTAGTAGTGTGGTATTTTAATAAGTGAAGTGAAGACTTGTTGTGTTTCTACTGCAATGCATGCAAGCCAACATTGTCCAATTAAACATAGAAATGACAATTGCATCGGTAGCAGACGCATGGTGTTCAACAGTATTGATTTATTTTGTAAACTTTGCTTCATGAAATGACCATTGCATGTAAAAAAGCCATTGATTTCTGCAAGGAATTGTTGCATGAAATGACCAATGCATGCTAATTCACGTGAAGCCTTGCTAGCTCCAACTGACTGACATGCTGCCACTGAAGAGCCAATTAAATGGCGCGTGCGGTTCCTACTCTGCAAGTCGGAGTTGCGTGGTACCCCCTCCAGCGCGCGCGTGTTGCACCTACCTCGCTACTCTAGATTGCGGGGTACCCTGTACCAGCTACTGCTCGAATAATTGAAGGCAACATTTTATTATAAAAGTGGTCTGCATGTTATAATTGTATCAAACCATTCTTAAGACCAAACCATTCAATGACACCAAATATAAACGTTTTTGTGTACTATAACGGAGAAGTTAAACAAAATGAATCCGACATTTTTTTTCAAAGTCAGTATACCAAAGGTTTTAAAGTGAGCATGGCTAGTACTTACTTGCATCTCAAAAAAGAATAGCGGAAAAAATATGTCTCGGAGATAATATGGTTGTGTCTGAAATTATATGCCGGAATCCCATGTTTGTCGGAACTACCACAATTCACTACCAGGCGTTAAGAATAACTGATAACGACGATGTCGAGTTTATGTTTAACGTACATAACAGTCACAGTTCTTTGTCCTATATAGAGCTTTATGTTACGTTTGAGATGAATAATTCAACATCTAATTTCGAGTTAAATTACCCATCAAGTTCTAGTCAATACCAAAGTCTACCACAACAACAATATAACCCACAACACTACAACCTGTCATCGTCACAACAACACTACAACCCGTCATCGTCCCAACCACACTACAACCCGTCATCCATTTATGATGCATCCTTATCGCAATCTTTTCAGTTACAATGGTCACAAAGAATAACTCAACCTCATCCCTCTCAAACACCATCCCGTTCGAGACAACCCCAAACTTTAAACGATGAAATCAATATATTCACCTCCCAATTCCAAGACCAACCAAATGATGAAGTTGAAGATGATGAAGACGATGATGATGAACTCCTTGCCGCACAAAACGGTGATGAGAACGAAGAAGACGAAGACGACATCGTGCCACAACTACCAATTTTACCGATCAGAGCCTCTAACAACCCACCAAGGTCCATGCGCAACGTCAGTGATGACCACTCAATTGAACTTTATCATTTAATGGCTCTTCCGGTCGATCAAGGTATTGCCTCGGGGATGCAATTTCATAACAAGAATGATTGCATTCTCGCAATTAGATTGTATCACATGAAAAAATCAACATATTATAGTGTGAAACAATCAGATCCTGAAAGGTATGTCATAAATTGTAAAGATACAAAATGTGGTTTCAAATTGTGGGCCTCGTGGAGGAAAAAAACTGATAAATGGGAGATTGGGAACATGAATGATCATACATGTGTCTCAGCAGAAATGACGCAAGATTATCACAAACTTAGTTACAATGTGATATGTGAAAGTGTTAAATCACTACTACATATGGATACTTCAATTACAATGAAGGTTATAATTGCACACATCCGAGAGAAGTTTAATTACACAGTTTCATATAGAAAGGCATGGAGAGCAAGAAATAAGGCGATTGAATCAATTTATGGTAATTGGGAGGAGACTTATGAAGAACTTCCACAATGGTTGATGGTCATGGAAAAAGATTTTCCAGGAACATTAATTGATTTTCAAACGGACCCATCAACAGAAGTGGTAAATGAGACCGTCTTCAAGTGTCTCTTTTGGGCCTTTCTTCTCTGCATCTCAGGTTTCAAATTCTGCAAACCAATTGTCCAAATTGACGCAACTTGGTTGTATGGTAAATACAAAGGAACATTGTTGTTAGCTGTTGCGCAAGATGGGAACAAGATATTTCCCATTGCTTTTGCAATCGTGGAAGGAGAGACCAAGGAGGCATGAAGTTTCTTTTTGAAAAATCTAAGGCAGCATGTCACCCCACAGACGAACATATGCCTCATTTCTGATAGACATGTGTCGATAAAGAGTGCGTATGATGATCCACAAAATGGATGGCACGATGCTCCGACAACCCATGTGTTTTGCGTTCGACACATTGCACAAAACTTTATGCGATCATTCAAGGATGGAGAACTTAAGAAGAAAGTTGAAGGCATGGGTAAAAATCATATTCTTTGTTTAAATTCCTCGTAAATTCGACATATTATTTGTTTAAAAAGACACATCTAACTTTTTTCAAAACAATGCAGGTTACGCCATGAACATCCCTACATTCGAATACTACCGTTCTGAAATTGTTGTTGCAGACCGAAAGACTTTAGCATGGGTCGACAATATTCCCAAACAAAAGTGGACTCAATCACATGATGATGGTCGACGATGGGGCCACATGACAAGTAACTTGGTAGAGTCACAAAACAACGTGTATAAGGGTATTCGAGGACTCCCGATCACAGCTATTGTGAAAGCATCATATTACAGGTTGGCGGCCTTGTTTGCTAAAAGAGGAGATGAGGCAGCGGCAAGGGTAAATTCTGGTGAGCCATTCTCATAAAACATCATGAAATATTTCAAGGCTGAGGTGATTAAATCCAACAGTCATCATGTCACTCAGTTTGACCGGGATCGATATACCTTCTCCGTCCGTGAAACCATCGACCATAAAGAAGGATTACCAAAGGGAGAATACAAGGTGAACCTGCAAAATAAATGGTGTGACTGTGGACGATTCAGAGCGTTACACCTACCATGCTCACATGTCATTGCCAGATGTTCTAGCTTTTGTCACGACTACAAGACTTTTGTCGATAACAAATTCACGAATGAGTGTGTATACGCCGTATACAACATCCACTTCGACGTGGTTCACCACCAGACATATTGGCCTGATTATGAAGGACTGAAGGTGGTTCCCAACAAGTCCATGCGTATGGCAAAGAAAGGTCGTCCACCAATTACTCGCATTAGGAACGAGATGGACGATGTGGAAGCTGAGAGAAGATGCGGCGTTTGTAGGATGCCTGGTCATTCCCGGAAAAATTGCATTAATATTAGACATCAGTAGAAATCTAGTCTTTATTTCATATTTATTGTATTTCGTATGTTTTTTATTTTATAAATATTATGATTATTATTATTATTATTTTTTATTAATGCCTAAATTAACATTATTAACATAAGTAGAAATGGTGTCATAAATTGAAAAATGAAAGGAAGTATTTATAGTAGATGAAATAATACATGTTTCATAATAATTGTAAATGTTATTGTATTTTATTTGTTATATAATTTTAATTAGTTTTTTTAAATTAAGTTATTATTATTTTATTTTTATGCATGCATTTACGTGTAAACCTATGCTTCAATTTTTGTTTCTTTATTATACCACTCTACTCCAAGTAGAGGGGTATTTAAAAATTAAAAAAAAAAAACCACAGGACGCAAGTCAAGGTTGCGGGGTATATAAAAAAATAAAAAAAATAAAAAAAATAAGAAAGTACACCGCAACTCCAAGTAGAGGGGTACAATAAAGATAAAATTTTTGTCACTTTTTAAGGTACCCCGCAACTGGGAGTAGAGTGGTACCAAAGACCTTTGAAAAAGTAGAGTAGTTCTACAATTTTTTGAAAAAATGGGGTATTTTTGTGTTTTTTGGCGTAAAGTAGGGTAGAAAAAAAATTCACAAATAAACCATCTAAAAGTAATTATTAATTATTATTATTATTGAATGAAGAGTGAAGTGAAGCTGCGCATACGTCACTCAAAAAAAAAAACGCAACAAAATCGCAAACGGCAAGCATGAACAAACTGAAATCGCAAACCTGATGAACAAAGAGAATGAAGCAAGAAACGGCAACACCAGAATCGCAATTTGCAAGCAGGAAGAGAAGTAAGTAATTGATTTGTGTAAAAAAGATAAGATTCAGATTCCTTCTTCTCCTGTTTTTTTAATATGAGATTCGATTCCTTTTCTCCTGTTCAAATTTCTGAATTTTCAAGTCTGTAAATGGCACCGGTCCGTTTTTTGAAATGGTTTTACCACATTTTCCCACTTTTGTAAGTCTGTTTTGTAGTGATTGTATGACGTAGAAAAATACAGGTCTCTCATCGGGTGCCAGTGTAAAACAACACATGTCATTCATCGGACAATGTCGTCTTCGATCAAAAGAGTTTGTGCTACAAAGATTTACGCGCATTTTATCATAATCTTAACCTTTGATCTTAAAATACACCCTCACTTTCGTATTACTATTGAGACGAGATATCCGGTTTAGATATGTATTGGGGATATTTGTTAGCAATTGTGTTTTTTTTCCAAGTTTTGTGAATTCAGTTTCTTCTAATGTTGAGATTTTGCCTAGAGCATTACTGATTTGTAGGTTGTTGATAATGAAACAACTAAATTGTTGATGGTTGGTATTACCTCCATAACTTCTATGTTTTTACAGCAGGATAGGTTAATGAGAACTACAGTTCTTGTGTTCAAAATTACACGAGCGCTGAAAGGATACATTCTTGTTTTATGTCAGAAGACGACTATTGTTGTAATTAATAAACTATAATCGCACGTACCTTGTACATTGCTGTAAGTATGCTATGATATATCTGTGGCAATAACATTGATGTTTGTTGCAGGTTTTTATGTTTTTCCATTTAATATTAGTTAACAATATCTTCTTCTGTTTTTAGAGGAAATCAGAGTGGTTTGATGGCAAACGATACTTCTAATTCTGATTCCCATCATAAACGTCTCGGTCTTTTAAAAGATCAAGTTCACTTGGTTAAAAGGAAAGACTCTAATCGCTATGTGATTTCTTCAATACAAGATCAACTATCATTTGAGAAGGGGTTTTTCATTGTAATTCGTGCGTGCCAGTTGTTAGCCCAAAAGAATGATGGAATAATATTAGTTGGGGTGGCGGGTCCTTCGGGAGCTGGAAAGACTATATTTACTGAAAAGATACTCAACTTCATGCCCAGCATTGCTGTCATTTCAATGGATAATTACAATGATGCTAGTCGAATTGTTGATGGCAACTTTGATGGTAAATTATCATCTGGTCTTATGTGTTTCTTTTATCATTTTTTCTGTTGTTTTTTCGCTGTGGATGCTAATGCCATTACCATCTGTTGTGTTGCTTGTCCCTAAAAAAGTCTTAGATGTCATTTTTTTTCTTGATTGTAGTATTGTTTGAGTTTATGCTGATATACCCGTTATATGGTGATCAGAACTTGTTGTCAAGGTATTTTTAAGGTCAAGGGTCTGTCAAGGTATTTTTAAGGTCAAGGGTCTAGTCTGATTAGTTAGAATTTCAAACTGAATTGTTAAATCCACTTGTTGAATGGTAGGCTATGTCTAGAAGTAATGCCTGCGCTAAGCTGTTGCTAGAAATGTCGAAGATGAAGAGGAAAATGTTATTATAGATTACTCAATGATTGATTACTGAATAAATCAATTTAAAAAGATTGAACACATCCCCATAGTAACTCTTAATATGTGAAAATTGAAAAGTAAAGTATTGTTAAGATAGTAAAATTCTAGTGAACTACTCTGCCTTTGGAGTTAAAATGAAAATGTTTTTTTCTTCTTCTTTTTACCCTTTCCAATCATTTGTTACCAGAATGCTTTGCCCTTCCCAATCATTTGTTACCAGCATGCTTTACAGAGATGAGCTAGAATATATGCATATATTTGTACATGACTACATCTGATGGATAGATTTACCTGATCCACAAAATCTAATGTCTTGGTTTCATGTTTGTGCTTTGATATTGGACATTTAACCATAAGTTAACTGCTTGAAGGTAAGACATAAATCTCTTGTCAGCTCTGTTATCTCTTGTGCAGATCCACGCTTAACTGACTATGATACATTGCTCCAGAATTTACAAGATTTAAAGGAAGGGAAGACGGTCCAGGTTCCGATATATGATTTCAAGTCCAGTTCACGTGTAGGATACAGGTTAAATGCCTAGTCATTTTGAGCACTTGTTCTTTGCAATTTGCATATTTTCTGAGTTGATTTTTCCTTCGGCCAATGTTCCGCGAACACTATTTTGGACAAAATAAAGATTAAATTTATGTAGCTGCATACTATTGTTTAATATATTTGTAATGATATGAATGTATAGGTCTTAGAAATTGTGGTTGGGCCTACCACAACCCCACTAAATCAGCTTGTGAGGTGAGGGTTGCTCCCACTTATAAATACATTGTCTGTTCTTAATATTGGCCACAAATTTCTGTTTGTTGCTCTGATCTCTGTCAATTACTATGTAAATCTGAAGTCGGCGAATAATTTAATTCAAAATTGTTTTCAATTGGATCAAAATTCGAAAGGATCCTTCACTCTATTTTCATTTGTATGCCTTCTATTCCATTTTAAAGTGTACCCTGCTAACAGGACTGTAGAAGCACCGAGTTCCCGTATTGTGATTATTGAGGGTATCTATGCCTTGAGTGAGAAGTTGCGAACATTGCTGGACCTTCGAGTTTCTGTTACAGGTGGAGTTCACCTTGACCTTGTAAAGCGAGTGATACGTGACATACAACGTGCAGGCCAAGAACCCGAAGAAATTATTCATCAAATATCCGAGACGGTACTTATAATTCGCTTCATCATTTAGGTAGATTTTGAGTAATTGTGTCTGCAGAAGTGGTGAAGTTCAAACTTTTGCAGGTATATCCAATGTACAAGGCTTTTATTGAGCCAGATCTTAAGACGGCTCATATAAAAATCATTAACAAATTTAATCCATTTACTGGATTCCAGAGCCCTACTTATATATTAAAGGTTAGTTCCAATGTAGCTCAGTTGATGTAAAGGAAAAAAATGGGCAATCCTGATGAATTAAATACGGCTAGTAACTGTTGTATTATTTGTTTCAGTCAGCAAGAAATGTAGCAGTTGATCAAATTAAAGCTGTTCTCTCTGAAGATTTTAAGGAAACAACTGAGCAAACTTATGACATATATCTTCTACCTCCTGGTGAAGATCCAGAAACATGCCAATCGTATCTAAGGATGCGAAACAAGGATGGGAAATACAGTCTCATGTTTGAGGTTATATTTTATATTCTAAAGTGACCTGGTTGTTTATACAATATGATCTCAGATTTTAATAGGACATAATTGAATTGAAATATCGGGGAAAGACATAAATAGGACTTGGAATGATTAATTTAAATTGATATATTATGTTTTGATAAAAACCACCAAAACACATTTATACTATTATTTTAGGTAATGTATTAGCATATTAAGACTACAACCTAACATGACTAAAAAAATGCATAACAAGATACTTAGGGCCCATTTGGATTGACTTATTTTTTCGCTTATGCAAATAAATAAGCTTTTATGTATTATTCATAAGCTTGTCAAGGTAGTTTATGAAAAAACAGCTTATGAAGATACAATTTTCGTTAGCTATTTTTCATAAACTAAAAAATAAGCCAATCCAAAGGGGCCTTTAATGCATGAAAAACCTTATATTCTAGCTGATATCTGCAAGTATATTTAATAGAGCGGTGTATAGAAAAACATTTTCACGTTGTTAGATGCAAGTAACTAGATGGTGTTGTTTTATCAAGTAGCTAAAATGAAACCTTGCTGGTTGTAGTGATTTATGATAGAATGATTGTGTTAATGTGTGTTGTCTAATATTTGGAAGGTCAAGTCGTTAAGATCTTGAATTTGATATTCAATTGTCATATTATTCTCATGGTCAGATTGTGAGGCATATTCAACAACTTCTGCTGAATCCTTAGACTGGATCATCTACCAGTAGCCAAACTCCTCTTCCAGCAACACTAGGACCATTGGCTTCCTTTCTCTTTTTAGGTTCACGAATCACTGATTATCTGAGTCGATCTTCACCAACTCTTCAGTTTTCTTTTTTAATCTTTTTTAAAGTGGTCATGTGCAGTTCAGATGCTGCCTTCTCAGTGTTGTCATTATAAAAAACCCTCAAATCCATTTTTTCTCTAGTAACTATATACACTATTTTTTTTTTAAATGATATACAATGCGCTATACTTACGCCATTATGATCTAAATTTTATTAATTGAATAGAGCTTGTTTTGCAAGACTTTACAGCTGAGCAAAACTTTATAGAATAAATAGACATACATCTAAACATACAAAACTACAAATTTAAGGCTAGCTGGATCATCTCTACATATCTAGATTTTAAATTGCTTGCCTCTGTGGATAATTCTTTAGAATTGGCTCAACATCTTTTAGGGATTTAATTAAAAAATAAAGAAAAATATGACTAAATAAGAGTGACAACTTTTTTGAAGACGGATAATTTCACTCATTCTAGGTGCTGAAGCTAATAACATAAGAGTGTGTTTGGGTAGCTGTTGGCACCAAGGTAGCCAGGATCGAGTCCCAGCTCGTAGGATAGCACGATCTTACGTGCTTTCCCCACCAAAACGAGCTACGACCTTGATCTGGGTTGTTTTTGCCATTTTTACGTGCTGGGCTTCGCGAACCGGGTCGGGTCAAAAATAAAACCTGGTTTTATATATAAAAACAAAACGCGTTTCTTTCATTGTCACCTTTTCTAAACCCTAGCCAAGCGGCGGCCGCGATTCCATGTCCCTTTTCTGGTGAAGTTTTCGCCGTCAGTCACTCTCTTCCGTCACCTAACCTTGTTTTCGTTCACTTTCATCCACTAAAACTCAGTTTTTCACACTACCCATAACTCTCTGCGTTTTTTCCTCCCTTATCTCTGTTCTCTGTTATGATTTTGAATAATGATGATGATTATGACTCATTAATGTGTAGTTTAATGCACTTAAGTTTTATAAGTTTTTTTATTTTTATTTTTATGTTTTTGTGTGTATGTATATGTGAAGTTACAATTTTGCCCTTGATTGGGTTCTCACGAACCGTGTTACGTTCCTCATGGTTACGTTCCTACATTGGCCTACCGAACCTACGTAGGATCTCGATCCTGACTACATTGGTTGGCACTCATTCCAAGGTTCCAAAATGAAACGATATCCCTTGTTGCTGTTAAGGAATCGAAGTTTGGTGTTGTGGGAACAGATACCATACATGCTCATTGCAACAAATATTTGTTCTTGCGTCTCCTAATATACTCTGCTGCTAGGTTTGCTATGAATTGTAGTTGTTCTTCAGATATGAAGTTTGAACGTTTCCTTTACGGTTTCTCTGATTTTAGTTTTATTAAACTTAAAAGTTTGTAGTAGAAGTATATTTGGGGACTTTTAGTGGTAGAGTGATTGTTCTTTATTGTTTTAGAACTGTAAACGCTTGATATTGTCTTGGTTTGTGACGTTCCTCTTGCTTTTTTTCCTCCTTGAACCAATTATAATAAGTTCAATTTTTGATATCGTGCATATTATAGTTTATAATTCTGCATAGTTGATGCCTGGATAATGAACTTTTCGATTAGTGGCAACTAATTGATGCCCGGTAATTTTTCAGGAATGGGTGACAGATAGTCCCTTTGTCATATCACCGAGAATTACTTTTGAGGTCAGTGTGCGCCTCCTTGGTGGACTAATGGCCTTGGGATATACGATAGCTACTATCCTTAAGAGAAACAGTCATGTCTTTTCTGATGATAGGGCTTGTGTGAAACTAGATTGGCTTGAGCAACTTAATCGACATTATGTTCAGGTAACTGTCATAAGTCTATAATACAATCTTCCTACCGATATATGCTTTACTTGAATTTTACTTTTCATGAAATTCTCTAGGATTTCATGTATAGACGTGCATGTCAAATTATCCTTTGAGTTTTGATTGATCAGGTCAAACTGGATTTATTTTAAAAATTATGGAGTCAATGAGTATATACTTTTTGCATTTTTTTTTTTACTATATATCGTCTATTGTTCCATGGTAATTAGTTTTATGGTGCATTTTTTTAACAGAGTCGTGAAATAAAATATTGCTGTTAGTGTCAAACTTTTAAATTAAAGCGACATGCAGCTGTTTCTTCAAATAAGCATATCAACTATTTGCTTCCTCTCATTTTATTTATCTTTTTTGTGGTGCCTCTCATTTTCTTTATCAAGATAAGGAACAAACTTCCAAAGAAAAATAAATATCAAAAAGAGCAACATTGTGTTATATAGCTTCACCATGGTTGGGTCTAGAGAACGATCAGATCCATGGCAGATATATTCTAGGAAGCCTCACCAATTCACTTGCATTTGCAAGAGGCTGATTTGATGACTTGGATCCATAATCTAATCAGATGACAAGAAATTAAACTGTTACATTAAGGATCTCGTCCAAAATAATTTTTTCAAGTAAAAACATTTATATTTAACCTGTGAGTTCACTGTTTCCATGTTGACTTGGATTTCTTCCCGTTACTTGCCGTTACTTATCATCTGACACATGTCATAGACATTTTGCTCTTCTATTTCTTTGATTTTGCACTTTGATTTTTAGTTTGATAGCTAATTGTGTGTTTCCCTGATATGTTTGGAAATTTACAATAAATAGGTACAAGGGAGAGATCGCATAGTTTTGAAAGACATAGGAGATCAGCTGGGTCTCGAAGGTTCCTACATTCCTCGTACATACATTGAGCAAATTCAACTCGAAAGGCTCGTGAATGAGGTTATGGTATGACTGCTAACCATGTGCTAATATAACCTATATCAACATTCTCTCTCTGACTGTTCCACAGGCCCTGCCAGATGATTTGAAGACAAAGCTCAGCCTAGATGAGGATTTGGTTTCGAGCCCCAAAGAAGCACTTTCTAGAGCCTCTGCTGACATGGTTGCCCTGAGAAATAAGAATATGAGGAGGTAAATTTTTTCCATCTAAGTACATAAGAAGAAATGCCCATGCTTTCATTGATTTTGCAAACAATTTACTTTTTGATAGAATTCAGCAGTCTTGACTGGTCCATTTTGGTAGCCCTAACTATTGGGACAAGGCTTAACTGTTGCTTTGTCAAAATCAATTGGTCAAATGTCATAGACTTCTATAATGTAGTAGATATAGATGCTCAAAGGAAACCTACACAAACAAAATTCGCCGCTATATTGATTGAGAAAAACATCTGTTGTAACAGTCCCAAATCGGATAAATTTGTAATTATTGAGAAATTTTACTAGGCCATCTTTAGGCAAGGAATTATCTATCTATATTTATGAGTATTTTTTTTTGTATAAATGGAGCCAATGATATTTGCACCAAGGACCGCATGTATATTACTCCAATCTCTTACAACAAGGTTATGCCTAATGGCTTAGTCTATACATGTTTTGAATTCATCGTCAGAAATAATATTTACTTTTTGATTGAAGTTCAATTTAATTTTGTATCAACGTGGATTATTTTGTTACTTTTTTAAATCACTTCTATGTTACTGCCTGCCTCTACACTAGTTGAGTATTTTTTGTAGTGTCAATGTTGAGAGGGGTTTTTCATTTTTGCATATTTTACAAAAAGAGGAAACATATGTATGAGTTTGTTAATATACATCTTGGAAAACTACTTGCTATTATTTAATTATGTGTATCATCAACAGTGGATTGTCTCAGTCATATACAAATCAAAGGGACAAAAATGCAGCCAAAGTTAATGGATATTTTTCCAACAATCGGGGGTTTGGGGAAAGAAATTCAGATTCCTCAACAACACAAGTAAATCAGGTAATTTCGATCACTTGCAATAACTCTTATTTCATGTAATTGTACTGAACTTAAATCATCACTTCTGTGTTGTAGGGAGCCATTAGTCAGCTTTCAGAACAGATTTCTGCCCTCAATGATAGAATGGATGAATTTACAAATCGTATTGAAGAGCTGAATTGCAAGCTAACCTTTAAGAATAATTCTCCAAGCCAGCAAAATATGTCAGCTCAAGCTGAAGCCTGCAATGGTTCTGCTCCGACGTCTTACTTCATTAACAGTTTGGGCAATGGTAGCTTAACTGGTTCTAAGATTCCACATTCCTCGTCTTCATCACAATTAAATAAGGACTCTCCCTTAATGGATGAGGTATGTTATTCTCCTATTTTTATCCATTAGGTTGCACTTTGACCCTTTTATGTTGATTTTTGAGAGCTGCACTTTCCTGGAGGGAAATATTTGATTGTTTGCTTTATAATGAAACAAGTCTAATTTCTCTCATGTTCAGAGCCTATGATAGATTAAAAGATAGAGATTGGAGAATTAAAAATGGTAATATAATACCTTTTATTTGGATCCCGATAGGTACCGAAATATGCCTGGAAAATTAACTTGTATTGATTCTAAATCACTCTACCAGGAGGATAAATTCTGTTACATAGTATACTAAGAAACAAAAATGAAAATTTTACTATGAATCGGAGCAGAAATCCTCATAAAATGGTAATGAAAATAAGGACGAACACAAAATGATAAACCTGCTGGAAAAGGAACCCTATGCTCACCCAAACTTGCCCTACCCAATTTTTGTCTGAATTCTTGCTTATCCTTCCCTCCTTCCTGCCACTATTTGTAACCTCACGTAACCCCATTCCAGCTAACCTGCCTTGTGGGTGGTTTGTTGCAACCATCCTCTGACTATCCAGATAAGGGGCTGTCTTCTATTAAATCCCTTAAAGGAGTCAGGATGGTGGAAAATGAAAGACAATATTTCACCAAAAAAAGATATGTTTTTTTTCCACATTTATTGATTTGTGTGCATGTCATTTGACATTCCTTTTATAGGGTTAGTTCATGATTTTAGCAGCGAAATTATTTGACCCGAGGAACAGCGGTGAAGCTATGAGAATTTTCACATATCTTGATATAGAGCTTTCCTATTAGTTTCCAATTGTCTAATAATGGTTTTATATTAGTTGCTGGGAAACAAATCCTCTTGCTTCTATTGGGTAAATTATTTTGGCTGAATACAAACAATTAAAGATGTTCAAAATTAAAAACACATAGGTCTTCATCACTAGTTTTTTATTTGTATTCTGTGACCAGTAACTGGTGCAAGTCCAGTACTGTTATTATAAGCAGGGTGTACGACTTTGGAATCACTGCCGCATTATGTCTTATTTGATTCACTTAACTGCTATGTGTTATCAGATATCTGGCATTGCACGTGGTCAACGTCAAATCATGCATCAAATGGACAATCTCAATAATCTTCTCCGGGGTAGCTTGGGGGAGAAGTCTCAGCAAACTAGAACCAACAAGAAAAACATAACAACAGATTCAAATTCCGTTGCAGCTACCGTTATCGTGGTAGTCGCAGTTGGTTGTTTGGGGATCTTCTTGATGAAAGGTTTGTTGACCCGAAAGTGATTCCTATATATGCAAAAAAGTTGGTTTTCCTTCACTGTGACAATCCCTTCTGAAGAGAGGCGTTGAAGCATTTATTGACAGTTAAAATACAGAATATGGAAACAGTTAATTAGGGTCAGTGAAAGTGTTCTAGCCACTTGAAATTTTGTAACTTAGGCTTTGTTAGCCCAATTTTAAGGCATTTCTAACCTTCCATTCACAAGAAGTAGATTGTTTTAGAATCTTGATCAGGTGGTATACCAAAATATACTAAAATCCAATCTTTTCTCGTTTTGATTCTTTACATGATTTTGGTAATGTTGAGTTGAGTTTTGGGGCCAATTTTACAACTTGACGGTTAATTGAGAAGTGGAGTATTCAAAATATAGAGGACAAATGTACTTTGGTGTGACAAGCAAAATTTTACAAATGAAACATGTCATGCTGCATTTGTGTTAAACAAACATTTAACAAAAATTGTGTCATTGATATAATTTTAGCTTACTTTACCAATAATGAATATTTTTGAAATTAGATTTATTATGAGAACTTTGTAATATATGTATTCACATAAAATGGTTAAATAGTGTTTATCATGCTATTTCAGCGAGATTTGATTTGTCCCATGTAATTTTTTTTAGATTCTCCCTTCATTTCAAGATTCTTTGTATTTCAACGTCTAACTCATTTGATTGTGTAACGTAGTTTATGTAGTGTGTCGACTATATAATTAATTTTATTTTTAATATTTTTTTGTCCACTCGGGTAAAGAATGACATTATGTTTTATAAAAACAAATTTAACACCATCGTCATCTGTTATCCCTCTCATTCAGCATCTTCATCAACAAATATAAACCCAGAATATCATGTGTGCATTTTGAAAATGCCTAGCCGAGTATTTCTTCTTTTTGATATTTGGAAAGTTGTGGTTAGTTGTTTTTGTATGCACTCTTCTCCTTTAGATATATCATATAATGATTCTTTCGAAATTTCATTTTTGGCATAAAAGCTGTAGTTTAATTTTTTTTTGACATGGATTTGGCAATTTTTTATTAACTAGTAACATACCCGTGCTGACGCACGGGTACAGTGACTGTTTGTTGTTTAAAAGAGTCTGATTTTCTTTTTAATGGTTGTTATATATTGTTATTTAAATTTTAAAAATTTAATGTAATATTTTTTTTAGGTTTTGAAAATGTTAATATAACTTCGTTATATGTGATGGGCAGTTATTTCTCTGTAATGATTGTTACGTTTTGCAGAATATGATAATGCACATTAAATATAATACAATTTTTACATAGCATAAGTTTATTTAAATTTGTTAAACTTGAAACGAAAACAATGTTATAATATTTGAATATAATGGAGAATGAGATATTGTGTGTATATTTTCAGTCTATGTAAATATTAAAAATAATATCAAGCAATTTATTATAATATTACAACTTGTCATGTAATATTATAAATAGTTCAATATCATTATATAATTGAATTGAGGTGATGATATTATAAATAGTTTAAATGTTTTAGCAGGAACAGTTTTTATAAAGCATTAATTGTCATGTAAATCAAGGTTAGTTTAGTTAATGATAATTTATCCTGTGTATTTAATTTTTTTTTATGAAAGTTTATCCTGTGCATTTTAGTTTATGAGGGTTCAATATCATTATAGAATCGAAGTGAGGTGACATTATAAATAACAGGAACATTTTAGCAGGAACAATTTTTTATAAATATCGTTTATCAAAGTTAGTTTAGTTAACGACAACTTATCTCGTGCATTTATGTTACTTATGAAATTTTAGTCAACGACCACTTCTCCGATGGATTTCAATTATCTACGAAATTTTATTCAATCTTTGTTTATCCTGTGCATTTTAGTTGATAAGTGTTCAATATCATTGTAGAATTGAATTGAGGTGATGATGTTATAAATACTTTAAATGTTTTAGCAGGAACAATTTTTATAAAAGACAACTTGTCATGTAAATCAAGGTTAGTTTAGTCAATGAAAATTTATCCCGTATATTTAATTTTTTTTCTTTTGAAAGTTTAGTCAATGTTCACTTATCTCGTGCATTTTAGTTTATGAGAGTTCAATATCATTATAGAATCAAAGTGAGGTGACATTATAAATAACAGGAACATTTTAACAGGAACAATTTTATAAATATCGTTTATCAAAGTTAGTTTAGTTAGCGACAACTTATCTCGTGCATTTATGTTACTTATGAAATTTTAGTCAACGACAACTTCTCCGATGGATTTCAGTTATCTACGAAATTTTATTCAATCTTTGTTTATCCTGTGCATTGTAGTTGATAAGTGTTTAATATCGTTGTAGAATTGAATTGAGGTGATGATGTTATAAATAGTTTAAATGTTTTAGCACTGCATCCTCTTGTGCATTTTATTATGGATAACTTATCTCGTGCATGACTGTTCATTTAATCAATGTCAATTTCTCAACTTTTATTTTGGTTATTTATAAAATTTTAGTCAATGTTCATATATCTCGTGTATATTAGTCGATGAAGGTTCAATATCATTGTAGAATTGAGGAGGAAGATGATATTATAAATAGTAGACATGTTTTAGCATATCCATTTTTTTTTTTATAAATAACAACTTGTCCAGTATATCAAAGTTAGTTTAGTCAATGACAACTTATCTCATGCATTTGAGTTAATTTTGATATTTTATTAGCGAAAACTTGTCAAATGCATGATAGTTTAATTTAATCAATGTGAACTTCTCTTATGCATTTCATTAATGACAACTTGTCTTCTGTGCCCATTTAAAAAAAAAAAGTATCTTGTGCATGATTTTTTTTTAAGGGGGCATGATATTTCTATTTTATTTGTTGGTGAGATAGTTCTATTTATCAATGAAAAATCTTTGTCACATGCTTATTTGTACACATCACTGACAAATATTTGTGCCAAATTTTTATATGTTAACGAAAAATATTTATGTGGTATTTTTTAAAATTTATAAGTGACAAATATTTGTCTCTTGCTTTCTTATATCTACTAATCACAAATCTTTTTCTTTTTTTCTTGTGTCAAATCTTTTTCCCATATTTATTTGTACGTATCACCGACAAATATTTTTATTCTTTTTTTTAAGGAGACGAATATTTATTCTTTTTTTTCGACAAAAAAATCTTTATTCTTGATTTCTATCTATCAATTAAAAATATTTTTCTTATATATTTGTTTTTATATTCAACCGTGATAAACATTGCACATATTTTTAAATAGTTATTAGTAAGAAATCTTTGTCACATGTCTCTTTGTACATATCAGATGATCAATGTTTTACCGTTATTTTTATTATGTAACAATGAAATTTAACTATGTCGTTAGATATGTGTAAAATAACATTAATTTAACTATTTTTTAGAGCTTAAACTACTACTATTATTTTTAATATTTGATAAAAAAATATTATTATTATTTATTTTTTTGACAAATTATTATTATTATTATTATGTTATTAAAAAAACACATTCTCCTTTCTATCTCGTACGTACCTAAGAGTCTTTTTTTATAATTTTCTTTTTATTTTATTTTTTTCATTTAACATTATCCCCCACACACTATACTCATTTCATAGTTATTTTTCTCTCTCTTCACCAAAGAAAGTCTGAAAAACTCTCTCATTCACAAACAAACCCTAGCCGCCGCCTCCCTCCCTCCTTCAGTGTGTCTCCGGCGGCGGCATTGTTCCACCATCTTCATCCTATCCTTTTCATCAGTAATTTTACTCTATCAAATTTATTTTCACGTCAAAGAATGATTTTCTATTTCCCTACGGCCATTTTTTCGGCTAGATCTAGACAACCACATACAAGTTTTTGAAAAACCATCACCATAAAAATAGTCCCCTCCATCTTCTCTGCAAAACCCATTAAAAAAATCAGGATCAGATCACTTTCGCCGATTACCACCGTACCGAAGTTTGCAACCACCGCGCCAGAAAAGAGCTGATGTGTACACAAACACTGGTCTCTTACCTGTGTTGTTGTCTTCATCAAGGTGAAGTTGTTTACATATTTTGTTTCCATGCAGCAACAACAACAATAGTAAAAATATTAAATTGAATGTGATTTTGTTTTATTTTCTAGAGATGCAAAAGTTCTTTTGCAGATGAATCCTTTTTTGTCTTTTTTAGTTCTAAAACTGTTGATAAAAAATCATTTTTTTTATACTATTGATAACAAAAATCCTTTATTCAATTTTGTTTTTTTTGATAAAACAATTTTGTTTTCTTATTTCTGTGAATTCTTTGGAGATGTGTTTTTTGAAGATTTTTTTTTGTTCTTGCAAAAATGATATAAATAGAAGATTTTTTGTAAGTCAAAACGAAGACTTTTTATTTCAGAATATAGGAAGTTTTCTGTTTTTACAGATGAATAAATTATCTTTTGCTTGTAAATCAATTTTTTTTTAACAACATTCACTTTCTGCTATTACTTGTTATGATTTAACAAAAATTTCACTTACATTTTTTTGTAATATGACTCAAATAATATTCATTTCTTTCTAAAAAAATTCAGTTTATGTTATTACTTGTTATGATTTAACTAAAAACATAGTTTTTTTTTTCTTCAGCACAAATTGTTATGCATAAAAAAAAACTGATACTAAACCATATTCTCAATACTCCGAGAAACAGCAGCTCATCCTCTATCTCTTTTATTTTATTTTTTTCTTTTCCCATTTTGCTCATCTGTGATCTGGAATCGTCCTGCCAGTGAAAGGATAAACATTATATCAGCTGAAAAGTTTGCAAGACAAACAAAAAAGACACAATTGAGACATTTTCTTATGAAAATATTTTGTATATTTGCTTTTTTTGTTGTTGATATAATTGTAAAACTGTGTTTGGATGTGTATGTTTTCTTTAACTTCTCATCTTGATCATTTCCCGTTTTCTACATTTTTATGTGATGTTGATGATATATTAAAAGACAAGTATGTTAAAAATAAAATCATTCAGTCCAGTAGTGGTGAGTGTCTCCATATTATTTCCTGTTAGATGCACTTTCTCTAATAAGATTGGTCTTTTCCATTTTTGTTTTCTTCATCATTAATGAAAACAATGTTGATATTGATTAGCTAGTTGTAGAATATAATATATATGTATATCGTTTCTTATGCATTCATGTATGGATCTTACATAAAAAAGAGCTTCATTTAACATGTTATAGCTTGTTAGAGATCTCATGTGTGAAGAGAAAAAAATAAAGACAATTCATTATCATCTTCATACCTTTGTGAAGATAAGAGAAGTTTCATTTACCTACATTTGTTGTTGAAGAATTTTCTGCAAAATAGAGATGAACAAAATATGGAGGTTAGAAAAAATTTGAGAAGAAAAAAAAAAGTATACATAAAAACCAGTTAAGGATAAGAAAGAGAAGAAAAAGTGAGACCCCAAGCGTATACATATAATAGTGAAGAAGTATTGGATGATATATAAAATAGTATTTGAAATTTGAATTTTGAATTTTTGCCCCCAAGAGTACAACTTGCAGCATTGGTATTGACAAATAAATGCTGTCATGAGACCAGCAAAAGTGAATTATCTAGTTGCAATGTAAAGGAAAATGTGTTTTTGTAGAGCAAATAAACTAAACCAAATGCTTTTAGTAGTTACATGACATCATCATAGGTAATTGTGGTCATTTAGTTCAATAAAGTAATTTTTAGACAACTTTTACCCTCAATTGTGTGATTTGGCAAGCAACCAGCTTAGGGTAGTAATAGATTTTCCACAACATCTTCCCTTCTTATATTAAGAAAGATTAAATGTGAGAGGTGTATGAGTGGTATGTGTACATTGCATTTTAGTACTAGTGGCAAAATAGTAATTACAGAGTTGAGTAGTGCCATTTTCGTCATTATACTTACTGGACAGAACAAAAGAAATCAAACTTTCTTCTTGTTCTTCACTTCTGTCTTCTTCCAGCCGCAGCACAAAAACAAAAACCCTCCTCCCATTCTTGATCACCCACCCACCCACCCAAATCTTTCAATGTAAGTTGGCCGAATTTCACACTTCTCTCTCTCTATCCATTTTTGTTGAATGTAATGTAGTAAATACTTTGATTTTGGATATATTGCATGCTAAACTGTGAGGGAATAATCCAATTAACAAATATTGAAATGACCTACTCAATTTTGTTGTTTCAGTAATTGCTTCCCCTGTCCGTGCTTCTGCACAAGAATTGCCAGAAAGCAACCATGGATGGTATGTCATTATTACTTCATTTTTGTGTTAGGTTAGTTGTTTTGTTTTGATTCGGGAATTTCATATGTCTGGGTTTGATTTCAGTTGATTCGCAGCCAAGTATGGAGGAAACTATTTTGGTTGGTGATGATCTAATGATGGGTCCTCCGTCACCAATAGTACCACCAGAAATAGCCTCTCACGTCCTTCAAGGTGTTGATCTATGTGATGGAATTCTCAGGAATCTATTTTTGTGTAAGTCTTTCCTTTCTTATCCCCTAGTATTTTCTTTACTTCTTAAGCCGTTTACTTGTTATCAATCAATTAAATTTTCCACATTGCTAGACGTTTAAACTTTGCTGGGAGTTTCTTTCCTCAACCAACAAGTGTTCCTGCCTCCTCAGACATAGAGTTTTTCACAACGGCACCCCCGTGGTTCATTATCTTAGCTCCGCAATTTAGTCTAGATTTAAACACAGCATTCTTCGTAATGGTACCCCTGTGGTTGTTGGAAATCCCGCCCCAAGTGTGATGGGTTGTGTTGGTAATCCCACTTTAATTGCGATCTGCCTCTAGTTGCCTTGTGTTGGCTTGTCTTTGAGGGGGTGGATTTAGTCCCACATCGGTTAGATAAGACGCTTGATAAGAGTTTATAAAGAGGAGGCACTCCTCACCTTACAAGCCGGTTTTGTAAGGATGAGTTAAGCCCCAAATTTCAACCGTTCATGCGATTTTGTATGATTGATGAAGTGGAATTAAATACGTGTAAAAACTGAAAAATTAGTAACCACTTTTTTGGTCTTTATAATTTATTGGGTCTGACAAGAGTGGAGAGATTAAGGTATTAAGCCAGGTTCAACCCACTGATAAATGTTAGAAGTTGCATACATTACATGATTTTTGTTGTCTGTTTGAAATGTTCACATTAGATGTTTAAAATGTCCACATTAGATATCTAATCTATTATAGCATTGTCTTATTTATAAGCTTCATTCATATCTTTTAGGCTTGCAAATCAACGACATTGAACCATTCTGTCAAGACGAGATTGCTCTATATAAACAATGTGCTGAAAGAAGGGTAAGATCATTGTTGTTAGTTATTGATATTCTTTTATTTTGTTTTCTCTTCATCCTCCTCCTCCCTCTCTTTCTTTAACTACTTCAACTTATATTTTACCTTTTATTAACAATTTCAACATCTTGCATTACTCACCATAAAATTTGAGATAGGGACATGATAGCAACAATTCAGTTTGTTAGTTCTACCATCATTTTCTTTTGTTTCATTTTTACTTCTGAAAAAAAAAAATATGTAGGATAAGGAGATAAGGATCCGGCTTCAAGATAGTGAATTCAAATTGGGTTCGTCAATGCCTTTAGATGCAGCCAAGGAGAGGTCTACTCAGCTTGAGGGAGAAGTTACATCATTGGAGAGGTATTTTCAAATAATTGCTATGTGGTCCGTGTTTGCTAAATTGTCCAGAGAATGTTTCTTTGCTTAGCATAACCTGAGGGAACATGAAGCTAACTTATAGAAGATCCTTGAAGATGATTTTTTCCTAAGATTCCAAAGAAATTTCTGGCGTTCAGCTTCAACTAACATGATTATAATTTTTCAATAATCATATTTCTGCTTTTATTGTGAGAAGTCCGACAACATATTGTTCTTCCAAAATTATAATTGAACGTGTCTCTGAACATGAGTTCGAATGCCACCATTTGAAGATGGATATTAAAAAAACTATCAAAGGGCCTTACTTTTTTTTTTTTTGGTAGATTCAAAGGGCCTTACTTTATTGAGCACAGTATATTCTTTGTATTCAAAAGAATTAATTTCATAATTGCACTTGGATTTCCTTACGGTCTTCAATATTTCGATTAGCTGACATTATGTCTCTGCCACTTTGGCTTTCACACTATTCGCAATTCAATATACAGAGATATGGGATTGATACGGATTCAATGATGTCTCCATTAGATAGAAATAAATAGAAAAATAATCAAAAAAATGATAACACACAGATATCTTATGTTGAAATTTTTGATATCTGGTTATCATAAGGATTTTATTTTGAAACTTTTGGTGTATGGATATCAAAAAAATTTATAGCACATAATATGGCGCTCACTATTCATTTCAAATGTACAGGCGCTTGATTCTTGCCAGTGGAGTTCAGGGCATTGAAGGTTTCCGCACAAGATGGAGCTTGCATGGCCGCCTTACTGATTCCAAGTAATGTTTATCATCCATAATTGTGTTTTTGTGAATCATGATTTGATTTCGGAAATTTTAATCTCACTCTTTTGCATTTATGAAAATCTTTTTTTATCATTTAGTTGTCAATCATTAAAGTTTCTATTGGATGTCTAGGGGTTTGATCCACGGATCTTACTGGAGTCTCAGTTTCCTAAGATGTGTTTGATAAAAGTAACTGATAAACTAATTAAAAGTTGAAAAGTTGCTGCAAGATGAGAAGTTAATTTTTAACTGAAAGCCTATAAATTCTTGGAAAACAAAGCTGGAATTTTATAAGTGTTACCTTATTGCATTAGAAGTGGATGATAAAATCAACATTTGAATTAGTTCTTGTGCAAAAAAAACATTTGAATTAGTTTATCAATATGAAAAGGACATAAAAGATGATTTTATAATATTTTTATATTTATATGTGAGTGTGTGTGTATTATTTATTTTAACTTAGTTTAGATGATAATTTTAATTAAACAACTTAAAATAGAAGAATAACATGCGAAGCTATAATCTACAAGTTCAAACACCTTTATGTGAGTCAAATAAACGTAGAGCAAGTCGAGTAAGTTGCAAAACCTTAGTACCTATCTGCAAATTATTGCAAAACCTTGTTGCGATATTGAATGGTTTGAACTGGGCTTTACATACCCTTACTTAGGTGTTGTAATTAGTATTAGGGCCCGTTTGTTTTAGATTTTAAAAAATAAAACATTTGATGTAGCAATGTTTGTGTTTAAGTTTTTTCTCCTAAAAAAAAAAAAGTTCTTTCAAAGATAATTTTGTTAAAAAAATATTTTTATGGTGGAAATGAAATAACTATTTTGATTTGATTTTGAAGAAAATGATTTTTAATAGAAGAGAGTGAAAAACATAGTTCATGGGCTTTTTTATAATAGTAGTGAAATACTATTTTGACACGCATAGTTTTCAAATTTGAATGCTTTTTCAATCAGAGTTTATTCTTTTGTTAAAAATTTCTAAAGAATTCTTGAAATTATTTATACAAAAACCAATTTTATTTTAATTAATTTATAGCAAACGGGCTCATAGTATGATTTACTCCTTCCATGGTAGTTAAGCACCCGATAATGCTCTTTTTTGAACATTAAAATCTTGGTTATGTCATGTTATATGGTTCATTGCAGAAAAAGATTGGAGTCCTTAAAGCAAGGCATGAATGGAAGAAAAAGATGAATCCTTTGGGGAATCAACTAACCAGCAGAGTTTGGTTCTTGAGGGGAGGGTTGAACCTGCATCAGGTGGCTGCACATTGCCATGTTCCCCTCCCAATTTTAATTACAGAAATTCTATTACTTTGTAACCCTCATTTTTATGATATATGTAATTAGAGTTATTGTCGGTGTGACTCTCACCGATAAAATCTTCACAATAAAAATAAGTTATTGTCTAAAATGAGTATTACAGGCATTTCAAGATTCTTTTTAGCCAAAGTCATCTTTGTATTAAATGTCGTGGTCGTCTAAAGTGACTAGGAAACTACTTATTTTAAGAGAAATGATATTTGTACAACCATTTTGCAACAACTTTTTGACAACTTTCTCTCTTACTCACATTATGTTTTTATTCTCTCTTTTCCTTTTTCTCTCTCTATCATTTTTTATCAATCAAAATAGAGAAAAAAAAAAGTTGTCATGAAAGTTGTCATCAATGGATGTTCATATATCATTACTCTTATTTTAAATGTATATTGAATATATTTATTAATCAATAAATAAACCTATAGTTGATATTTACATTTACATCTACATACATAACAAGTCAGGAGACTTTTACAATGAGAGAAATTCTGTTCCCAAGTTCTGAAACAAGTTATTTGAAGACGAAGATATAAAAATGACGAAAATTGGAGAAACAGGTCCCAGGAGGAGCAACCATGCGCCTAAAGCACATGGGATGTGCCTAGGGCATGCGCTCGGAGCATCTGAAATGTGAGGGGCACAGGCGTAGTTTTATTTTGGGTTAAGCCCGCGTTTTTATCCCAAACCCAGTTAGAAATCACCACTATAAATATCAGTCTTCTTCATTCAGAATTTCTTGTTCATAACTGTGGCAGTTAAAGAGGAAGGCAACTTTGGAGCTTTATGAGTATTTCTATCTTCTTTTTTGATTTTCTAGTGTATGTTTTTATCTTTAATAATTTGTTTTTAGTTACCATGTGTAACTAAATCTTTTTAGATTAGAGTTCTAAGATGAACCTCTATTTATTTTTGTTGTATATTTATTTAATTTAATGTTGTTTATATTTTATTTATTTTTTGTTTGCTATTAAGTTTTATTTTGTTATTTATTTCAAAGGAGGGTAACCCTAGATTAGATACTTAGGTTGTGACAGGGCATAACATTGTTATTACTATCTTGCTGCTTATATCTTTATATTTATAACATTATACTAATAACTATTTGTCTAGGAAGTAATTAGTTAATAACTAGCGAAAGATACCGAAAGGGAGTTGACCCTAGTAGTAAGTACTTAGGAGGTGACATTACTAATACTGAGTAAAATATGTTGAATCTGAAGGTGAGAAAAACACAAGAGGGGGGGTTGGCTTTTTCTTCTTTTTCTCCTACTGAAGTCACTCGTCAGAAGCAGTTAGATTACAGCTTCTGAAGTGATATTCAGATTCCAAATGCAGCGGATAAAAACAGACAGAGAGAGAAGAAGGACACAAAACAATTATACAGGTTTCTTCCACAAACAGAAAGTAGTCCTGTCCCCTTGCACTTTCAAGGAGAGTTCACTAAAAATGTAATACCTGATTACAAATGCTCACTGCTAAAACTAGCAAGAGACTTCAAATTACTGAAGCACAACTGCAAGAGATTTCCTATGCTCCTGAACACAATCAAGAGACTTCTATGCTCAAGCATAACTGCAAGAGACTTTTAATCAAACATAGTTACAAAGAAAAATGTTTGAAGTTGAACACTTGATATATAATCAGTGGTGTTCACAATACAAATCAGATACAGACTCTTAAGACTCTAGAATTTATAAGATATGAACTTTGATAAGAAATTCTAAGTGAACTTTTGATGTAGACAAATTTTGACAGAATTTTGGCGCTTTCAAAATAATGTTGAGTCTCTTACAATTCTCAAAGTCTTCACTCCTTTAGATAGAGGTGTGAGAGAGACGTTGTGAATTGCCAGCACATCAAAAAGAGTTGTTTGAACCTTTGATCAATCACCAATGATCTTTTGCCTGATATGGTTATTGTCCTATGAAGGATCAATTTCAAATCCATTTCAAGTCTGTAGGAACATTGTTCCAGGCGTAGCTGTTTTTCTTGTCTTGTAGCAGAGACACATTATGAGTAGTGGAGGTAGTGGTTGTACCATTCGTACAATTATTCTTTGTCAACGCTCTTCATTGAACAAACATCCAATGCCTTCAGATTCATTTGATTTAGTTGTTGCTTCACTCTTCTAGTCTTCTGTAATGCTAGGCGTGATTAAATCCTTTGAACAACCTTTGAAGCTTTAAGTCTCTCATCTTCTGATGAACTTCAGCTTCTGGTGATCTTGCTTCTGATATGTGCTTCTGATGAAATTGCTTCTGATGACGTCATCACTTTAGGAGCACTTTTCTTCAGATGCATAAAGCTTCATTCTTGTTGATTTCATTGCTCTCATTTGTTCTTCCAGTACCTAAGCTTTAAGTAGACACAAAATTTTGTCTATGGTCCTTTACACTTGAACAAATATTAGCATATCCAATTGACAATTTTTAATACCTTGTTATCATCAAAACTCTAAAGAGGTAATGTTAAACACATTTTGTTCCAACAATCTCCCCCTTTTTGATGATGACAAACCTTAGTATTTAAAAAATGCTCAATTGTTGTTAATCTAATTAACAAGTTGACTATAAGGGTATGAGGTTTGTAAGCTCCCCCTGAGTCCAATAGTACTATAAGGTGAGGTTTGTAAGCTCCCCCTGAGTTCTATTCTTGTTAATTAAATTCATAATTAAAAACGTAAGAACTCTCAGAATTAACTCACATTAATAGACTAAGAGATAAGAAGATGGTCCTATTAATTTAAATTGTTTGAAATTAAATTAATGGGGCTCAGTGCCTTTAAATACTATACATCTACTCCCCCTTTTGTCATCAACAAAAAATATAAACTTAAAGACAAAAAGAAGAGATAAGAAAAATGGTGAGACAAAAAACAATATGTAAACACATAGTTCAGAAGCAGTTTATATTCAGAAGCACATAAGTATTGAACAGAGCAGTAATTCAGAAGCATAAACATAAGTTCATAAGCAAAGATACAAACAACAGAAATAAAAACAAGCTAATGGCTCGTTTGGTGCACATGAAATGATAGAGTTAGGATATGATATAAAATTGGAAAAGGATAGGAAATGATATAAACATGATAACATTTATCCTATCACATGTTTGATGCACATATGATAACAAATATAATATCATATATATCACAATTAAATGACATAATTATCCTTGTAATTAATTCTAATTAAATGTAATTAAGCTATTATTAATTACACAAAGTTATACAAAAAATTGTCAATCGTCTTCTTCCTTATTTTAGGGGTACCGTCATCTTCATTCTTAAAGTTCAATTAAAAAAAAATTCATTCTTCAATTAAAAAAAATCGTTGTCTTTGTTGAATATAATACGAAATTCCTAAATTGAAATTCCTAAACTCTTTGTTTCATCTCTTTTCAAATTTGACTTGAGTACAAAATAGACAATCAAGAAAAAAACAAACAAAAAATTAAGCAAATTGAGGAAAAAGTGATTGTAGGTTGGAATTGGGGTCAAATCTGTATCAAATAGAAGAGATGGCGATGAAGAGTTATGGAGGAACCGGTAGAGGTCGATGGATGGAGAACAAAGAGAGCATGAGTGATGAATTGAGAGAGAGGGCAAAATAAACATTTTAGTGCTAATCATGATAGGATAATTGTAACCCACAAAAAACTAAGGATAAAAATAACAAAGGGTGAGTAGGATAGGATAAGAAATGAGTTTAAGTTATCCTTCCCTATTGATGCACCAAACAACAAATTGAATCAGGATATGATATTTTTATCATATCCTGTCTTCCTATCCTGTGCACCAAACAGGCTCTAAGGGTGTGCAACTAGGGCTGGGCTTGTTTTTGGAACATCTCGATCATCTGTTTCATCATCCTGTTTGTTTCTTCTGCTTGTTCCTTCATCTCTTTCTTGAATTCATCATTGCTTCTAATGAGATTCTCTTCTCTGACTCTGGCTTCTTCCAGTTTTGCTTCTGTAGAGGTCTTGTATTCAAGCAATAGAAGCTTCTAGTCAAGAAGTTCTTTCCTTAACTGCTTGTTTTCCTTTTCCAACTCAGCATTCCTTTGCAACAAGGCTAGATCCGTAGAGAATGGTTTGATATTAATCTTTGACAACCAGTTGATGTTCAACTCTCTTGGGTGTATTCCTATTGGAATAAAATCAGTAGCATTCCTTGCTCTTAAGGTAAGAGGAGTACGCACCCAAGTTCTTAGCACTTGCACTTCTTGAAGATTGCTACCAACCCCTTTCAACTAATCTTGAAACTTTCTTTGAGCAGAGTCTTGAGCATCAAAACATGATCTCTGAAGTTCAGTCAAGACATAGTCTACTCTTTCCTTTAATATCTTCCACTGCTTCTCATAGCTATCCTCATGAATGAGATTGTTCCTTGCTTGAACCAAGTTGTTCAGCTCCTGAAAAATGTTCTCACACACATCTGCTAGAATAGTAGAATCTAGAAACAGGGTGGGTGGAGAAGGGACATTTGTTCTGGCAGGAGCACAAGGTTGAATGGCTAAGTTAGAGGATGAGGGTTGGTCATTTATGGAGGCTTGAAGTTCAACAATGGTGTTGGTTGTTGGTGATTGGTTGTTTATAACTTGTTCAGGGACAATTAGTTCAGAAGCAGGTTGTTCAGGAACAACTAGTTCAGGAACATTTTGTTCAGGAACAGGATCAGGGATAAGGATAGACTCTGTGTTGGTTGATGATGCCATTTCTTGGTTAGGTGTTTGTTGATGGGGGCTTTCTGTCATAACTTCATCAGAAGCTATGTCAGAGGCTTTTTCTAAGTTGGACTCATAACCAGGTAATTCACCTGAGTAATGATTTACTAGGTTCTGTATGATTGAAGGTTCAGAAGTTTGAGTTTTTGAGTTGTTTGAGAGATAGTTTAAGATGATGATACATTAGTGTTAGCATTATTTGTCCTTGTGTGATCATCAACACCCTCTGCATCAGCAGGAACAAATTGAATAGGATCAATCATGGGTGGTTGCAAAGGATGATCAATAGGTAGATTTTTGCAAACATCAATTCTCCATTGTTGCATGTCAATTAACCTCTCTTCAACAGAGGGATACATTGCACAAAGGTATCATAATCTGGCTTTTTAGAAGTTTTGGTTGATGGTGATGGGGACAAGCTTTTATTGAGAGTGGTGTAGACTTTGTTGAGAGGGACATCATCCATATCAGATGATGTGGATTAGGATGATGAGATGGAGGCTGGACTAGACCTAGTGTCAGAGGATGTACTAGATTCTATATTAACTATTTCAGCAGTAGTGTGTAGAGAATCAGTATTACCTTCAAGAGCTTCTGAAGCAACAACTTCTGAGCAGCCAGCTTCCACTTGAGCATCTTCAGTAGTCTTCAGAACACCATCAGCTACTATCATCTGCTGCAGGTTCTCTGTAAGCTCCAATCCAAGTTGAGCAGCTTCAACTGTGGATTCCTTTGCTAGGACCTCTGTAGGAATCTCAATCTCCTTTGCTAACGGAAGTGCTTTCTCTATTGCAGCATCAGTTTCCTTCCTTGTCTTAACCAGTTCTGTTGCTTCTTCATCTTCTTCTTCTTCAGAAGAAAGCTTTAACTTCCTGACAATAGGTTTCCTTTTCCTTCTAGGAATGGAGGGTTGAGTAGGCTGAGGTGGTGAAGGTTCAACTTCCTTCCCACTTCTGGTTCTTTTGTTCAGGACCTTAACAGATTCCAGATCCTGAACTTCTTCTTGTATTGAGACCAGCCAGAACCAGTTGCTTTAGCAACTTTGGCTTTCTTGGATTTCTTGGGAGGTTCTTCAGAAGCTTCTTCAAGGTACTCAGCTTCTGTGAGTGCTCTTTTCTTTGACTTTCTGCCCTTTGCTACTGGCAGAGCACCACCATACATTTGCTCTAGTATATCCTCCAGCTGGATAGTCTCTCCAGTGGCTTGCAAATGGTCATGAATGTAGTAGAGTTGCACATCTAATGGATCTTGTTTGCAGATTGGAGGAAAGCCTTCCATAAGATTGGAAATAGCTGTAGATTCCTTCAAATATGTGTTCAGCTTCTTTTAATCATTCTTTCTGATCAACTTCATATGTCTCAGAGTGCTACCATTGATTACTTTTCTAGTAGTCGTGCCAAGGTGCTTATCAGTGAAGACCTTAGTATCACTCAATGCTCTCAAAATTCCTCTTTGATGAAGAATTTCTGAGGTGAGTCTCCCATAAGGAATCCAGGTTCTGTTGCTCAATTGACTCTCCCTTAATGTTTTGATCATGTGTTTGAAGATGTACTTAGGCACATTTGCTTTTTCCTTCTTGATAAAGTAGTCAAGAAACACCCTGTGTTCCAAAGAAGGTTGATCAGAACCTCCTCCCTTAGGCAGAAGATTCTCATTCTGTATCTTCAGAAGCATTTTCTTCTCCATGCTCAAATCACTGTAGGCACCTTTCTTGTTGTTGTTGAACATAGTCTGATTGACTATTTAATTCCATGAACTTTTCTTGTTGTTGTCCAGACCGTCCTGGAAGCTACCTTCAGAAGCTCTCCTGATAACAAAAGTAATTACGTCCTGAGAGATGTAAACCGGAATCCCTATGACGCTTGATCTAATTTCAGTACCAATGAAGGGTTCCAAACCCATTTCTTCTCTTGTCTTACCAGCCAGGGTAGGATCAATCATCACCTTTTCATCCATTTCTTGTTTAGCAGCCTTTCTATCATAAACATGTGCTCTTACCCAGAAGTGCCTTACCAGACTCATGTATGTTGGACCGTTTAGCAAGTTGAAGTAATCCATGAGGTCCTGTGACTGATAATACTCTTTGATGTTGCAGCTGTGATATGATAGGGAAGTGAAATCCACGGGACTCTCAACTTGAACGGCCAAATCCCATTCTTCTAATGACATGGTTCTTCCCTTTAATTCATAAGCAGGAGCTTCTTGAGTAGACGTTCCTTGTGCTATTTCTTGAGAAGAGGTTCCTTGAACAGTCTCTTGCATAGATGATTCTAGAATAGAGCTTGACGATGCCATTGATGATAATGAAGATTTAGGGTTCTAGGTTTTTGATTGAGGGAGATGAACTTTTGTCTTCGCAGAGAGTCGGTTGAGAGAATAGTAAGTGTAGGTTGTGAAGTGAGTAGTGTGTGTTTTGTCTAAGTGTTTTGAGTAAAAACAAACGATTGCAATTCAGAGGGGACAAACAAATACAACATTAATGACAGTTGGGGGCGCGAGAAAGTACATTCAAAGCTAAAAATCATCATTGCCCTTTTAAGTTATACACCAATACATTTAAGCCACGTCAGATATGCTTGCCTTTTAAGTGATACACCAATACATTCAATATGCTTGGCTCTTGAATATAGAATTGGATTCTTTGACAAACAAATAGCAACAGTATTATCACAGAAAATGGGAATACTATTAGCATTAATCTGATAATCTTCCAACTGATGTTTCATCGAAAGTAGTTGTGTACAACAACTTACATCTGAGATGTATTCTGCTTCTGCTGTAGACATAGCCATAGTTGCTTGCCTTTTGCTAGCCCAGGATATCAGATTCTCTCCCAAGAACTGACAGTTACCACTAGTTGATTTTTTTTCAATCCTATCACCAGCATAGTCAGCATCACAAAATCCAACCAACTTATAATCTAAGGATTTCCTGTAAAGGAGTCCAAGATCTGTTGTTCCTTTTAGATACCTGAAGATTCTCTTAACAACTGTTAAATGAGATTCTCTAGGATCTGACTAGAATCTTGCACACAAGCATACACTGAATAAAATATCTGGCCTAAGATGCAGTGAGGTATAACAGAGAACCAATCATACCTCTATACAGCTTCTGATCTACCTTTGATTCGGTATCTTCTTTGCTTAAGGTGCAGGCTGGATGCATTGGAGTGTTCATCACTTTACAATCTTCTAGCTTGAACTTCTTCAGAAGATCCTTTGTGTACTTTGTTTGATGAACATATACTCCATCTTTACATTGATTGATTTGAATACCAAGGAAGAACTTCAATTATCCCATCATGCTCATTTCAAATTCATCCTGCATTAACTTATAGAATTCCTTGCAAAGAGATGCATTAGTAGAACCAAATATTATATCATCAACATATATCTCCACAACAAGAATGTCTTTCTCAAGAGTCCTTCTGAAGAGTGTTGTGTCAACTTGACCTCTTTTAAAATCATTTTTAATCAAGAAATTACTCAGTCTATCATACCAAGCTCTGGGAGCTTGTTTCAAGCCATATAGTGATTTATTAAGTTCATAAACATGGCCAGGATGCTTAAGATCCTCAAAACCAGGAGGTTGTTTGACAAACACTTCTTCTTCTATGACTCCATTTAGAAATGCACTCTTGACATCCATTTGATATAATATTATGCCATGATTAACTGCATAGGATAGAAGTAACCTGATTACTTCCAATCTTGCAACTGGAGCAAATGTTTCAGTGTAATCAATGCCTTCTTGTTGACTATAACCTTGTGCAATAAGTCTAGCTTTGTTTCTGGTTACTTCACCTTGTTCATTCAGCTTGTTTCTGAATACCCATTTTGTTCCAATAATGTTCTTCTGATGAGGTTTGGGTACCAGATCCCACACATCATTTCTTTGAAATTGATTGAGCTCTTCTTGCATAGCTAGTATCCATCCATCATCTGAAAGTGCTTCATCAACTATAGCAGGTTCAATCACTGATAACAATCCTATCATAGACTCTTCTTGTCTGAAATATGATCTTGTTCTTCTAGGACTGTCTTTGTTTCCAATGTTTGATCCTCAGGATGTGAAGACTTGTACTTGAATGTATTTTTGGATTGATTTGCTTGCTGAGAGCCATATTGAGCTTGATAAGAAGCTACTTCATCTAGAGCTTCTGGAGTTGATTCAGCTTCTAGACTGTCTTCAGAGTCTGATCAGGTTCTGAAGTATCTTCAGTAGCCTGTGTATCTGCAAAACTTTCATCTTGCTCTAGAGATTTACTTCCAGGCTCTTTGTCATCAAATTTAACGTGCATAGATTCTTCAACACAAAGTGTATCTGAATTATACACTCCATATGCCTTTGACCTTTCAGAGTAACATAAGAAGATTCCTCTTTGAGCCTTGGCATCAAATTTCTTTAGGTAGAGCTTATTATTTAGAATGTAACAGGTACATCCAAATTGATGAAAGTAAGATATATTGGGTCTTCTTCCCTTAAAGAGTTCATATACAGTTTTCTCCAAGATAGGTCTGATATAGATCCTATTTTGAACATAACATGATGTATTCACTGCTTCTGCCCAGAAATGTTTAGCCAAATTATTTTCATGAATCATGGTTCTTGCCATTTCTTGTAAAGTTCTATTCTTTCTCTCTACAACCCCATTTTGCTGTGGATTTCTAGGAGAAGAGAATTCATGGACAATTCCATGTTTTTCACAAAAAGTTTTAAATGGCTCATTTTTAAATTCTCCACCATGATCACTTCTGACTTTCAAAATTTTCGTTTCTTTATCAGACTGTATTTGAGTGCACAAGTTACTGAATACATCATATGCACTGTCTTTGCTTCTTAGGAATTTTACCCAAGTCCATCTGCTGTAATCATCAACAATGACTAATCTATATTTACTTCCATATAAGGATGCAGTATTAACTGGTCCAAATAAATCAATATGAAGCAGTTCTAAAGGTCTGGAGGTTGAGATATTGTCTTTAGATTTAAAAGATGATTTCACAATCTTTCCTTTCTGGCATGCACCACAAAGTGCATCTGAATGATAGTCAATATTAGGTAGGCCTTTGACAAGTTCTAACTTACGAAGCTTAGAGATTAACCTCCAGTTAGCATGTCCCAACCTTCTGTGCCATACCCACTTCTTATCATTCATTGATAGAAGACAGATTACCTTTTGATCAACCAGTTCAGAAAAATTGATTTTATAGACATTCTCTACTCTCTTTCCTTTGAACACTATGGACTTGTTATCTTTGTTAATTACTGTGCAGTTGATCTTTCCAAACATCACATCATAACCATTGTCACAAAACTGACTTATACTCAAAAGGTTATGTTCAAGACCATCTACCAACCACACATTATTAATAGAGATAGAGGAGTTACCAATAGTTCCTGTGCAAATGATCTTGCCAGACTGGTTGCCTCCAAACTTCACATTTCCTCCTTCTTTCATTGTGAGGGTGAGGAACATTGACTTCTCTCCTGTCATATGTCTTGAGCAACCGCTGTTCAGATACCATGATTTTTGCTTTTCCTTAGATTTTAGGCATTTCTGCAGTATTGACAATTTCAGATTTAGGTACCCATTGTTTTATGGGTCCTTTGAGGTTAGTGCTGGAAGTTTTACTCTTCACTTATTGTACCTTGAGGTGTGGTTTTGGGAGCTTCTGATTGATCAGTACTTTAGGTTTAACACCTTTTAGTTCTGATTCACCTGAAGCCATAACTGTTTTGTTCTTTTGAGACTTAAACTTCAAGATACCAGATTCTGGCTTCAACAGACTCTGAGGAACAGGTTCTGATCTTTTCAGAATCTTGATCTTTGAGGTCTTAGAGTCAGAATTTGTCATAGCCTTAGACTAAGAGTTCTTTGGCTCTGAAACAATCTTAGCCTTAGAACTAGAAGCTTCAGGTTCTGACTGAACCACAATTTCAACTTTAACACCTTCGAGTACAAATAAGGTTTTCAATCCTTCCTTGATACATTCACAACATGCTTTGAGATTAGTTTCATTAGGTTTCCTTCTGAAAATTCAATTCCTTTGCCATTGTTTTTGTAAATGTTATAAATCATAGAAGTGATGAGTAAAACCGCAAGTGCACGGTTTTACCGATGTAGTAATAAAAGATATCGTTCCGACAGGGAATTATGAATTTAATTAACTTTCAACAATGGTTAAAAGAAAGTTTGAGTTGAAAAGTTTGGATTTTTAAATGAAAGAAAAATAACAATAATAAAAAGTACCTTGGGATTATTGGTCCATCTTAATAACAAGTCCTTCACAAACAAACCATAAACTGGTAATTTTATATTGGTCCCACTTTCTAAAGACAAGTTTCTCTTTAGCCTATCACATCTCCTTTCGGTCTCAGTGAGTGTGTTCCTCTAACAATCAAGCCTATTCTCATGGTTGATTGTTATTGGAATCCTTGAAGCTCGAAACTTTATGTGTCTCAAGGTTTGCTAGACTATGTTTCGCAACCTTTGTCAAATTTCACTTGTTCCAACATCAAAACTTCATCTTTCGATCCTTCGCTTTGATATTTGAGATGAATCAATAATAACTATTAAACTTCATTTTTCGATCCTTCGCTTAATACTTATTATTGATTATAAGAACGGTGAAATTAGATTAGAAAGTGAGGTTATATAAAATTAGGGTTTATGGTTTGGTTTGATTAGGATTATGTCATTAAGACTTATCCAACAATCCCAAGACAAGAAGAGTCTACTCAGTAACGTTCATTGTAGACATAGAGAAAAAGAAGAAGAAGAACATAAAATAAAATAAAACAAAGATGAACTTTTATTTAAAGAAACAATTGTCACTTATTATTTCAGAGAACAAAAGATGAATTGTTGTGATAGTTAGCTATTCTATTTAAATTTTAGAATGACTTAAGCCCTAAGAAATACATCACTAGAATGTTCCATAAGAAACCACAGGCTTTTAGGTCAGAAATAAACTAATAGGTAGCTTGTACAAGAAGAAAAAAGCAGAAAAAGAGAATCCCGAGATGTGGTACGGCCGTGTCAGATATGGTCCGGGCCGTGCCAAGCTTCTGACTTGGGAGAATATATTTTTGTGTTGAATCTTGTATTTTTCCAGCCCGAATCAGCTCCTAATCCTCTTTCTTTTGCTCTAAGACTGAATCTATCAAATATTCGTTCCTGAAATATAAATATGCAATTGAAGTAAAATATATCTAAAAGGAAATAATATTTAAATAAAATAAACTTAAATCTAAATAAAACGAAACCAAATATTATATTAAAACAACTCATTATTGACTCATCAAACTCCCCCACACTTGAATCTTTGTTTGTCCTCAAACAAAAGGCATAAGCATAACAACATAAACAAGATTTAACATATGACAATACAATTAAAAACTTATGTCTCCTCTAAAGTTTCATTTCAAGTGTACATTAATTACAACTTCAAGTATTCCTTGTGAACTTATTCAACCCAACAACAAGTTTCAAGTGAGTGTGTGTGTAGTTCAACCCTTTTCTTGCTCCTGTATAAAATAGATATTATGAGGAAACAGGTTCTAACATTAAGACTAAACTAACTGAGAAAAATTCTTTCTTCATTTCATATAAGAGAGATGAGAGTATTTTTGATCATTGGATCTTTGCCATTTGCACATCTTTGGGGTTTTTGCAGAATTTTTATTGATTTATGGAAACAACCATCTTCATGTAGGAAGTCTGAGGGCCTACCCCCTTCCCCAATCTAGATTCAATGGTGCCCCTTATATTTGTATTTGTTCTTCCCCCTTAAGTTTCTCAAGATAACATCACCTTCACGTAGGAAGTCGGAGGGCCTACCCCCTTCCCCAATCTAGATTCAATGATGTAACCTCAGTATTAATTTTGGCTTTGTAAACTCCCACACACTAGCTTATACTACTTTTACTCTGAAATTTTTTGAGGGTTAACTTACCTTTAGAATTAGAACGTGTTCCTTAAAATACCTATTCATACACTTACTCAAAGGGTGAAAATTTATGCTTTTCTCATTGGAGAAGTTTCACAATAAAACAAGATGTGGGTATAGCAAGAACACTTAAAACACAAGAAGCTATTTACTAGAAACAACCATTTTAGAAGAGACAACAAAAAAATTATGCCATAATTTACAATAAAAACAAGGTGCTTAATCATGCCTTTTGCAACAAAACATAACAAAAGAAATAAAGTTCAAGGGAGTTTGAAAACACTACGACACTAGACACTTTATTTGCCCCCCCCCCCCCCCACACACACACACACACACACACACACTTGGGAGAAGCATTGCCCTCAATGATTAAAAAACTAGAAAAGAAAAGCGAAGAAGAGGGAAGAATAAGAATAAGAAGAAGAAAAGAAGAGAGAAGAGTAGAGGAAGAGGAAAACTCACAATTTTATTGAGGTCCATAAGGTGGACCTTGGAGGTGAAGGTGGTGCATCATGTTTCAGAGCATTTGATTATTGTCTTCACTTATTCAATTGCCCCCTTAGGACATTATTCCTTAGCTCGGCCATTTCAACACCTTGTCTTTGTTGCTCGGTGCTTATTCTTTGAACTTCGGTTTGCATCCATGCCCACCGTTCATCATTATAGTTCTCACCGGCTTCTTGTTCATGGTGCAAGTTTGCACCTGCCTCCTCTTCATCACCATCATCACCATCATTATGTACCTGTGGGTTAGTACCAACATAAAGAAATTTTTCCACCACCTCCGGATTAGGTAGAATAAATAGACAATTAGCTCTATTAATTCTCCACTCATATTGGTAATTGTGAGTAGGGCCATGGGTTTTAAGAAAGGACATAATAGTGAGAGTATCTAAGTCTAGATAATTGTTTCCCTATCCTCTTGATCCCTTGATTCAAACTCACCCCAAACTTCCTAGCAATAAATGCGATGATTCCACCTACCATTATATCACCCTTATCATCCGGTTTCTTTTTAGTAATTGAAACAAGATAATCAAGTAAACAATAGCAAATGTTAATAGGGTGGTTATAAAGCATAGCACACGACATAAACAACTTATCAGTCCTCATCATTCCTACTCTTTCCTACCCCAGATGGTACAAGCCATAACCATTTGAAGGTACCTAAGCATAGGGTTGTGAATTCAACAGCCTAATCACATGTTCATCTATTTCTAGCCTACCCATAGCATTAACATCAAGGTACTAGCAAGTAGAGATAGTTCTAGAGATTAGAGAATTATACCTATTCCTTTACTCTTGATCCTTGTATTGGATCCCATGATTGCGGGTTATTGATTGCTTCTTCCTTGCACCACTTCCGGAGCTTTCAATCTGCTTACCTTTCCTCTTTGATGCCATTTGACCTTTGTTTGGGTTGGTGTGGGTTTGGGTGGAGGTTAGGGTTTGGCAAGGTTTGAAGGTTGGGGAAGGTTGGTTTATGTTTGGGATGAAGTTTGGAGAGAGATATGGAGGTTTGAAGGTGGAGGTTATGGAGGTTTTAGAGGCAGAAGTAAAAGGGTGAGAGAAGTTTGTGTTTGAGAATGAAGGAAGAAGAAGAAAAGGAAAAATTTGATTGGTTTTGTATGCTGATGGGGGTTGGCACGGCCGTGCCACCACATGCACGGGCCGTGCCAAGCTTCTGGAATATGAGGGTTGGGTTTGGCAGAGTCAGGCACGGCCGTGCCACTGTAGGCACTGGCCGTGCCAAGCTTCTGGTCATGCTAGGCTTAATTTTCTTCCTTTTTTCGTATCATATTTGGACAAATACCTACAAAACCAATTAAAACAAAAGAAAACAAATAGAATAAAAGCAATTAAACTCATGGGTTGCCTCCCACGAAGTGCTCGTTTAAAGTCATGAGCTTGACGATTAGAAGGTCTCTCTACCTTATACCCAGTTTTTCACAAAGTGACAAAGGCTTTAAACTGACACTCTCTCCCAAATCACACATGGCTTTCCCAATGGTTTCAGATCCTATGATACAATGTATGGAAAACCTCTTTGGATTCTTAAGTTTAGGTGGCAATTTGTTCGGAAGTTTTTTAATAAAATTTCTAAACTGCTCATCTAACTTGGATTTAGCAAACCCTTGTGTTAATGGAATTTTAGGCTCATGAGGTGGTGAAGTAAGTGGCTTATCATTCTCTCCTATGGCTTTCTCACTTTGAGGCTCGTCACTCCCTATCTCTCCCTCATTGTTCTTAACTTTCACAATGGGGTCCTCTAATTGTTTCCCATCCCTAAGATTAATAGCACTTGTGTGGCCTTTAGGTTTGGTTTCGGTTTGGCTTGGAACGATTCCGGAGGTTTGAGAGGAGGTAGCCACTTGTTGGGTCACTTGAGAGGTTTGAGTTTCAAGCATCTTATTGTGAGTTGCTATGGAGTCTACATTGGATGTGAGTTTGGCAAGAGTGTATTTCAAAAATCCAGTTTGATTTTTAAGCTCTTGGAGCTGCTTGGATTGATTCATAACATAATTTTCCATTAAAAGTTTCAAGCTGGATTTTTGAGGGACCCTCTGGTTGTTTGCATACCGAGTGTTGTTCTATGACCAAAGGGATTTTGAGGAGTTTTATAAAATTTTTGGTTTGGCCTCATCCCTTGGTTATATTGAGAATAATTCAATTGCTCAATACTTTCAACAACACTACCTAGTTGGCACTCAATGCCAATATGGCCAAATATACCACAGACTTCACATGGCGGTGACACAGGGGCAGGTGTGACAACACTTACACTTAATTTATCAATTTTTTAAAAAAGTGTATCCACCTTAGCATTCAAATGATCAAGGGCAGAAGCTTCATACATACCTGCCTCTTTTTTAGAGGGTGAAGGAGCAACAACAGTAATGGTTCTCTCACTTGTCCACTGATATTGGTTTTGGGCCATGTCCTCGATCAAAGCATACGTTGTTGTGTATGTTTTATTCATCAAAGCTCCACCTGCCGCTGCATCAACATAAATTTTTGTGGTATACAAAAGACCATTATAGAAAGTATGGATAATAAGCCATTTCTCTAAACCATGATGGGGGCAAAGCCTAAGCATTTCTTTAAAACGCTCCCACATATCGTAAAGAGATTCCCCATCTTTTTGAGTGAATTGGAAAAGCCTCGCCCTTAATTGAGCGGTTTTAGAAAGGGGAAAGAATTGGGCAAGGAAAGCTCGCCTTATTTAGTCCCATGAAGTGATAGAACCAATTGTCAATGAATGAAACCAAGCAGTAGCTCTATCCTTTAAGGAAAAAGGAAAGATGTAACACCCCGTTTTCCCGACATAAAAATTTCTCAAAATAATAATCAGAGTTTCACAACTTAAACGGAATGCTACATTTCTTAAAAATCACAATGGAATAAATAATAATTTATCTTTCAAAATATTTCAATAAAATCTTAAATCACTTCGCAGCGGAATTTATTTCAAAAATCTTAAAAACAACTTTGGCACGAAGGCCTCAACGTAAAATCTCATCAAATTCTTTAATATCATGTTCATAAAATCTCATAGTTAAATATGTAAAGAATAGAAAACATAAGCAAAGTTCCCCATCCCGTTACATATCAGAGCACCTAAGGACACAGTGAGAGATAGCCACTCACAACAACGATCAACAGCTACTAATCTTGATCACCTGCAAGTTACCCATACGAAGAGCAACATTTTCAAGCAGAAGGGGTGAGATTTCACAAACATTAAACTTAAGCATATAATTCATCAATTTACAACTAACAACTTAAAACATCAACTAATCACATAATCTTCAACAAGTACAATCATAAAGCAACTCATCATAGTTCATCATATTCATCAACAGATATAATCTCAAACAACTCATCATAATCATGTATAGAAACATCATCAAAATTCATCATATAGAAAACATCATCAAAATTCATCATATAGAAAACATCATCAAAATTCATCATATAGAAAACATCATCGCATCATCAAGTTCATCATGTTAAACAACAAATGCATTCATAATTATTTCATCAAGACTCTTCTTCAATGACTCAACATCTTAGACAACTTAGACAACTCGACACGACTATGCAACTTCAACTTCTTAATCATGCATGTGGTACCAATAGAGCATCAAGCTCCCTTCGTTAAAGTCATAATTGGACTTGTCAGGCATCAAGCCCCCTTCGTTAAAGCCATTCGACTTGTCAGGCATCAAGCCCCCTTCGTTAAAGTCATTCGACTTGTCAGGCATCAAGCCCCCTTCGCTAAAGGTCAAATAGGACCTGTCAGGCATTAAGCCCCCATCGCTGACTATGCTATGCAACAACACGACTCAATGCAACGACACGACTCAAATACAACGACACCATCTCAATACCACAACAACAACTTCATAATTCAATATTAAATCAACCATAAAAGATTCATTAATCATAAACAACTTCATCATATAACTCATGCACAATCAATTAAAGAAAGAATTGCATATCAAATTACAAGTACTGAAATGATAATTCAATTACCAGCAATTCACATATTCATATCAAAACTCAAATCATAATCAAAACAATTCAAAACAACACAAGTAAACAACTTAGAAAATCTGGAACAGCCTAATCTCATGGTTCTAACCTTAAAACCAATTCTGATTATCATCTTATGAATTATCTAAGGTCTGTGCATCAATTTTGCATCACTTAAACTGTTAAACATCATTAAACCATTAAATTCTCTCATAAGCCTAATTCTCAAAAACTCTCAAAACTAATCCCTAACATGTTAGATGTAATTTCAGAGATCATACACTTAATTTTAATGAGAGTTAGTCTCACCCTTACCTTAATTCAGATGAACAAAGCTTACGAAAGAGAACAAAAGTGATGAAAACACCCAAATATACTGCTTCAGTGCGCGACAGTTTTCTCTTAACTCCGACCTTGTTTCGACGATCCGAACGGTGAAAGGGTAGACCCAGGTGTTGTGAACCTTTTGTCCAAAATTCCTCACGATCCAACGGTTAACGAGTGAGAAATAGCTGTTTTACTGAGGCAGATTTCAGAAAAACGAGAATTGCTTTCTCTCTTCTCTTTGGTGGCTACTTTTCTCACAAAAACTGTTTTTACCTTAAAACTATTCTAACCTAGTTTCTCCTATTTATATATCTCTTCTCCTCTATCTTATTTACTCTTATCACCAAAAACTACTCTCTTCCCTAATATCTTAATAATAATAATAATACACCAAATAACAAATATATTTCTATACTAGATAACATATATATATATCCACACAAAATAACATATATATTCCTACATAAAATAACAAATATATTTTCAAACCAAATAACAAATATATTTCTATAACAAATATATCTCTACATAACAAACATATTTCTATAACAAATATATCTCTACATAACAAACCTATTTCTATAACAAATATATCTTTACATCACATAACAAATATATTAGCATATTTCATCAAAATATATATTATAAATCAAATAATAATACACTAAAAATACAATAAATTAATAAAATATTAAATATTAAAAGTAGGGCGTTACAAAAGAGGTGCAGCCTTACGGCCTCTTGGTTTGCCTTCAAGGTTCCACTAAGTCTTAAAAAAGTTGAAATATGAAGAAATAATTGCAGGCTTTATTTCAAAGTTATTACCCTCAACCGTTGGGTATACAATAATAGCATGTGGCTCTTCCGTAGAAGGTGTAACGCCCTATTTCTAATTAAGCAATAAATCATGCAAATTAAATAAATACATAAGGAATAGTCATTACTTCTAAAATTAATCAACAACATAGTCATGCATGAAATAATCTCCAACATAAAAAAATCTCAGCGGAATCAATACATCTCAACATAAATGCCATGTCCTCAACATAAAATAAAATCTAGCAACATAAATAATCTCCATCAAAAACAACTCCAGATATAATAAAAATCTCAAAAGATAAATAACAAGCACTAAGTCCTAGATCAGAGCCTTATCTAGACACGTGCGATAAACGAGGAAGCTCCCGCTCCTCAAAGCAAAACTCACCAAGCAAAACATCTAAACCTGCATGCCGTCTACCCATCCATACAGAGAGGTAGGCGGTCCACCAAGACTACTAGGGGTTATAATTACATTAATCATAATCAATCACAAACAGGATTAGCATGCATCTTAACAATGTCTTGCATAATTAATCATAAACATAATATTCTCAAGAATCATTACACAAGCACGAAATTCCAATCCAACAATCATCAAACACACCAAGCTCAAGAATAAGCATGACTCTTCCTAGAAACATATAATGTGACTAGACGACTCGACTAAGTGTGGTACCAAATTTCTTTCATCTCCGAGGCCGTCGCCCCTGACGCTTATAAACACGCCATATCACCCCGAATAATGGACTACCGCAGCATCCAACAACAATGGAGATGAAAGACAACAACAACAACGTGTGTGAACTAGGAATCGACAACAGCAATACATACTTCATGTAATTTCACAAGTCCACACCAATTATATTCTAATACATGCGTACACCAACAATTCACCAACAATTCACATGTAAAAGATTTCACCAACAACATATATGCACACAACATATATAATCACCAACGAATGTCAAACGATTCTCACAATTCAATTCATGGAGAAATTACACCATAACATGACATTCATCATAATCCAACATCAAACAAACATTCATACATCCCTACATAATCTTACTAAGCCATTCACGAAGGAATTACAAGTAAAACGGATCATATGAATATTTCCACCAAGTTCGTATAATAAATATTTCACATTTAAGATATTGACACCAAATGTCAAATCTAAGTAAGACAATGCAATTGCCTCGACTAAGTACTCACACTATCACACATTGGTGTAGGCGTTCATACACATAAGTCTCACCGGCTAAATACCACGTTGACTCATGATTTACCAAGTTCGTATCAAAATATCACTTTTCTAAAATAATTTCATTTCAAAGAAAAACAATTCAATTATCGACGAATTTGAACAAAACTATTTTTGGTAATCGTATACACCTCATTTATACCTGATCCTATATCATTCATCTCAAGAAAACTCGTTTTCGGAAAAGTGGAACTAATGAACATTTTTCTAAACAATTGAGCAATTTCACGAAATTCAAGTCCCACTAAGTTAGATGATGTTTCTATAGGATTAGAGAGGTATATAATGATTAAACAAAGTCAAAGAAGTGTTATAGAAAGCTTGGACTGTAACACTCTAAATTCTATTTTATGATTTGTGGTGATTTTTAATTGATTTTGGTGTGCTTGGTGTATTTTACTTGAATTTATAAATGATATATGAAATATTTGGTGTGTTATTATTTATTATAATTATTTGTAGTATTTTATGAAAATAGGAGAAGTAATATTTATTTTAGAGTTAATAGAATTAAGGGAAATTAATAGAATTTAGTGGGGGAGAGTAAAGAGTAAAAAGAAGTTATACTTTGGTTGGTAAGAGTAGGAAAGAAAGAGTCAGACAAGTAATACGTACCAGGAAAAGAAAAACAAGCCTTTGGAGAGAAAACCAGGAAGAGAGCTAGGGAGAAGAACCAAGAGGAGAATTGCTAGGAATTGCTTTGTTTAATTCATCTAATCAGGTAAGGGTGGGTTTATGAATCAAATATTATATGTTCATATATGATTTCATGATAATAGATTGGAATTGGTGAGAATTGTTTTAGGTTTTCTTGAATATGTAAAATGCTAATGTTGATGAATTATGTTGTTAATGATGTTTATATGAGTTGTTTTGGTGCCTTGAATAAGTATTGAACCCATAACTTTAACCTAAAATCATTTTGGGTGATTGGGGAATCAAAAATGGGGTTTTTGGATGAAAAAGGGTTAGAAATCGTAAGTTGAAATTCTGCCCAGATGAGTACTCGCTTAAGCGAGATACCTGTCGCTCAAGCGAGCGACTCTTTGCAACGCCCAGTCTGAAATTTTGGCCGCTCGCTTAAGCGAGCCACGAGCGAACCCCGAGCGAGCGAAATCCTAACTTTCGTCATTTGCGTCGCTCAAGCGAAATTCCTGTCGCTCAAGCGAAATTTGCCCAGAACCTGTTGTTGGTGAGCGTCGCTCAAGCGAACGCCAAGCGAGCTGTAAGCGAACCAAAACCAAACTTACGTGAATTGACTCGCTCAAGCGAGATTCTGCTCGCTTAAGCGAGATAGGTTCTGTGCGACCATTTTGTGTAATTTTCCTAAGCGTTCCAAACCCCAATCTAAGCTTTTTAAGTCGTTTATTGGATTTATTAAGAATTATTGGAGTGATAAAAATATAGAATGAAGGTGTTTATGATGCATGAATGTATGGTTATATGAATTAAAATATATTATGCTAAGTTGCAAATGTTTCATGGTGTTGTTGAGTGGTGAGTCTAGTTGGGGAGGTGGTTTTAGTTGGTGTTGTTGTTGGTTGCATGGTGATATGCACCACTATTTTGTCGTATGGTGGTATGTAGATATACACCCTTGAGTCTCATACTCATTTGCATTGGTGGGGGCTCATGCCCCGGAATGTTTATACATTCAACTGGTGAGGGCTCATGCCCTGGAATGCTAGTCATTCACTTTGGTGAGGGCTTATGCCCTGGGATGCTTTAACCATCCAATTTGGTGGGGGCTTATGCCCCGGAATGCTTAGCATTCAACGCGCGTAGTTGGTACCACATATGCATAATACATTATCAGGTGATGGAGTCTTGCATTAGTAGTTTAAGGTGTGAGTGGTGGTTGGTGAGGTGTCACCACAAGTGGTGTTGTCGTTGGTGTCGTTGTTGTTGCTATTCTTTTAAAGGATAAACTTGAATATAATGTTGATATACTATGGTGGATATTTGTTGCTTATGTTAAAGGTGGTGAATTTGTTGATGTTGTTTTCAATTTATTTGATTGACTCATATATTTATATATAATCTTTGCTTTGTGAACTCACCCCTTCTGCTGGAATTGCCGCCTCGTGGGCAAGTGCAGGTAGTGATGGATAGTTAGGAGCGGCTCTTGTGTCGTAGGCTCTGATACGTAACGGGATGGGATTAGATGTCTTAAATTTCATTCCTTTATGTATCACTTTTTCTTGGAGAAGATGTTGTTGGAGATTTTATTATTTTGAAATAAATTGTATTATGTTGAGGCCTTTGTGCCAAGGATATTGACCTTTGTTGTTGGTTGATTAACAAATGATATTCCGCTGCAGATATTTTATAAAGATGTTATTTTGGAGGATTATTTAAATAGTTATATGTTTCTATTTAAATAAATAATTTTTGAAATGTGTATGTAATACTCCGTTGTTTGTTGATTAACTCTGATGTTTTGGATATTAATATATCATTTTGGGAAACAGGGTGTTACATTTGGTATCAGAGCAAGTTGGTCCGTCCGGCCATTAGGAGAGTCGTGTCGAGCCAATAGTGTAGTGTGACAGGTTTTAAACTGACTTTGTTGTTCTAATTTTTATTGTTATGTAGAACTATCAAGATGTCTGGAAGGAATGATGCTGCTCTTGCTGCTGCTTTGCAAGCAATGGCTCAAGTTGTTGGACAACAGCAGGGTGCTGGTGGGGCTGGTGAGGGTGTAAGGATGCTGGAGACATTCCTAAGGAATCATCCACCAACCTTCAAGGGAAGGTATAATCCTGATGGAGCACAGACCTGGTTGAAAGAGGTTGAGAGAATTTTCCGAGTGATGCAGTGTACGGACGCTCAGATGGTGCGGTTTGGCACCCATATGTTGGCCGAGGAAGCTGATGACTGGTGGGTGAGTGTTCAACCGGTGTTAGAGAATGAAGGTGCTGTGATTACATGGGCTGTGTTTAGGCGGGAGTTCTTGAGGAGGTATTTCCCGGAGGATGTCCGTGGTAGAAAAGATATAGAATTCCTTGAGCTGAAGCAAGGGGACATGTCCATTACGGAGTATGCTGCTAAGTTCGTGGAGCTTGCAAAGTTTTATCCCCACTATGCTGCGGAGACTGCTGAGTTCTCCAAGTGTATCAAATTTGAGAATGGTCTGCGAGCTGATATCAAGCGGGCCATTGGCTATCAGAAGATCAGAGACTTCTCTGAGTTGGTGAGCAGTTGCCGTATTTATGAAGAGGATACGAAGGCCCATTATAAAGTGATGAATGACCGCAAGGGGAAGGGGCAGCAGAGTCGCCCAAAGCCTTATAGTGCCCTAGCTGATAAAGGTAAGCAAAGAATGCATGATGAGAGGAGGCCAGCACGTAGAGATGCTCCTGCTGAGGTGGTTTGTTATAAGTGTGGTGTTAAAGGCCACAAGAGTAATGCCTGCAACCGTGATGAGAAAAAGTGCTTCCGATGTGGTAAGAAAGGTCACACTGTTGCTGAATGCAAGCATGGAGATATCGTTTGTTATAATTGTGGTGAAGAGGGTCATCTTAGCACTCAGTGTACTAAGCCTAAGAAGACGCAGGCCAATGGGAGAGTATTTGCATTGACTAGTACCCAGACTGATCATGAGGATCGACTTATCAGAGGTACTTGTTTCTTTAATAGTACTCCCTTAATTGCTATTATAGATACTGGTGCAACACATTGTTTCATTGCTATTGATTGTGCTAAAAGATTGGGTCTGTTTATGTCTGATATGAATGGGAAAATGGTTGTTGAAACTCCAGCTAAGGGTTCAGTGACTACTCCCCTTGTTTGTTTAAGTTGTCCGTTGTCGGTATTTGGTAGAGAATTTGAAGTAGACCTTGTTTGTTTACCGTTGGTGGGAATGGATGTAATATTGGGGATGAATTGGTTAGAGTACAATCATGTCCTGATCAATTGTTTTACGAAGACGGTGCGGTTTTCTTCTGCGGAAGAAG